>OX375783.1:8043779-8643779 GCA_947359385.1 Chesias legatella
TCTTTGCCAACGATCTCTTGAACCGATTTATGAGTCCACGAGGATGTAGAACTAAGCATTCAGGAAGTGCAAAGTACTTCGCCCGCAAATTCGATTCGAATGGATTTCAAAAGTATTTACCCTCTATATTTTTTTTTTAATCACTCACGTGTATATTTGTATATGTATCATATCTAGTTTTATTTATTGTGTAGTAGTTATTAAGGTAAATAAAAATATTTTCTTTCTTTCTTTCTTTCTTTCTATATACTAGCTGTATCCGGCATGCATCGCAATTAACGGTAAGGTAAAAGTGTCATTAAAAACGAAAAAAAAACATTTTATCAGTAATGGACCACTGTGGGTTGAAAATTATTAAAGTACTAATATCGCAATTCAAAAATAGGGGTTGGTGGGAGAATAGTGACATTTTTGGGTTGTATGTATTTTTTAATGCTGAATCATAAAAACTTAAAAAAAAAGTTTCCAATGTATAAAAAAAATTACTTTGACGTGGACTACTTATCACTTATGGGTATGAAAAATTGTTTACGTCCTATTCTCAGACCTACTGAATATACACAAAAAATATAATATAAAATATATATTGTATAATAGCATAGTATGTATAGCATAATATGTATATGTATAGTGTATGCATAGTCTATTTAGGGTATAAGAAAGGCGCGTTAAATTGTCAGCACCAGCTATAAAAAAAAACAGTTATTTTACTCATGCCTGCGGGGCGATAATTTATTAAATAATAATTTATTGCAATTTTGTACAATTTTTGATAAAAATTTCTCTTACCATATTAAACCAACTTAGTCTTAAACATCACGGATATCAAAAACTTAATCGACACATACACTGAGATGAACACAAAATCAATTTTGGTGCGATATTATAATAAAGTCGTACCCTACTGCAGCGACATAAAGTAAAAAAGTAAAGTATCAATTTCTGACGTACATATTTGCATTGCATTCCTGAAGGTTAGGGAGGATTAGTGAGTTAGAGCGTGGTTGTCTAGTGGTACTGACTCCCGAGTTTCAATCCGGAGGTCACCGGTTCATATCCCGACGTGCACCTATGAGTTTTTCGATTGAAAGATTTATGTGCGCAATACTACGTTCTCAAAACGGTGAAGGAAAACATCGTGAGGAAACCGACATGTCCTAGAACTAACAATTCGAAGACATGTGTCGAGTGCACGAAAGGAGCCTCTTTGAGGCGCACTTACAATCCTTTCACCACACTGGTTCGACAGAACCGGTGACTCGAAGAAGAAGAGGGAGGATTAGTGCAAACAAAAGGCAATGTATACAGTCTGAATATTCATCTCTATCAATCAGCTTGTGTAAATTTACGAATGTCTACATTCGATGATAGAATTTGTAGTAGTTTAATCTAGTTAGTTTATTCACAGTAATACGAGAGCAGAATTCTCGAACCCTGTGTTAGTTAATGACGTGCTAAGACGCTGGCATTCAACATTTTCTGTAATTTACTAATTACTTATCAAGTCTAGTCTAATCAATGAACCGTTTAAAATAGAAAGGAGATATGCTTTGATGCGGTGACTACTCGGTAGTGACTTTGACTTACAAGTTGTAGTTAATGGGTTCGAAACCTACATAGAACTCTAACTTTCGGTGAAGGAAAACTTAGTCATGAAACCATAGCGGACTGATAGGGCAAATGCCCGGCCAGCTAGCTATCTTAAAGTAAAAAATCTGTTGTATTGTACGTTATATTAAAAATCAATATTGGTGGACATTTCACACAGCGCCATCTAGCCCCAAAGTAAGCTAAGCATAGCTTGTATCATGAGAACCAGACAACTGATATACATACTTATATACTTTTATTTTGTTAATACATACATATATGTATGTTTGTCTGGGTGTTAATACATACATATAATACATATTAACACCCAGACACAGAACATACATCAATGTTACAAATGTCACATAAATGTTTGTCCTGGAATTGACCCCACGATCTACAGCGCAGAAGGTAAAACTACTACCAACTGAGCTATGAGGCCAGTCAAACAGTATATACAATACATATAACAGTATATATATTATATCATTTGTGTATTCCGGTAGAGTCACTTGCCCGGACCAGTTCCCAATCCAAGAGTGGAGTGGCGCCACCGTCGACTACGTTGAGTCGAGTTACTTAACATCTTGTGATATCGAAAACGCAACAAACGCAACCCTATAATTAGTACTAACAAAAATCTGAAGCACTTAATTCAATACCGGATATCCATTATAATGGAAACGTAGATAAAAAATCCAGTTCAAAGGTGAAGATTATTAATATGATCGATTTTTCATATAATATAATTGAGTCTGTTACTACGCTCCATCAACCAATAATTTCACATTACATACTGAAAGCCGTCATATTCGACGCCGTGTAACTGACACAGTATTAATCGATATTACGCAAGCTTTTTCACATTTTATCTTTTGTATTTTTTTAGTGTAGCAATATGGATATGTTTGTTACCGTTTCTATTTCAACACCTAGCTGAATCTTGGCTTCTTTGCGACTATATCTCATGAAATAATGTAACCATTTTCAACGATATACAAAAATATGTTTTAATCTAATATCAGTTAACTGTTTGTTTTCTCACAGAATAGATTTGTATATATACTTTGCTGAGAAAAATCTAGATAATTTTGTCATGGAAATTTCTTTGTGGTCGTATAATGCCTAAAATGTGTAATAGATATTCCAAGTCATTGGTGCTGGTGACAGAATTAATAAGAATAAACAATTAATTAATTAAATCTTTATTACTTAGAGTCCATATTTAAAATTATCCATATCTAAATTATATTAAAACGTTTTGATTTTATTTTAAAGTAAATGATATTCAAAGACCAATTATAATGGAATAAGAATATAGTCTACCTTATGCATAATAAAATCATAGCAATCATGCTATGATCTATATTAATACTCATTAGATTTATGACCTTTTAAAACTAATGTTGAGAACATTAGTTTTATTAGCTGCATGTCATGTTGTAAATAATTCCACTAATATAACGAATTGTATGAATAAGCCCTGACAGTTCTGGCGGTGGATCTTGGCAACTTTGAAGTGTTCATTTCTTCAATATTACCAATCAACGTTTCCTCTAAAGCTTTGGAACTCTACATTCTCAATGACAGTCTTTCTGCGGCTATTCGTTTACGGTACAAGCTACTTGCTTTTGGAATGCTCTTCCTGTCAGACCATTCTAAGTTCTGCTGCAAGTGGTTGCTTTATGCTACAAGGCCCATTATTTTTACTTTTTACCCAAATTATTAGTGTTGGTGTACATAATGAAGTATCTATCCATCTAATCTCTTATCAGGTGGCTCATCTCCTTCACTCAATAACGTACATAGGAATCCCTGTGTCGCATATATGAGCACACTAAGTTTCAGAACCTGTACAAATTTTTTGCATATTTTACCCGGTCAAGGACCGAAACCCGAAGTATACTAATTAGATATGTTGTTACTGGGATACCTATTACTGATTACATAATACGACTGAGCTGAGTGTAACCGCATTCTACTTGAGGTCTGTGGATTGTCCGCTACCCGAAGCTTTCAGTGAACCGTAAAGGCGTGGTCAAATTGGTTTCACGTCGAACCAGCCTTTAGTTTAGTAGTCCTTGTTACGTCCCTTTGATGTTTTCTTCCACTGTTTTGGGCCCCCAACCTGTTTTGCTTGGATGATAAACCTTATCTTTAGATTTTAACAAATGTAAGCATACAGCTACCAACAAAAATATTATTTTCAAAAGCATTTATGTACCGATACTTGTACGTATATCATACAACTTGAGAGTCTTGACAGACTTCACAGCTCAGTTGGTTTTAACACTGCCTTCTGCGCTGTAGCTCGCAGATTCGATTGCTTCTTTCGATTCGATAAAACTTTTCTCCAGAATATATAAATAAATATGGAAACAAAGTAAAATTGCATTAATATCAATTTATAAATAATATAAAATAATATTTGACTGAAATTTATTATGCAATAGGTTATAAAAACACAAATAAAATATATATATAGATATTCGTTTGCAAGAAATGCTGGTTTGCACGCATTGTATCAAGTTATGTCTGAATATTTAATGGTCTAATACCACTTTTATCATTCATTCATTCGCCATTCCGAGAAGAAGCATGTATGATTATATTGCCAAAGACTAGATAGAATCCTATATAAAAAAAATCACATGACATGTCTGTCAGTAATTCTGCAATTTGATTCTTATAGGTCCGCTAGATATACATAGAGACTAAGTCTGAAAACAGCGACATGTGCGATGTGAAATATTGCTTTGCTTATCTAGAGCGGTTGGAAATTGCACAGCGTGTTAGGTAGGAGTAGGAGGTTGTGGGAGGACGCCTCGCTCCACGAATCTTAATTTTCTAGGAATAAAATGCAAACATATTTGCACGAACCGTCCGCACCGCGGCAGTAACCGCTCACCGAAATATTGCGCAACGAGTATTAAAATTTATCTTATAAGTAGGATGGAGGCATTCTAGTGATATCTTTTGAATTATTTATTATTTATAATCATGTTATCAAGATGGATAGTAATTTAAATAAATTAATGGCGCTCAAAAGAGCGTGGTGGTCTAGGTACTGACCCCCGAGTTTCAATCCGGAGGTCGCCGGTTCAAATTCCGACGTGCACCTATGAGTTTTTCGATTGAAACATTTATGTGCGCAATACCACGTTCTCAAAACGGTGAAGGAAAACATCGTGAGGAAACCGATATGTCCTAGAACTAAAAATTCGAAGACATGTGTCGAGTGCACGAAAGGAGCCACTTTGAGGCGCACTTACAATCCTTTCACCACACTGGTTCGACAGAACCGGTGACTTGAAGAAGAAGACAGCGCCATCTAGCCCCAAAGTAAGCTAATCATAGCTTGTATCATGGGAACAAATGATATGATACTTATATATTTTTTGCAAATACATATTAACACCCAGAGACAGAACAAACACCCATGTTCATCACACAAAATGGTTGTCCTGGGTGGGAATCGAACCCACGACCTATAGCGCAGAAGCCAGGGTTACTATCAACTGAGCTGATAGGCCAGTGAAATTAGAAGTAAAATAATAATTATAGGACAGTGCAAGCTACAATCATAGCTTTAACGTTTGAGATACCTAAAGGCTAAGCTAAAGCTCGAGAGATCTTCTACGGCTATCTAAATTTTATAAGTTTTCTTTTATCTTCTTTAGGTAAAAGAAAAAACTTAATCTCTCACTCAACTGATTCATTGCGAAGTCTCTGAAACTATGGAGCGTAAGGATCTCAAATTATGCGTGAGGTTTCCTTTAATATGAAGGCGCTCGCTGAGACGAAGTTTTGGAAAATTTTAAGCCTAAGGGAGTAAATAAAATCAGTAAAGAAAAATCGCGGTGTAACCAAATTCCATGCGGACGAATTCACGGGCGGGTCCACTAGCCCTTTACAGGCGATGATTCTCAATCCGCCTTTTAATTCAATCTTTTTTTTCCGTGTTTTAGCTAAGTATTTCCTAACACAAACAAGAAGAATAAACAATTTCAGCATTTGTCTTCCCAATATTGACTTAGAAACGGCAATGATTTCCAAAAATAAAACGATTTTTAATTATTACCATCTGCTAGCGACCGAAAATGTAACCGTGGTTGTCACTAACATTTCCACTTATTACTTTTCATTTGATTGGATTTCATTGAAGTAGAATAACAATAGAGTTGAATCCTCATACTCTCCGAGTCTCAACAATTTGATGCTTCCCGGACTTTCACGTTGCTAGTCTTGCTAAATCTTTTATATTAACGGAAAATCTCTATATAATAATAGGTTTTGAAGAAGTCTTGCAAACTAAATTTAATCTTTTAAAATGATATTTACCTGTTAAAAGTCGTCTCCTAACTTCAAAAACCTTTATTTGCCGTCCATCAAGACCGTATTAAGAGTAGGGTCATATGATGTGTTTTTATTATACAAGCTCACTTATTTAAATCGCCTCTATTTTTGTAATTCTATTGTTATACCTTTTTTAGGTCCCAGAGGTAATTCAATACAAACGCGACGCGACATGTAACTTACTTAACGCAAAAGGTCAAATGCCCCAATCAGTTACTCTGGTTAGCGCTAATAGAATTATCCCAAATTTTGCCTTAGATTTATTGTAATTAAATCGTTGAGTTCCTTTACTTGATTCTTTGACTTTGATGTATTTTCAATTGTAAGTTGTTTTTTATTTTTTGTAATTTAATGGTAATAAAAGGGAAATAGCGGTATGATTATTCAATTATCTCCATGTATCAGTATATTTTCATATAATTATATTTGTTAGATATATGAATATCTAACAAATATACCAGTCAACAAATAAAATATACCTGGATATCATACAATTTCGATTTTGACCTACATTAGACAACATTTAGATAAGGAATGGGCAAAGAAGTTTATGTTAGCCTTATACTTTGCAGATAAAGTAATCTACTTCAGGAATGGTTTAATTAATACCTGATGGGTGTAAATGGTAATCTGAACCGAACCTAATGGTTCACCTCAAATTATTTCCGTTAAATTTTTATATCGTATTTTAAGACGTAATATCGTAAAAATTTGTACTGCTTAAATATTTTCGCTATGGAAGAATATACTAAAAATTTGCCTAATGGGTCGATTTCCCGGGGCTTAGTGAGATCGGGAATATTAAAAAATAATTATCATATATCATATTTTAGGAACGATCATAAGCAATGTACAAAATTTAATTTGAGTTTGTGGGATCAACAAAAGAATCTATCTCCCTCCAAGAGTCCCATTCCCGGTCCAATTCAATATGTAAGACTTAATTCATTTTCAGCAAAAACAGAACGATACCCATATAATAAAAGACAAAATATAGAGGTTTTATAAATACTTCGATTGTGGCATTAATTATTTTCATTGCCTTTGGATAGCAGGGTACTAAGATTTAGGCTACGGAGCCTACGCTTGCGGGCCTACGCACGTAGGCTCGCTCGCCGAGTGCTGCTTATGTTATATTGCGCTATGGGAAGCCAGCATTAGACGTCAAACAACAAACGAGTAGTCGAAGTTCCAACGTAAATTATAGTGGAGCGATTCGCTTTAGTCTAAGTACACAGTCTGCCTAGTTAATGCTCCGAACGACTTTGCACAATTCGAGTACTTTATGGTTGCGTTTAGGTGAATCGGCGACGGTCTGGAACTTGTCAAAGTCTTTATGTTTTTTATTTTTATTTTATTTAATACATTTATGGAACGAGCCGACGACCCACCTGGTGTTAAGTGGTAACCTCGGCCCATAACAGCCGATGCGACTTGGGTCCTCCCATACTAGGTATGACAAGACCCAAGTCGCATCGTATGTTCCCGTAAATGTGAGACGTGAAGGTGGAATGTCTCATGTGCCTGTAATTTCACCGGCAACCACACCTTTCAAACCGGAACACAGTAACGCGGATGCGTTACTGCTTGGCGGCAGAAATGGGCATGGTGGCAGTACTTCCCCGGACGAACTTGGCGAGAGTTCTACTGCTCTTATGTGCATATTAATATCTCGCAATAATATGCCCATTGTTATTTGACATTTAAACGAAGAGTGAATGCGACCTAATGTCCAAATTCATTATATGAGGACACTTTACGAATATGTAAAATAATTTGAATCTATGTTATACTGCATTTTGTTACTACATGACCATTTTCAACCTTCAAATTGATAACATAGGAATCAACATGAAACATTAAACGAAGAGTTAGTCCTGCAAACACGACTAAGTGGATCCAACGAATGTCGGAGCGAGTTCTGAAAATAAAACGGTTAACGAATGTGTTCCGAAAATAGAGACAGAACTAAAATGGATCTAATAGACATAACCATCAAGTTGATACGTGTTTTTAATGGTTCAAAACTGAAAGCTTAACATTTAAAGTTTAATGGCTGGATTGTGGAAACACGTGGCGAGGTATAATAAGAACAAACGGGTCCATATTGGAGTCTTTGGTGTTGAGGATACTTTAGCAAAAGCTTCGCCTATTGTATTGCAAACTTAAACAATGGTCAACAGCTTTTGTATCTTCTTATAATCTCAAACAATTCAGTTCTGTATTATACATACTGGGGATTGTATATTTTTCTCGTAAGATCGTTCAACGTTATACAACAGTAGCAACAAATTCCAAAATAAAGTTCATCCGGAAACATAAAGACAACTTCCTCGTAGATGTACGGAGGGAGAAGCGAGACGACATTTCCTTTTGAAATTCTGTGACAAAATAAATAAAGCATTCTCCGTTGTACTTCACGTGTAATATCATATTTTGGAAACACCGTGAGCCTACAATCTCTCGGGAAACTCATAAAGAATTGCCCTGTGCTTATTCCGCTCTTGCCCCGTTCCACTCAAACCATACCACACAAAATTCAGGTGTGGAATTTTGCCGGTTTTCTTGTCCTACGTCAAATATTAAATTCCCTTGCGGGCATATTAATATTCAAACACTTTCTCGGTCGGTGATAAAAATTCTTCTTTTGAAAGTCATTTGAGGTGATTGCTCAAAGCCTTTTTTATCGAAGGAAGCCTTTGACGTCCTACATATCTCGACTCCCTCATTTCCAGCTCACCAGGTCTGGCTATTCAATTTAATTGGAACTACTTTTATTCCTCATACCCATTGTTGTATTACTTAACTACTATCTAACGGTATAACTTGTCTGTCAGTTAAGGCAACGAGATAATGGGATAGTTTGTCTAGTTCAGAGTGTGATAGACGGAATACGATAGAATCGATTCCGTCTATCACAGTGAAATTGCAATATATTGAAATACCGGCTGTTCTTGAGACGAGAATATCTATAGTTCGAATCTGCATCATGTTAATGAAAGTAAATCTTAGTTTGAATATAAATGTATT
This sequence comes from Chesias legatella, assembly GCA_947359385.1. Classification (NCBI taxonomy): domain Eukaryota; kingdom Metazoa; phylum Arthropoda; class Insecta; order Lepidoptera; family Geometridae; genus Chesias; species Chesias legatella. Next base: position 8,052,756 of record OX375783.1, read on the forward strand.
ACCTTTGGGTACTAAACACGTCATTGTACTCTTGATACAATGATTTGATATAACCATTTGTTCACTTGTAATAAAAATGCTTATAGAAATTATAATTTATATTAATTTAATCATATTAATGAATAAAATATTGTTAAAAATTCTTGATATTTGTAACAACTTCACTGCACCCTGTAATTTATTCATAAGTTAACATTGTGACATTGAAACTATTTTGAGAGCAACACAGCATCTATAATTTATATTTGACTAGCTGCGCCCTGCGGTTTCACCCGTGTAAGTTTCGATTCGTTCGGGTATTGCATTTTTATACTCGTGATAACTTCGAAATTAAATGTCTGATTCGAATGAATTAAAAAGTATTTTACTCTTAATAAATGCTATTCTTGATGACAAAACTATTTATTTAAATAAGTATGAATTCTACGATATCAACCAATTTTTGTTTCTACCGGCGATCTAATTAAATTTGAAAAACACAGAAGCTGATATTGTTACTTAATATGATAGTTAGATATATTTCCTTGCGAATTTTTTGTAGGTAACTAACTTTAATCATGTAGTACATATTTTTTTTGTATCATCAATAGTTTTCTCAGCGCACGCCAAATAATGAATTTTATAGGCAAAATTTTTCTACTTTGGGTTACATTATTGAAATTTTCTAACGGATCTCTAATGTTTTTGAAAATAAATTGTAACTTATATTACTAACGGATAATTTAGCTTGCTATCGGTAAAAAAATGGTTAAAATCGGTCCGGTACTTTCGGAGCATATTCGGTACAAACAAAAATTCTTTCCTCTTTATAATATTAGTATAGATGACAAATGAGCCGACTTCATAATAATAGTTTATCGCCAACTGACAACTCAAATATATTTCCCTATTCGATCTTTTAACTTCAGTATTATGATCAGATTTTATCATTTTCTTGGGAAGACTTTCTTAGTACGGAAATATTTAAGATATCGGAAAGTACAACTTCAATATTTTTAATATTTTAAGTCAGTGCAGTTCGTTTGAAATATGATAGCGTGTTGGTCTAGCGGTACTGACCCCCGAGTTTCAATCTGGAGGTCGCCGGTTCAAATCCCGACATGCACCTATGAGTTTTTCGATTGAAAGATTTATGTGCGCAATACCACGTTCTCAAAACGGTGAAGAAAAACATCGTGAGGAAACCGACATGTCCTAGAACTAAAAATTCGAAGACATGTGTCGAGTGCACGAAAGGAGCCTCTTTGAGGCGCACTTACAATCCTTTCACCACACTGGTTCGACAGAACCGGTGACTCGAAGAAGAAGAAGATTTATTTGTGTTAGTAAATGCAAAGGTATTATTGTTATTAGCGTAGCTTTTGATGTTGAATACATTGTGCTACAGTATTTAAGTACTACAAGGTAATGAATTATTCCATTGCAATCAAACCAAAATATGTCCTCATCATGATGATAAATTTTATTCGATGATCATCATTTTTAATAATGAACCTATTTTTCTAACTGTTTCGTGCGAGAACCGGGTGGTAGATGTGTTATTACCACTACCCCCTTGCACTAAACACCCTGCCGCAGGAATTTATTGATTTCCTATATATACTATATATAAAATGATTTGCTAAACTATTGGTACGAACATTTAAGTGTATTAACGCTAATAAATAACGAAATATCGGTGTTTCGACCAGGGATCGTGTTTGAAAGTTAGTTTTTGATTTAGTGGCAAAGTTTGAATACAAAAAGAGCGCGACGTTTCGACGCTGTTTATTCTTTATCTACTAATTGTTGTCCGCGACTTTGTTCACGTAGAATTCGGTTATATCACGCATCCCTATTTTGCCCCTTGGAAAAGTAACTTAGCTCCTTAGAACATCAGTTATCTGCCAGTGAAAGTCCCGTCAAACAAAAAGAACAGAACTAACAGACAGACAGACAGGCTGAAAAACTTTTTTTTTTATATAAATACTATATGTACTTTCATATGCATCTAGTAAAGAGATGTTGTTTGACATTACAGACAGACGATTCAAATTAATTTATTTTTATAGATAACGTTTTGTCGTTTTTATTTACTTGTGAAATAACTCAAAGGACACAAACAATTCATGACAAAAAGTAGCCCCATGTCCTTTTCCAAGGTCCAATTTGTCTTTGTACCAAGACATATCAAATTTCTTCAAAAATGATCGACTCCCATACTATTTTTCAAACCCTATTTCAAGGAAACCGTGCTGAAATTCAAGATAAAAGTATGATATGTCCTACCTCGTAGTATTAACTCAAATTATGCAAAATTTTATTTGAATAAAAATAATATAATATAATATTATATTTTGTTTTTTTTTATAATTTTTTTAATTTTTTTTTTAAATATTTTTTTTAATATTTTTTTTAATTTTTTTATATAAATTTTATTTTATTTTAATTATATATTATTTAATTTATAATATATATATATTTTTTTTTTTTTTTTTTTTTTTTTTTATTTTTTTTTTTTTTATTACAGTAGTTTTGGCGTGATGCGTAGCCAGGAAACAGACATACAGACAAAATGAAAAAAAATACAGGTAGCATCAGTATAAATTACAGTGCCCTCAAAAAATTTTCAAAATATCTTTTATGTTCAGAATTGAACAGTTCAATTATTAGTAGGTATGTATATATCAAAAGCCTATTCCAACCTTGCCTCATTATGTTCCAAGAGGCTCTTCACATAAAAGTAACGTGAAATTCTTGTTATTTTGAAAATTTCAGACTTGTATTTTTACATACGCGAAAAATTCAGACCCATGTAATTAAGCTCTCCACTTTATTCGTTTGAGTATAATGTATAATGGGATTTACTACAGCCGCTTTTCATGGTGCATTCTATATTCGCTCCTTACATCTCGTGACGAGATTAGTGCAGCTGTCTGCGCGGTCACGTAGACGTCGTGTCGAGAGTCAGCGAGTGGTGTATGTACACAGGGCTGTATTTGAACTGGTTGCCAAAACACACTGTCAAATTTGTCTACGTTATGATGTGGGACTAAAATCACTTAAAATATAAACACAACAAATCCAACACACATTTTTGCTGCATGAATTTGTGCCAAGTTCGTCCGGGGAATTACTGACCATGCAATCGCAATACTGTTCCGTGACTAGATACTGTTTTAACTTAGATGAGTTTACTCTCTGTCTACTGTTATAACATAAGGAGAGGTAATGGAGACTCACAATGTAGTGTTATGGGTAGAGGTTTAACATAAGGTATCCCATCGTTTCACTAAAACACCCATTAGAAACATTCAAGAGATTAATTTTGTTTTCGACTAACTTTCTGTTCCTCAGAAATATGTTTGCTCCAGCCGGGATTAAATCCACCTTGCAGGTATTTAGACACAGAGACAACATATAAGAAAGTTTTAAAATCTTGTATGTTAATGTACAGCGTAGTCGGATTACTTTGTGGGGTTGATTCTGTTGGCATAAAACGAAATCAAAATGAATTTGACAACACTTCTTCAAAGATTGAATCGTCAAATCGTTGACTGCTATTAACAGTTTTTCCCAATTTAGACCCCATTTAGACTTACTTCGCAGTTTCATAAAAATGATTTTATTTTGTCCATTTGTGCCTCGTCTAACTCAGACTACGTCGATCCGTTTGATTCTTTAAGGCCTATTATTTAATTTAAACTGACAAACCAAAGTTATCTCTTAGGATAAAATAAAGAACAATCAAAATAAAAGAGTTTCGAAGTAGAATATTATAATAGAACAAAATATTTCATTTCATTTAAATTCGGTCGGCTTATAAATTATTAGCTGGATACTTTATCCAACGATTGAGAAACCAGACATTAAAAGTATTATTTGTTCAATAATATACCCCTAGACACATAAAAGTTGCATCTTTATAGAACTACGCCTGACTCCAGACTGTCGACCTTCAACTTCCACTTCAACACGTCTTCGTTCTAGACTATAACCACTTATCGATAATCCATTCGATAAGCCCGACCGATTCAGACAGACGCCGTAGTTATATCCCCAAATCCTTGGAAACTTGCTTCATCTCTGGTTGGATCTGCGCCTCATACACTTCGGGTTATGCGAATGCACGCGCCCCCGACGCCGCGACTTGTACATCCGGGCTATATTCACTTGTCAATAGATTTGTCCCCGTCGATCGTCAAGAGATTTGCGCTATGCAGCACTAGTATATAACTTACTTTATTTCATCCTAGCTGTTGTCCACAACTGGTCCCCACGGTCTGATGTCGGTCTACTCAACGACACAGAAAAAATATTGTAATATCTTATTTCAGTATTTTATGTAGTCTTAAATGTAACATAGACAAGCCTCATAGCTCAGTTGGTGGTAACGCTACCTTCTGTGCTGTAGGTCGTGGGTTCGATTCCCACCCAGCACAAGCATCTATGTGTCTGGGTGTTAATATGTATTTATGTGGATTATTAGAAAGCTGTTATTTTAACATTACAAACAGACACCTTAAGCGTAACTATTGTAAGTTTCTATGTTAACTAAATAAGGTGCAAAATAAATAATTATTATTATTTTATTGGCATTCTAACGAAGAGCGGTAATTTTATTTTATCAATCGCAAGGTTCAGTTGCTTAAACCGAGCCTCGCGCGTTGGTTTATCATTTAATCAATATTTATTTTTGGTTTGGTGCAATGGTTTAAGAGCAGTAGAAATTTCGCCAAGTTCGTCCGGGGAAGTACTGCCACCATGCCCATTTCTACCGCCAAGCAGTAACGCTTTCGCGTTACTGTGTTCCGGTTTGAAAGGTGTGGGTGCCGGTGAAATTACAGGCACACGAGACATTCCACCTACATGTCTCAGAGTTACGGGCGCATACGTTGCGACTTGGGTCTTGTCGTACCTAGTAGGGGAGGACCCAAGCCGCATCGCTTGTTATGGGCTGAGGTTACCACTTAACACCAGGTGGGCCGTCAGCTCGTTCTGTAATTGATTAAAAAAAAAATGGAATAATTAATTACCTTGTAGTACTTAAATACTGTAGCAGACTCTATATGCAACATCAAAAGCTACACTAATAACAATAATGCCTTTTCATTTACTAACACAAATAAATGAGATGCCACAGTTGAGAACGTTGACCAAAATTATCATCACCCAATTCACACAGTTCAATTTACGACAAATGTCGCAGAAGTTTTAATAATGGAGCTCACAGGTAGATGAGTAGAGTTCCCGAATATGCATGTTCTTTTCACTACCTACTGTCTGTCGCTGGGGTAAAAAGAGAAAAAGTCGACGTGTAATCTGGTGCCTACTTTTAGAGATGAAAACGACGTGGGTAAAAGATGCGCGTGAAAGTTTTGAACTATGTACCAAATTTTTCATTTATTCCGAAGCATGAACTTTTGTTCAGTTGCAACATAACTGGAGAAATGGGATGGTTATAAGTACAACGTAAATTGTCTAGCGAAATCAAATCTGTTTATATTACATGCAATAGAGCTCACTTGAATCTAAAATGTAGTTTTGTCTTATATTTAGTACAAGAGTCAATTTAGTTTACAGATCGACGATTCATTTACTTTAAACATGAATATGCGCATCTTTTAAAGTTTACGAGCTCAGTTTGTGCGTTACTATAAAAGCCAGTTTTATGCGTTAGTTATAGCGTCCCAACTATCTACGACAATTCGCACTTTTATATGGCTTTTTGATGCGTACTTTGTCTTTGTTTCGTGAAATAAAGAAGAATTTATTTTGGAATTTCGACCTTGACACAGCGTGTCTGATCCAGATAATTCGATTCGTAACATTAATCACATCAATCATCAAATCAAATACGATAAATTATGCACAGAATCGTTCATTGCTAGGCTTGTCTGAAAACTTTGAAGCGGGGAAAGACATCCCAACAAATTTTCAAGATTATTTGACTGTATGACAATGGGTATTGTCTATATTTAAATGGGTAGGACTCGAGGCTGGGACAATGGGCTCATTTATTCCTTCCCTTAGGCGAAAACACAAACTACGGCTTTAGGTTTAACGGGTTCAACACAACAAAATAATTACATTTCAGACTTGTGTTTAAAAAGAAAATCTAATTTAGCGGTCAATTGTTGTTTTCAGAAATTCATATAACTAACTACATAGAGTTCAAATAATATAAAATACTACCACATAAATTGACAATAACTTGGGAAATAAAATAGATTTTACTTCTCAAATTTGAGAATTTCCAATTATAGAAAAAAGTTTTACCAAAATATTTCAATGGACAATGAAGTTGCGGAGAGTCTTTCAACATAAAGGAGTTCCTGATCTGTGGACCGCAATCGGAATGGCCGGACTAAAACATTCCGGATATCGAATTGAACGGTTGACTGATACATATCTTCAGTTGGGAGGCGAGTCATAAAACGCACCTCTCTCACAAACCCTCTGAATTCCTTCCATCATTTCAAGATACCCTTGTCACTTCCATTACGTTTGCCAAACCGGGCGATCGTTCGGCCCGTCCTTCATTTAGCGTGGCGTGGGTAGGTATGTAGCCTTCTCATATTTCCTAAGTGTCTGTACTTCAACCTTGACGAATTTGGCACTTCCATCATACCGTTTATCATTTTAACTTGAGATCTCTCTTAAGTAGACGCCCAAACAACTAAAGTACTGTGTAATTAAGTCCTGATACACGTCAAATTATCTAAGCGTAGTATCAGTTTTTAACAATATATTATTATAACTACGTATGTTAAAAAAAATAGCTTATAATGCGTTTGGTCCCCATGGTCTGATGTCGCTCTGCTCAACGACACACAAAACATCCAGTAATATCTTATTTTAGTATATTATGTAGTCATAAATGTAACATAGACCTAAGTACTCAATTGTTACAAGGATCGTAATCGCGAAAAAAAAGGAATCCCCCATTAGGGGTTTCTTGACTGTTTCTTCCCCATGGAGGGTCGGATAGGGTTTGAACAGGCATCTAACTTATCGATAAGTACGCGTGACCTTATTATGTTTTGAATATTATTGACGTTTCCAAGCCATTTCTTTATGAATTCTATGGAAGTAAAGTTTTTGACTTTGACTTTGACTTTTGAAATCGAGGTAGATGTTCCACTATATATATGCAGCATTTCTTACCAATAGCAATATAACTAGAATCCTCTCGTACTAAATTAAGGGAATACTCACTATCGCACAGCACTGAGCCCGTCACTCAAATACTTGAAGTTGGAACGTCCCGTAACCGTGTAAGTTCACGGCACCTACACTCTTCAACCAGGACACAGCAGTTTGGTCACTCTGCCTACTGGGAGTAACAAATGGACATAGTAGCGGTACTTACCATATATAATACATTATTCCTAAACAGTTTGTGCTTTTACTGCTCTGCTAATCATTGCAAATCAGCGACCAGTTCATTTAGTATCAATTACCACTAATTATTATGCCTCTAACTTATGCAGAATAAGCTGATCTTAGCACCTGATTATTATCTAACGGGAAGCTCAATTTTAAGATAAAGTTTTTATAAGAGTTTTTTTTATGCCTATACATACTCGCCTCACAGCTCAGTAGCTCTTTCTTCTGCGCTGTAGGTTACGGTATTTATTCCCACCCAGGACGAAAATTTGTGTAAGTAATATAGATGTTAATTTGTGCGTGGGTATTTCATGTATTAGGTGTAGTAGATGCATTTAGAAAAAGTATACAAATATAAGTTACTAGTTTCCACAGTAAATGTAGCTCTGCTTAGTTTGAGGTTAGATGGCGCTGAGTGATATTTTTCACCAAAATTTTATTAACTTCATATCCACCTCAATATAAACTATAATAGGAAAGAAGAATATTTAAACTTCTTAATAACTTGTCGCTTTCTTATACAAATACCTAATACAACTAATAAGGTAGGGGCCGCGTCGCCTCGTAGTCTGCAGTTTCCCGAAATGGCAAAAGCTTTTATAAGTTTCTCCACACGTACAAATAAAACACAAAGGCAATAAATTAATGCGATTCACTATAAACCAGCCACTAAGCCTCGCCCAGATTAAGTGACTCGGGACAAACCGTAGCCATCTGAATTTCTACGGTTTGTCATATAGTCATCTTTGTGTAGCTCTGATTTTTATATATCTGTATCTGCGATAATAGCATGGGATGGTTGCAACCTTATCTACGCATGAATCATAGTGTTTTGTTCCATAACAAAGCGCTTCATAATTCAGAACATAAAACATTTCAGTGTACTTTAAAAAAGAGCCGATATTTATGTGTGTGTAAATCTACTAATGATCTACTAGGATATATAAAAAAAAACTGTTATTGACTGTAAGAGTAATTTTAAGTAAGTAAGTAATTTTAAGTAAGAGCTGTAGATTCTGTTTGAATAATAAATATAAAAATAAATAAATAAATACTAAATAATGACACTTCATTGCACATTTATAACCTAGACGTCTATTGTGATGGCAACGATCCTGATTATCATCATCATCATCATATAGGAAGATGATATAATTAAAAGGAAGATGAAGAGATGATCTTTGACTTCGTATAATTTTCTAGGACATTTACTTATATATAATTACTGTAACTAACCTTTTTTGTTTGAATGTAATTATGATTTGTAATTAATTTTTTCATTGTGTAGGAAATGTTTGCATGCCTCTGTGGTGAAAATAAGTTGGAACCATTTTAGTAGTAAGACCTGAAGAATTTTGTTACCTTTATTTTAAGCAAATAAAATATTTGCTTGATTGATTGATTGAATAATTAGATTAGGAACACTATATAAGTATCTAAGTATGTGTAATCTCACATTGTGTTGTGAATCATCATCTGGAAGCTCACTTGCGTCCCATCAATTCGAATTACGCCGCAAGATGTCACGTAACAAATAGGATCTACAGTGATTTGTTATTGTCAAAACAAAACGGAAAAATACTCATTTTGTAAATACCTTTTCTTCGGGTAACATGTATGGTCTATTATTATTATCATCCCCGTAAATCAAAGACCATAATCAGCTATACAAATAAATAAAATTGGAGTGTCTGTTTGTAATATTAAAATAACCTTTTTTTTTTTCCTTTTTTCCTTTACTAAGTGCATATGAATGTATACACGGGACATATACCAAAACAACCTTTTTTAAAATTTTTGTCCGTCTGTCTGTTTGTTCCGGCTAATCTCTGAAACGGCTGGACCGATTTTGACGGGACTTTCACTGGCAGATAGCTGATGTAACAAGGAGTAACTTAGGCTACTTATACGAGGGGTAAAATAGGGCGTGATAAAACCTAATTCCACACGGACGAAGTTGCGGGTAACAGCTAGTCTTATAATAAGAATATGGGTACCCAATTAATGAAGTTCGTCGGAAAATCAATTTTACGTAAAACATCAGCGATTCGGCATCATGATGCTATTTTTAGCTGGGGCGAGGAGATAGAACTTATTACTGATACAACATGTCGGCTGACGAGGGTCGACAATTGTGTAAAACAATTTGCCAAGTGAGTTAATTTCTTGCAGAAACGTATGAGTTTTATCGAGATGTTTGAGTTGTAAAACCTTATTATATTAATACAAAATTATATTCATATAAAAACTATTAATTTATTAATGAAGGTGACATTAAAAATACTAAATATCTAACTAGATATATTGAATACGTTAGATAGATAGATAGATAGATAGATGACACTTTATTGCTCACAAAATCAAAATAACAACAATCAGTAACAATGTACAAAAAAAAGAGAAACAATGGGCGGTCTTATCGCTATAAAGCGATCTCTTATAGACAACCTTTACGTTATACGTTTCATATGAATTCCCTGTTCTAGTGAAGCTAGAGTCGATACTTAGATAATTAAATCACCAGAGCCACAAGTTACATGTATAGTGACATCGGATACTGTTAAAATTTTTATACAGGTCCATTTCGGGTAAAGCCACGGGCAGAAGCGTATACTATGCGAAGACTAGAATTTTCCCGTGATCATGGCTTGCTATCAGCTTTATTATACAATAAGGTATAATGCTCTTATAGATTTACATACGATTATCGGCATTTAATGCATATTATTCCCTATAATACCATTTAATTACACAAATGCTGCCAACATAAAGGCTTTTGGGAAATTATTATTTGAAGTATGTGACACAAAATGTTTATTAATTCCTCATAAATGTCGATCGATCTCCTATATATCCGTTTTAAGAGAAATTACCTAATCTAGATAGATCTAGATAGATAAATCTAGATAGATTACGTGATTTACGTCATGTTGCATAGGTTAAAGGTACGATCATATTTTATGATATTACATTCCGACTGTCACTATTTTGCGTGGCCTCCCAGCTCAGTTGGTAGTAACTCTAGTCTTCTGCGCTGTAGGTCGTGGGTTCGATTCCCACCCAGGACAAATATTTGTGTGACGAACATAGATGATTGTTCTGTGCCTGGGTGTTGATATGTATTATGTGTAATTATCATATCAGTTGTCTGGTTCTTATGATACAAGGCTATGCTTAGCTTACTTTGGGGCTAGATGGAGTTGTGTGAAATGTCCATCAATATTTATTTATTTATGTATTTATTATTATTTGTATCTGCTCTCTGTTACTGAGTGAGTCTATCAGTTCTATACTCCTGCAAGCATCATCGTGTCTGTATCTAAAGTGTACATTGTTATTATTCCAAATAAATAAAGTTTTAAAGTCACTTTTTTCTGTGTTATGCGTATTTTTTATAATAGTTTTAATAAGTTATACTGTCATAAAAGTATTCATAATAATAGAAAGATTTATACGCTAGCAGGGTACTCAGATGAGATTAACTGCGTAAGGCTAACTGACTCAACATTTTAGGTCTATAGATTCAACTCATCGGTTGAGTGACTTACTGATTGATTGGGTAATAGAGAATCGGTTGAAATTCGATCACAAGATTATTTAATAGCAAGAAAGCTAATAAAATCTAGTAAAGGCTAAGAAAGCTCGTAAAAATCTGGTTAAGGCAACATTCAGCATAGTACCTACTTGAGGTAGTTTTCAGTAATGTTTCAGCTTTCCGAAACTGTCTAATAAGCAATTCTGGGTTTCTTGGTTAGTTTCCTATCTCTGCTACGGTCCGTAGACGTTGCGATGTGAAATGAATTGGCTTTCCTGTCTGTCATATCTTAAGTCGTTATATCCACTGTGGGCAAGAGCATGCGGGCGTATTGCATGAATTCATTTATCTAACCTCTGGCCTCAACCACATAATCTGAGATTTACTTATTGAAGATGAATTGGATTGAAATGTTTTCATCTAAAATATCCAGTGCCCTAACCATTTCAATAAACAACTACAATCCAAAACCATTCATTCAAGGTTGAGCGTTTCCATCATCTTTTGCTATTTTTGTAAAACACTATTATTATACTTATTATGCTTAACATCTTATATTAAATCTATTTTTCGCATCCGTTATACTTTTATATACTTTTTTCGTTAATTTTGACTGAAGCGTGTTTTATTTACAAAAACTATACTATTTTAAATTTATAAACGTAGACAATAAATAAATTATTATAATCATCTGGTTCTTAAATTAAGTACCAAAATCTCTATTCAACTTAGTTTCACCAATTGTCTCTATTTCGAGGAATAGCAGAGGTGATAGGGTTTGAACAGGCATCAAACTTATCGATAAGTACGCGTGACCTTATGTTTTGAATATTGACGTTTCCAAGCCATTTCTGTATGAATTCTATGGAAATAAAGTTTTTGACTTGACTAGTCAAGTCAAGTCAAAAACTTTATTTCCATTGACTTGTTATTTATGTAAACTATACAACAATACTTAGTTTCAGGAGGGAAACTTAATTTTAGTGACTTTACGGTAGTAACGAAACTATTGTTGAGATATTGGCCTATAACCCGTGTTTATGAGTAGATTTCGTTGTACACGTACGAAACTCTAGATTCTCTTCACCGAGTAAGACTCCTACATCATCCTTGCCGTTGTAATTAAATACCAATATACGTTTCCACGGCCATTACACAGTCATCAAAGGTTGCGAATATAACATCGCTAGCAAATGGTAACCCCGACGGAGAAACAATTTGTCTGAAGCAAATGTTGATTGTCGACCCGAAAATTCCGCTCATAAATTCTCCTTAACCTCGATGCCTTATCGATATTTTTACATGTTACGTACGCTTTTTCGAGAGTGAAAAATTATGTTATTCGCTCGTTTAGTTTCAGTCTTATATTTACTTTAAACTGTGGACAATATCAAACTGTAACAATTATCGCTGGGTTAGATGAAAAATCCGCAAAGGGAAGGAGTACTTAAATCAGTAAGATTAATTTTGTGCGCACGTAATTTATATTTGCTAACCAGGACACGGGTCGACGAGACCATGAGGCAATTTACAAACTCGAAAATCGCGGAAGTTCGTTAATTATTCGTCGGGAGCAGCTCGGGCGCTCGGGACTCACGGTTATTGACAATTAAGACGAGCCTGGACCGCTTCACGAAGGTTATTGCTGTGCTTGTGGGCAGCCACAAGAGCACATCGAATGGCTATACCACTGGACTTACTGAAAGATGATCTTTGCGATCTTCAGGATCGATAGTAATGGGTACGTATTAATCTCAAATATATATTTCCGTAAATAAAGTGGAACAAGAGTGGATATTCTCTTAAATTTGGAAATTTTAAATGAATTCCCCTCAGTATAAAACTAGTAAGTGATAGAATTTGATCGATGGCGTTTGGGTACTCATAGCTCACGGTTATTGGAAATTAAACGTTGCCCGCTCTCTATTTTTGGATAATTCCAAAAATATAGCGAGTAGTAGATTACGGAGCAAAAATCTGAAAACGTGACTAACCCAAACATATAACATTAAAACATGCCGAGGCTCTTTGTACATTATTGTCTTGTAATTGTGTTACGAAATTTTGGTTCTTTGTCGTAGTAGCCGTAGTTGTTCACACTGATGACGTTCAAAACCCATATCTGACGCTAGTACCACATTAGGCGTACTTTTTTGAGATTCGTTTTTTGATTATATTTAGATAATTATATTGTTTTATGAGATATATCAAAAAAAAAAAAATAAGACATTTCAATTTGTTTAACTTACTTTACGAGGGTGATTCCAATTTTTTGTTAAGTAAAATAAGTCTTTACTTTCCTTATTATAGTAAAATCACTGTAAGTACAAACGAAACAAAGTTACTGATACCAAAATCCCCTTTTCTATAAATTTATCTGCAACGGAAAGCTCACTATAAGGGATCGGGAATAGTTTCCGGCCGCAACTGCACCCATTGTAACCCTTGGTTTATGTACAAGTGGGGTTTTAGGAATTTATCTCTACCAATAAGTAGTTATGTCATAGTTCTCAGATTAAGTACTTCACTACTTCATTCATAAATAACGATTCAAACTTTGCTCAATGATGTTCCGTATCGATCTAAAACTGCGAGTTACAAATCGAGACAGTTATCAAAATGACTTGCGATAGATTTTCTTCAGGATAAACTAAGGTTTAACGTTTTAAATAAGTTTAAAGTTTAAATAAGAGTTTTTTGCAAAAAATATCAGCGACGCATTTCTTTAACTTTTACTTTTAACATTGATGTTTGTTCTGTGTCTGGGTGTTGAAATGTATTATATGTATGTATTTAAAAAAAAAGTATTTGAGTGTTATATCAGTTGTCTGGTTCCCATCATACAAGCTATGCTCAGCTTACATTGGGGCTAGATGGCGCTGTGTAAAATGTCCACAATATATAAAAAAAAATACAATTAAACCCTAAAACTCTGAAAAACTGATAAAAAAAAATTACTAACTTAAATTATTATCATTATTTTTATTTGGCGGTGCTAGAATCATTTCACATTTACAGATGTTCGGTAGGTTAAAATCCTGATGAGTGTTAATGAATTTTTCTTTTAGTTTTTTTATTTTTCTAATAGCTTATTTTTTTTTTTAATTCTTCGTTTTCTAAAGGTGAAAAAAAACATTGTGTGAAAACCAGGATATACTAGAACCAAAAAATCGATATTAAATTCATATAAGGAGCCTCTCTTAGGTGCACTTAAATCCATTCTCCACTGTGGTTCGAGAAAGATTATAAACGAGAAGTAATTGAATCGTAGTACGTTGAGTTAAAATGTACCTATGTTTATGAGTTTTATTTCCAAAAACTCTCAACAAAATTCAGATTCAAGACAAAGATAAACAAAAACAGAGCCACTAAGCTCCCCTTTCAAAGTAGGCCATGTATCGTATCGTAGGGACCTTTCTGTATTCATATTCATATTGAATCTGGGATAGCGAGCACGCCAAAATGGCGAATATAAAAATGAGTTAAGTGATAGTAAACGAGAAGATGCTTGAGGTCGGATATTATAACTTTCCTTCTAATAGATTCTAAACACCAACTTAAAAGGTCTATCTTTATACAGCTATGAAGCGTTTTTATCTTATTACGAAAAATATGGCAAAAGAAATAAACAGTTTTTGTTAGCTAACATTATTTTTATTCAGCATTTTCAAAGGAGATCGTATATTTATGGATATTTTTTTACTTATGACATATGAACGTCTTCAGGTAGTTTAATACCAGTTTAAATTAATAAAATTGAGCATTTATGAATCGCTGGTAAAAAAATAAGTACTCCAAGTGCGCGTTGAATCGGGCTCCGAGAATTTAGAAGCAAAAAAGATAATTTTCTTCATACAGTTCGGCATTAATATTGAAAGTCTGATACATTTGGTTGGTTATTATTATTTTATATTTATCTAGAGTAAAATATAATAGTAAATATGTGTATTGGGATCCAATTTTGTCATTTTTAAACATGGAACGTTGTGAATTCCGCCCGAAAATGGATAGCGTTATGCGAGTGCGAATTGGATCAGGCACTAAGAAAGATTCTTGGTAAAATCGGATGTTGCAATTTATGGATTCATTATTTGATTACTTTTTCTAATAAACAATGAAAACACAGGCCGGTAACGATGAATTGAGATTGTATATTGTGGAATGGCCTTTAAAGAACTTCGCTCGTTTCGCACGCTCATTTGAAGTTTATTTCATCGTTGCTCAATTTGGGTCGTTGCTGTAAAAAAATGTTATTATTATGAATAAAATTAAGTCTTTTCTTTTCTACGGATCTCTCAGTAAAATACTCACTGGACCGTTCCATATTTAGACCCTCATAAAACTTTACGAACTCAATAGCAACTTTTCGCACTTTTTTAATCTTTGTTAATAATAACGTTAAGGGTGAATAACTTTCCCATTTGGCTGCTCCACAGATACATATACTATTTTCATATAAGTAGAGTTGATCAAGGCCCAATGAAGTTTTACTTTGACTTAATTACACAAACCCAAGAACACGCCTTTAAATGTTAAATGAAATGAGACTATTATTTGAACAAAAGCCGAAAGATAATATGACTATATAATGATAACAAATATCTGGTTTAACTTACATATACGAATATAGTGTTTCTGTACAACTCTGTCCTATAAATCTAATCGTATAAAGTAGCATAATTGTATAAGGTTTGTCCTCTTTAGATGCAGACATAAAAAAACATAACAGCCAGTATATCTATAGAGTGATAGCTTCACCCATATATTGTTAAAGCAAATAAACTCGTATAATTTTATACACCATATAAACCGATACCTATACGTTACGTGCCGTTACAAGTAATAAAATGTAAAGAGACAATTTCGTTAGAGTGAGCTTACATCGTGACAGGAGACAAGGCTGAAGTTTATTACACAATTGACAAGTGAAATCGACGACATAAAATGTAACTGATCCGGTTCAAGGGA
This sequence comes from Chesias legatella, assembly GCA_947359385.1. Classification (NCBI taxonomy): domain Eukaryota; kingdom Metazoa; phylum Arthropoda; class Insecta; order Lepidoptera; family Geometridae; genus Chesias; species Chesias legatella. The sequence goes on from OX375783.1 coordinate 8,068,627, forward strand.
ACGATTTACTTGAAAGCGCAATTCATATTGATCTGCATTTAGATCAAGAGTGTGGAAGACACGAGAAAAATATACGTAGTGCTCCACAAAGTAACAATTTATTACTTGTTCTTTGATGTAGAATAACCACAGTGCATTTCAGTTTCGTTCCTTGAGAGGCACTTACAAAGATTTAGAATAACTTATTTTTTTGGGTCATCGGTACCTGTTAAGTGTTTTGTAAGCACAGAATACTGCTTTCACTCTTATAGACATAATATCTTATATCATAAGCTACTGCTATTAGTTTTTGATAGTAAGAGCGGTGGAAATTAGATAATATTTTATGTATCGCTTCCGCAAGGCAAGTTTCAAATTAATTACCCTAAATCCCTTAATATCGCTGTTGGTATCTGCTGATACTATTATTAACTCACATAACATTTTCCTATTTATTAGCAAACAAAACCCGTTGTTTTTAAGTGCGAAGTATTGTTTTGCATTGAAAAATTGATATATTTCGGAAAAGTATTCCCATCACTTGTCACGTCTCTGTTTTCACAATAACGTAACTACACTAAAATGGAAACTCGTCATAGCTTTTTCTTTCGGGTAAAATGCATGATTTTGTCTATTTTTTAACGAATATTGTGATGTAAGATTTTAAGCGTAGTTATGACGGTGAAAATGAACTTTTTGGTTGCATACAGTTTCTAGATTTTAAACTCTCCCGTCACTCAATCTGTTGAAATTCAGGTCAAGGCGAAGCTTTATTAAATTACCAAGAAAATAGTAGCAACTGTGCCTATTTGTAGTGGAGACTCTTTTGCAGTGCTGGCTGCAATTTTAAAGAATATGAATTCAAGAAAACTTTTCGTTGTATTATTGTTTGTTTTCTTTTGACTGTTTTGTTTCCTACAAAATGAAATCCATGTAATACTTATTTGCGTCTGAGAAATAATTACATTTGAGAAAATACAATAAATGAGTCTGAGTTTCAGTAAATATAATTAAACAGTACTCAGACCCAATACTGAAATGCCCCATGATTTTTTTTACCTGCATTTTACTCAGGCCCTGCAGGTGAAGTCACGTTTTAAAACTAGGTTAAAAATCTTTGAGGATTTTAATGTTATTATAGTCAAAACAAAATAATTTGAGAGTTTATTTATCGTAATTTGTCGGATAACTAAGAAATAAGCATCACCATCAAATCTTGGCAGATATCATAACTTTCAAAGTTATCTTCTAGAAATTATTCAGGAGATATACAACATTTGTCTTTTCACAGGAATTCCCAATGAGAGACTTAGTTGAACATCAAAGAAAATCACGTAAGCCCGGGAACAATGACCCAGCACCTACACCAGCGCGCATACTAATCCCGAGAAATATTAGTATTACGTGACGAAATTATCATTTGTCCCCACTACCTCCTTTACTATCCAGTAGTTTGCTACAGAAGTGAACAGGACACAAATAGTATAATATGATATTCCGACTGATCTTCTGATTTGACTGATGATCGTATATTTACCAACACAGTTTGAAAAAAAAAACGGTGAAGGAAAACATCGTGAGGAAACCGACATGTCCTAGAACCAAAAATTCGATGACATATGTCGAGTGCACGAAAGGACCTCTTTGAGGCGCACTTACAATCCTTTCACCACACTGGTTCGACAGAACCGGTGACTCGAAGAAGAAGAAGAAGAAGTGTGGAAAAACGATTATCTTAACTGTTTTCTAAGTACAAGTTCTACATATATATAACAAATTTAAATCGTGGAGTAAATATATGTAACAAGAATATATAATATATAACGAATATATAACGTTTAACACGGTCACTGCTAAAGAAATAATCAATTACAATCATCTGGTGCGGTGAAAGTCAAAAAACGTATTCAATAGATTTCAGTAGATTCTCTGCGTGGAGGCCTTTTTAGATCACGCTGCTAATTACACTATAGTTTACTAAAATATTTATGTATAAGAAAGCTAAACGCACGATTTATTTTGCAGGAATATTACTAGTTCATAAAAAAATAAAGTTTTCATGGTTTGAAAACTAATATTCTACGGTATTATTGAGGTAATCTTCTTCAAAACTTGTTGTTTTCGATTGATCCTGCAGAGTTTTAATGATTAAGAAAGCCGGTCATAATTGTTTGACATTAGGACTGTGAATAGCAACGGCTTTGCTTTAAACTCCTGTTCTATGAAGGTTTGTGCTATATAATAACATAAACACATAGAACATAGAACGAGCAAATGTTCCAGCTTGTGGTTATTCGGTAAATCTCTGCCCATAACCAAGCATTACCCCTGGGATTCTCATCTACTTAGCTAAAAGAAGATCTTTCGCATCGTATGCGGCCGTAACTCTAAGACGTGAAGGTGGAATGTCTCAAGTGACCGTAATTTCACAGGCAACCACAACTTTTAAAACAGAATTAACGCATGCTTGGCGAAATATATGGGTATGATAGTTGTACTTCCCCGGATGAACTTGGTACAAGTTGTACTACCTGTAAAAAAACTGAATAGATTTTCTTCTTCTTCGAGTCACCGGTTCTGTCGAACCAGTGTGGTGAAAGGATTGTAAGTGCGCCTCAAAGAGGCTCCTTTCGTGCACTCGACACATGTCTTCGAATTTTTAGTTCTAGGACATGTCGGTATCCTCACTATGTCTTCCTTCACCGTTTTGAGAACGTGGTATTGCGCACATAAATCTTTCAATCGAAAAACTCATAGGTGCACGTCGGGATTTTAACCGGCGACCTCCGGATTGAAACTCGGGGGTCAGTACCGCTAGACCACCACGCTCTAACTTAATAGATAAAGAGTATTGAAATTGTCTTTTTAGTTTATTGACGAAAAAACAGTTTTGTGGTAAACCTTACTACGAAATTTTGGTCATTTAATTATCGTTTCAAATGTTTTATGTTTTTTTAGCTACTGAATAAACACAAGATATTTCGCATGTAGTATATTTTAGGTTGGTCATTACCAGACCTGCAAGTTTATTTTGTTGCAATATAAATAACGTAATTGTCGACACGCGTCACGACTACGTAATGAAAATAAATAGATTTAATCATCGCACTTGGTTTTGTGGCGAGATGTACGAGAATGTTCTACAAGATCCTGCTGAAGAAGTTCTTGATAATTTCACTGCTTTATCTCTCGTGTATACAACCAGGACCCTCTAAGTAGTTTTATCGTGTATGTTTTGGTTGGTATCTATCTGCAGGCTTACAAATTGAATACGTTTTTTATTGAATGTACCTATTGGGCTTTTAAATGAGTACCAAATTATGATATCATTTTTTGCCAATAATAACAATAATCTATTTGTTTTTCCTTTGCAATTTTGAGGCGATCAGATTTGAGACCCATAAGACCTTTTCAAGGGTCGTTAGACCTTTTTTAAGTTTTTTAAGTTATATTCTGTAATGTACTTTAACTCTAAGAATTAAATAAATATGCCCTACACTTGTACGCTTGAAAAAGAGGCGGCATCATGTGAAATTGTCCGTAAACTCAATTTAAAAGCAAAATTTTTCCTCCGTGGCCTTGTTCTCGAAATATACGGGGCGGAACTTCAAATAGTTTGAAAGTTAAATGGGCGAAAGATAGTTTATGCAGAAGGATGTCCAAGTTAGGGTTACGGGCATACTGCGGGGCGACCTAAATGTTCTGTGCTTCTCATATACAATGAGAAGGTTTGTTCGAACAACAAAGCGTCGCGTGTAAGCTGTGACATAAGTGAGCGTCAGAGGAGGTGTAAATTATGTGATGCACACGCTTCTTAGTTAAACGCGAACTCATTTACGCTCTGGAATTGCTTTTTATGGACTCTCCTCTCTTATATGACTGTTCTTTAGAACGAAATTAAAACTAATTAGCCCAACCGCTCGCTTTAATGCACTCGTTTAATCAAATTCCGAGTTTGTTCACAAAAATAAACCTTTTTGTTGCTGGTTGTTTGGCACTGTTTACCAATTTACCGAGTGGAACGTAGCCCATCGTTTTCCATTTTTGGTTTTAAATACTAGGATTGTCATTTTTTATTTTATGATTAAATTCACATATACTTCATACTGATCTACAGATATTATATTGCATGTACTACCTAAGATATGTGGATTACTAGTTCCATTAAATGATTAGTACCTAGTAGTATATGTATAGTGTATTTAAGAAGAGTGAAGACCTATTTTTTTTTAATATAAAATATACGCTATTATTTCATAAATGGATCTCTGATATAATTTATGTAGACCTCTGTATGAAATTGAAGTGATTTAAGTTTCAAAATTCGTTGAAATAATTCGATAATGAAATCACCCGGAGAAAAAGAGTTTCCTGGAGTTGACATAACATATTACCGAGAATATTTTTTACTCAGAAAAAAATCGAGCGATAAATCGTGGCACGTAACAGTTCTCACGCAAGTAAATATTTGCAGGTGTGCCCGATTCTTACCCGTGCGCTAGTAATCATGTTTGCAGCTTATTGAGTAGAATCAGAAATTCTCCGCTTCGGGGCCAGGCTCCAAGAAAGCGTGAAATAGATACCAGCATCTAACGCAGATGCTGCCAGTGAAATAATAACGTATAACAGGCACGTAATAAATAAAAATAAATAAATATTGGTGGACATTTCACACAGCGCCATCTAGCCCCAAAGTAAGCTAAGCATAGCTTGTATCATGGGAACCAGACAACTGATATACTTTTCTTTTGTAAATATATACATATGTACATACATAACACCCAGACACAGAACATACATCAATGTTACAAATTTCACATAAATGTTTGTCCTGGGTGGGAATCGAACCCACGACCTACAGCGCAGAAGGCAGTGTTGGTACCAACTGAGCTATGAGGCCAGTCTCAAACTAAATCAAACCAAATCGTAATATATCGAACACCACCAAAGAAAAAAAAACGTGCAAAGAAGTGCATCTTATTAGCAAAAAACTCATAAATCCAATCGCTGTCATATTAAGTAGGGAGATGAAAGTTTAGAAAATTAAATTAACTTCGGTAAATTATTCTATGGAGAAAACATTATTGAATCTTAGTTTTCTTTCATCAGATTCAATAAATATGATCCAATTTAACATAGTTGAATATTAGACACACTGATTTCGTATAATTTTACTAACGTTGAATCGTACGCCCATATTTTGCATAGGTGGCCGCATAGGAGCTATTTTGTTTGCATTCTGTATTCAAATATTCAAAATATATAAACATATACAAACTGAAACGCCTTGATTCCAAATGCTGGTTACTTACATGAGTAAACAACTTGATATTACTTATATAATTATTACGAGTGATTATTATATTTTCTGCGGATAAATAAAATCAAAGTAACAACAATAAAAAATAATAATCCAAGAAATGTATAAGTTTTCATTAAAGGTAAAGTCAAAAAAGTAAAGGCAACCCAAGTCTTTCCCAAGCTTTGATCGCATGACTCTAAAACTTATTGCAGATAAACAAGAGCTGTGCTTCATGGTGGGCCCCTTCACAGATCACCGGGGGCAAGTCTTAGACTATTCCAGGTTTACATGTCGGAAGAGAAGACGTTGTCGTCGCTGCATGGCTACAAGTGAAGCCAAGAGAGTTAAGGAGCTGATAGAACTAGATAGAGCTCTGTAGCCATCAATTAAGAAGAAGAAGAAGAAGAAGAAGAACTAGATAGAGCTGATAGAGAATAGAAGATAGACTGAGACAGTGCTGCTAACAACCCAAAATCTCTAGCGTTCTTAACAGTAGGTATCTATTTAACCTTACGATTTGCGTTTTAAGTCCATTCTGAAACTGGGGGTAAATATTTTAGTTTTGAGTCAGTAGACGGTTGCATAAATAAATGATGCATCAGATCCGGTCTAAATGGGTGCGGGCTCACAAAAACCGCTTTACGACTGTGGGAATTTTTGGTCCGGCTCGAGCGGAGATGTGACCACAGTTGCTTTTTTCCATCGAGTTGCCAAACTTCATACATCTTACACTCATTTCAACCAACCAACGTTTGTAGTACCTACGCATTTATATTTATTTCGATATGACTATGAAGAGTAGAGAGTATGTAGAGAGTGATATTACAGGCACATGAGACATTCCACCTTCACATCACAGAGTTACGGGCGGATACGATGCAACTTTGGTCTTTTACCTAGTAGGGGAGGACCCAAGTCACATCGCTTGCTATGGACAGAGGATACCGTTTAACACGGTGAGCCGTTGGCTTGTGCCGGAACGTATCACATAAAAAAGTTTCTATACTGAAATTTAACATGAACTATAAGTACTCATCTGTGTTACAATAGTTTACCGAATGACCATAGCAAAAAACATTGAGCCTTTTTAGTCCTCCCTTCTTAGGTATGTTAGACCGCTTCTATATAAAATTTATAATTTCACCGGCAACCACACCTTGCAAATCGGAACAATGCGTATACATTACTGCTCAGCGGCAGAAATAGGTATGGTGGTGGAACTTCAACACGGAACAAGTCCCAGTGCCTGTAAAAATGACAAATTCTCATGAAAATGAGTATTTCCATGAACAAAAATTTTTCCATGAGGATAAACTATTTAGTTACACATTTTACATGTTTTTATATCAAAATGTACTGAATGTAGTGAAAATAATTTAAACTTGCACCCAATGCTATATGTTTATTTTTGTTTTTTGTTTTGTTCTTGTGTAATAAATAAATTAATTAATTTTCATCAACATGCATATTATAAAATCTACATGTATAACCATGTATAGCCTCTTCTAATAGAGGTTTCTTTAAACTTAACAGAAGAGTTCCCAATTAACCATAGAGGCATTGTAATTTAAATAAATAACTTTTGTTTGTTTGAAAAAATAATTAAAAGGTAGATCGCGAGTTCCCAGCTCGTGACGAATCTCCAGAAAGTATACTCGGCGTTGCTGTACCTCTGGTCTGGCCGCACTGGCGCTGGGCGACAAGTTCGCGTATGATGCGAGCCCGCCTCGCCGCGCACCGACGCAAACAAACAAATTGGATGCTTAAAATTCAATTTGAAGGTTTCGCGGTCCGCTTGATTCGCTCGGCCGTCCGTTACAAGCTGGACTCACACACCCGAATGGAAACGCAATTATTTCGCCGTAACTCGGGTACGTTTAAATGTTTAACGGCACTGGTGCGGCTAGGGCTGCTAACGATTTATATTTTACGATATATTCCGTTTTTCAGTGTCAGTATGTTAATTGAACGAGCAAGCGATACGAAGTTGTCTAAATCGATTTCGAATACTTACGTTGATACAGTTTAATTGTTCTAAGTGTACTTGGTTAACGACTTCTAGTGCCGATTATAATTGATGATCAAACGAACTTACCCTTACGTTAAGTTCCATCAGAATTATCTAAATAGCTTCATTCGACGCTATTTCAGAGTTTACGTATGTACCAACGTTCTCACGCACCAACCTTATGCGACAGTAGCAATATTTAATTTCCAATCAGTGGTTTTTGCGTGATGCGCTCACAATTAAAAATAATTTTTTTTTTAATTCTTTTACAATTTTTTTTTTTTATATATAATACTACTAATACCAAATTACTACTACTTACTAATTCCAAACGTCTGCCAGTTTATTATTTGCGAAAATCTGTTATGTTTCTGTTCCAATTTTATTATATGTATAAAAGATATATTTGCGAAATAATCTTTTCATTTGTCGTAGTAATAATACTTATCATAAATAAAATGTCCTACCACATAAACAAATTAACTTCATGCATTATTAATGATAGTCGCCTAATCTAAATATCTGACTGACTTCAGACACAGGCCTACTTTCGGCCATTGAGAGTGAATCCGCCATCGTAGATGCAGAATAGTTCTTCCAGAATTATGTCATACTATAACCCTAATATATCTGCGTCTCGTTTTCATGTGTTCCAGTTTAGAGAACATGGGCCTGTAAAATCACAACCATCTATCCATCTTGTCTCAGAATGACAGACGTGAAAATTATTTCTGTCCTATCTCATTAGGGTTGATGGTATCTTGTATATCACCGCATCTCTTATTCTGGATTTAGACCAAATATACCTCTATCACATTCATTGTCGCGGTTTTCATAATGGTCCTCCAGAAAAACTTCATTCCAATAATTTGAAGTTCTACCAGTTAGGACATGAAAAAATCAAATTATCAAGAATTTTATTATTTTTGTTGATTTTTGCTCTTGTCTACCTCTTGTTTAATTTCACCAAGGAACAAAAAGGCGTTCAAACACGTTCACAACAGTCATTCCGCTGTTAATATAATAGTACGCTATTTTATAAAAATGAACATTACGAAGCGGCAACCCTAGCCGTGACACACTGTTTGTTTATATAAGTAGCTTTATTTGCATATCGGTGGAATGGAAAATTAAAAACTTGATATCATCACTGATAGAGTCAACCTCCTGCATGCAATGTGGAGCTTGACAATGTTAATTTAAATTTAATTTACGATTAAACCACACAAATAACTCTGCTCATATAAAGAACATTCGCACATAATATTGTGTCACACTCACAATGAATTTGTCTATGTTGTCAAAGTTCCCTTTGTGTTTATCCGAGAATAACATTAACTGAAATTAATAAATAATAATAACTGCCGATTAATAGTCACGTAGTTTTTTAATTTTTTTATGTTACTGTCGTCACGGAACGAGCTGAAGGCCCGCCTGATGTTAAGTGGTAACCGCCGCCCATAGACAACAGCAATACCACTCAAGTCCTCTCCATAGTACAGATGACACTAGTCGCATTGCGTTGCGTCCATCACCTCGAGACGGGTGCTCGCGTCTCATGCGCCTGCAATTTCGCCGGCACCCACTCCATTCCATCGGAACACAGCAACACGATTGCATCACTGCTTGGCGGCAGATTACCAGGTGTGGTGGCAGTACTTCTGCAGGCGAACTTAGCACAAGTTCTACTGCTACTTTAGGTTGCTCCTTTTTCACCACCCGGGAGACACGTGTATGGATTCAAAGGGTAATCGCATACGGACGCGAGCAACTTGGTCCCCCAAACATGCAATGATTAAATCAAATAAGATGATCAGCAATATCTTATCGGGAATTAGAGTTAGGTGCGTCTCGTACCTAAAACTAGCTACGGCCAGGTGATGATCGGTCGATCACTATCGATCATGGTACCAAATCGTTAGTCGTTAAAAAAATAGATTGGTGAGCAAACAAAACAATACTTTGGTTTGCAAGTACTCAGGTACTTCAATATTCTACCAACAGTAAAATTTCCATTATTCTTAAAGAAAGTTCCACAACAAACGAAAACGAGCTCTTCAAATAAGACGGAGATTGTGGGTTCCAAGCGGAAGAATTATTCAAAGTTAAAATAACTACTTACTAGTTGAAGTTTTCTGTGTTCGGCTCGCATACTTTTATGAATAAATTGAGGTTCCGTCGAGTTATGACTCATTGGCATATAAGCCACAGGTTTATCCATATCAATCTCTTTTAAAGTACATATCCAAGGAAGGTACAACCTTCCTTTTTCTATTTCTCTATCTGCTATCTCTATAATATTTTTTTCTGTCACTGTATTTTTACTTGTGACATGAACACAAATACACAACACGTTAATAAACAAACATAACACTTATCACACGATGTTTGCCCTGGCCGAGAATCGAACTAGGGAACGCGCGGGAAAAACTGAATAATAAAGATAATTAATAGTAGGAGACAATATTAAGGTGAAACAACTTAAAATAGCGACAGACCAGTTGATTTATTTTTTATATATCTCTATAACAGGTGGTTTTGAATTCAGAAACAATACACTAATTAGGTAATCCATAATTTCATTAATAATTTTCATCTTAAAACAATAATTAAGAAAGTAAATGCCGTCAGAATATAAGTGATATTCCATTTATCTTGTAATTGAGACACGAGGTGAAACGTCTCGTCGAATTCTCTAGAACTTTTCTAATCCTGTATTCTTCGCAGAAGTTTTCCAATATAGCCAACATAACAAGCTAACATGTGCGCCTAATCCCAATACCAAGCTACGAAAATGCACAAACTTATAAGATTAACTAATTCATTGAATCTTTGCAACATATTTTAATGGGATACTATCAGTTTGAAAGTGATTCTATATATTTCGTTAATGTGCGTATTACTTTAGTAATAATATCAGTGTAATATCTCATTCTTGAGGAAAATAATTTGGATTCGTGAGATTACATTTACTGAGCGATAAGTCACCTGGAATATGATATTTCCTTGTTCGTATTTCAAACGAGAGGAATTCTCTTGAATGTCTTCCTAACTGATAGGAATACGTAATTACTCTTTGAGTACCATAAATGAGATCGAAAGTGATATAGGTACAGTTAAGTAGTTAGAAAACAACATCATCGTTTCCTTTTATAAGTTCAAGATTTCTCTGTAGAGTCGTAAAGCAAATTAACTAAGTTAGATATTATATGAGATAGCATGCATTATTTCAGAGCAAAGAGAACTACAGTGGAAAGAAAGTTAATGAAAGTGCTGATTCCCAGAGTGGCAGCATGTGATAATTCATTTAGCTCATTCACTTGCTTTGTATCAAAGCGAGCTGGCGCACAGAGGTTATTTCAATCGAGTTTCCTTGGTGTGGGATTTGAACTGTGATTTTATCACGTGCTTGATATATTTGGTTGACTGGCCTTATAGCTCAGTTGGTTAGTAACCCTTCCTTCTGCGCTGTACGTCGTGGGTTCGATCCCCACTATGGACAAACATTTATGTGACATTTGATGTTTGTTCTGTGTCTGGGTGTTAATATGTATTATATGTATGTATTTACAAAAAAAAAGTATATAAGTATTATATCAGTTGTCTAGTTCCCATGCTACAAGCTTTGCTTAGCTTACTTTGGGGCTAGATGGCGCTGTGTGAAATGTCCACCATTATTTATTTATTTATTATTTATTTATTTATTTGGTTCATTATTGTGCATATTTATCTTTTTATAAACCATAGCGCTGATTCTATTTTTACTTGAATATGAAGGTGAAATAATTAAAGTTGAAGAGAAAAAAAAGTGACGATCTATTTTTATTCGTCTTAGTTGATTTTTCGCATTCTTGTTTTATAAAATACCTATAGATAGACTTATGAATGATATTTCGGTAGACTTGTTTTATTATAAAATGCACTTACATGAAACCTAAATTTGAAAATGGTATCGTTGTAATCAAATATTCATTATTTATTCAATTCTTTATTCGACACCATATCATGCGGTCCATCTTAACATCCATTTGTAACAAAATGACAACATTGAGATAAAATTACAATCGGTTCACAATGTCAGGTTTAGTACTATAACAATGCACAAATAACAAGCAGATAACGGATATGTTTTAACGCCGCTAATAAATTTAGTATAATATTAACATAACTACAATTATTCCACTAATCTGTTTTATTCACATAGACTCTACCAAAGTAACGTAACATTTCAATTAATAACAATATACTGTGAAACTAAACTGCCGTAGTGCTTATTTTTATATCTATACAAATAAATAAAATTGGAGTGTCTGTTTGTAATATAAAAATTACCGCTTTTTACTAAGTGCACATGTACCACACGGTATATATACCAAAACAACTTTTTTTCAATTTTTGTCTGTCTGTCTGTCTGTTTGTTCCGGCTAATCTCTGAAACGGCTAGAACGATTTTGACGGGACTTTCACTGGCAGATAGCTGATGTAACAAGGAGTAACTTAGGCTACTTTACCGAGGGGTAAAATAGGGGTGCGTGATAAAACCGAATTCCACGCGGACGAAGTCGCGGACAACAGCTAGTAACGAATAAATTCTTCCGTTAGTTACCGTTAAATATTTCAATATAATATTGCAATAATAATTGATTTGAAAAAATGTTCAAGTACAATCATGGTATTCTTTTTTACATTACTGCGTGCAAATAAGTAGTTTATGAAAAAAAGTAAAAAGAAGTAAACCCTTTTAACTTATGTAGTTAGAGTCATTTAATCAAAGAAGAAACACCGACTCCATGGGGATGGTGTAATTGGAACTAAACAAACAGACTGTGTAGTATTGTAACTTTATGTTAAGCTAGAATTATGTGTACCTTGCTCAAACTATCTCTATTTATTTAACTACTATGGCATTAATAAAGGGATTAAAGATAGTTTGATCAAATATTTGAGATACCTAAATCTAGCTGTACCGCTGGGATTTTCAGAGTTTTCATACATTTTAAATTAACTTGCAGCTTTGATACACATTACCTATTTATTAAAAACTATATATTAGAATTTGTCATTTGAGTAACATTTCAATTCTAATATGTATGCAATACGCAAATAAAAAGTACCACATCTCAACAATACATAGCATATACAGGACATTAACAGGATATGAGATCAAGTTTCGAAGTATTACAAACAGTAACATGAAAAAGGTCAAATCGAGCTGAATACTGCCGTCCTTTAACTATAAAGCCGTTAACCCCCAAAGGTCAATTTAGACTTTTTAATAGGATGCGATAGAGTTCAAAATTCTCTATCTTTCTGTCTAAGAAACGTTTGTAAATTTTAATTAGTTCCGGAGATATAACTAAATTTGTAGGCCATTAAGTGACGGAATTAAAAAGAGTTCTCTGGACATAACTCAAAACCAACAATTTGGGCTTAAATACCTTTTAGTTAAAGGACGGCAGAATACAAAACCGTGGTTTCAGTTAAGTGTCATATGACTAAATTAAATGTTTTAGTTGTCTGAATGTTATCTTACCAAAAAAGGACTTGGGTAAAGCTCCTTTTTTATATAATATTTGAGCGACAATTAAACGCATTACGAACAGCGCTTAGCGTTGCAGCGGTAAATTGTAAAGCATGAAATAGTGTCACAGAGTATGGAAATTGCAAAGTGCAGCAATAAACGAAATAATAAGGAGTGACGAATGTGACATGTACGACTGATTCAATTAAATTGTACTGTAGTGCAACGAAAGTGATCTGAATACTGGTTTACAAAAAAATATTAACAAGCAGTTGCACGCTTCCAAACTAAACACAATTTTATAAAGAACATGTTTATCTAAAATTAAGTATATATAAGCTTATTTAGATTCAAGTGTAAAACTGAAATTCTTTATCTGGTGGCTTTCTCAATATAAGTCTGTTACGTCTAAAACTGATTTACGTCATAATAGCTGTGTTTATTTTCAAAACGGCATCGCTTCGTGCAGAGAACTAAACAAGCATGATTGGCCACGTGATTGGCAAATTACTCTGAAGTTCACGACTTCAACAAAAAGCTAACTCGCTACTTATTCAAATGTTATTCGAGCATGTTACACAAAATTGTGAAAGCTTCTACACATTTAATATATTCACATTTTGTCACAACATGGAAGATGGCGTACATAATTAATAAGACATATTAAATCACTCATTTATTTATCATCAATTCCTGTGAAGATAAAAATGGACGAGTACTGATTAGTCAGTAAATATAATTCGTTTAGGAAATAATACATTTGTATATTTTGAAGTTTTTCAATTTTAAAGTTTAACTTACATTAAATTGGGAATATACTGATGAATAATTTGATTAAATGTAGTTTACTTTAAAAAGGTTGGACATAAGTAAAACGTGGTTCATTACCCTGATTACCATTAAGATAGGTTTCGGCTTCAAAATAAATATTAAATCGTTGATTATGAGTACTCGTCCGTTATTAATTAATTGTCAATATTTACTTATCAAAAACTACTCAAAATTAATACACCTCACTTAAAAGTAACTTTACAAACAAATACAAAGTACATTACATGATTTTTTATTCAATAGGTACATTTTATGGAATTATACTATATTTATAGCCTAAGATAGGTCTCAAACACATTGATATTATAATATGTACATAAAGGGTCTTCCTTAGTCTTTTGTCACTATTTTATTGTTTTATTCACACTTGTATAGGTATAGTCTATTCACAACTTTCTCAAACTTTTTCCTTCACCACCAGGTTAAACGCATAAACAAAAAACACGATAAGTACAATATTGAAAACATTTTACAATACTTAAAATAAACTCCGATGCGAATAAGAATCCCCAAAAGGCCGAGAGTTATCACAAATATTCAGAAATAATGTTCGGTTATGTTTGGAGTAGGTAAGTACTGTGAAAAGATCATGTAAAATTGGCACTCTGTCATAATTCAACGTTCATATTCGCCTCTCTTTAGTATTTCAGTCACATATCTTCAATCTTCCGGCAAACAGAGCGAAAAATGAAGGCGAAAACTGTTCTCAATAATCGCGACCAACCACGGCTTTATTAGAAACTAGGGCACCGCTCCATTTTGTATACAAAACCCGTAAATTTAATAATATATTTACACACATTTTTATTAACACCGATATTATATACACGTATCAGTTTTGTGAATCACAATTTAGTCCGTTTGTTAACAACAACCTCGGCGGTGCCGTCCATTAACCCTCATACGGATATCTCCTGGATCTGGACCCTCTTCTTCATGATGCCGGGTGGCGCGGGAGTGGTCGGGGCGGGCGGCACTCTCAGGATGCCGGAGCCGCTCGCCCCGCCCGACTCCGAGTCCCCGTTGGAGTCTGCCGCGCATTCGGTCGCGCCGTCTGGCCCAAACTTCACCTGGGTCGAGCAGTCCATCACGCGCGGCTCGAACGTGCTCGTCCGCCCCGTGACGGGATCCTGCAGCCGCCCCTCTACCTTCTGTATGTCCGGCTTCTGTGTGTCTATACACACCACGCTCCCCGCCTCTATCGCGCTCCCCACGCTCACGTCCGGCATCGAACTTCTCGCCGCGCGATGCTTCTCGTCGTAACAACTGTATTCGCCGAAGGTCGGTTCGCCGCAGTCGGATAACGTCCTCAAATCGAATTTAGACCCGCCGCGGGGAACGTGAGCCGATTTGCACTCGAACCCGAAACCTTTGTCGAACGTTCGGATTTCATAGTCCAGTTTTCCGTCGTAGCCGTCCGAGGAGGAGGAGCTCCCGGCCTCGGCGAGGTCGTCCTTCGAGCGGCGAGGCCGGGAGCCCCGCTGGTGGTATATGCCGGCGAATATCAAGACGTTCAGCAGGAGAAGGAAACATCCGACCGCTATCGTGACCGTGAGCGCTGCGGTGTAGGACTGGTAGTGCGATGAAGCCAGGCGTCGGAGCAGGGCGTCGTCGTTGTGCGTCGTGCTGGCGGTGGCGTTGGGGGGGCAGTCCGTCGAGGGGGCCGCGGGGGGTGAGGGTCGGGGAGGCGCAGTCCGGGGCGGGGGGGTGCTGCGGGACGGGTCACCGCCGGACCCGCTCGAGTCAGAGGTCACCACGTGAGGCACATGCGCCCGTGACATGGACTGTGGCCGCACCGCACCTAGTTATTAACAAACAGTTGAAACTTACAGCCCGTAATAACAGACAATTTGCAGTTCATGCGCCCATTAAGAAACTCACCCTCATAATAGTTAGCGTTGTCCTCTTGAAAATGATGATGCCTCATGGCCGCGTCGGGGAGATCGGAGCCGGGCCGGTGTAGTTGCGGTATCAGTGACAGCCATAACGACATCTTGTGGCCGCGGTAGTGACTTCGCATTTCCGGTTTACTACCTGCGACCCGGAACGAGTGGAAATTGAAATTAATGATCTTAATTAATCCCCAGTTTACATGCCGAGCGACCCAAAAGTTTATATGAAGTGTTGTTATGTGGAAGGTTTAAAAATATTACACAATAATGTGTTCCAAGAAATTGTGTCAAGTGGAAACCCAAATGTGAATAACCCTTAGGGCTGCCCATAGCTTTGACATTAACGTACTTGACTGTAATTATGTGGACTGTGTCTATGTACAACTATAGTAAGGTTTAAAAATGTTATTTTAAATTTTATTGTCTTTTTATTACGTTTCTCAGCTTCTGGTAAATACTAAATGCTCAGTTCAGTTCATAATTCAGCCAGATATTAGCTCTTAACACATGCTGAACCCTATTCAGGGTTCTTAAGATCCCTAGCTGGGTATAAACATGTACATAATGAAGATTCCAAGTCATATATGAAAGAATATAATGGAAATAATGATTTAGATTAAAGCCTAGCCAAATGGTATGTAATAAGGGTACACGATCACATATATTACCAAATTTTTTGTTCATAAGAGACTTTCGCTCATTTTGAATATACATTTAGGTCAACAGAAAACTGAATTAATAAAATTAAAATAAATTTTTTTTGGAAGTTTGTGAATTTTATAATAATATTTTGATTTTGTTAAAATTCAAGATGATGTAAAAACGTTGTAAGATGAAAGATTATTTTATAAACGTAATATATTTATTTTATAATTTTCTGTGCTCCTTTCAATGTTCACCAAAAATTATGGATATTAAGTGTCGATATAACTGAGTAGTTAGTAAAGAATGGTATTTGAAGATAAATAATAACTATAAAAATTAAGTAACTAGTGATTCGACGAGTGACTTCTACTTGACACTGTTTCTTGAGACGGTGTGTAGTCATTCATAATAAAAATACTGTTAAACTGAGTTAGTACCTGGCATGAGGGGAGGTGCGTCGTGAGAAAAATTCATGAATATAAATAGATACGCACTGATTTCCATATAGAGTTGGTTGATTGTGTCGTAGGTGTCCCAGTAGGGAGTTTGATCGGCGCCGAGTCGGGGCTCGTCGCCCAGCATCGGACTAGGCGGCGGCGTCGCTGATGGATCGTTAGGGTTTCTAGAACAAACAAACCAAAAATATAGAAAATATATTCGAGTAAAATTTCAAGAAACATAAGTCGTACTTGTCTTAAGTCAAAAATATTTTTAAATCACTGAGCATTTTGGCGACCGTAATAAAAACTGTAAAGAAAAACCAAAATATGCCTCGGGGTTGCGTGAGATTATATGAATTATGACGAAGCCTTTAAACCTCCGAAAAGTTTAATAAAGTTCTCGCGCACAACTTCGGCGCTCCATTGCTAGAGCCAACATACTCGTATAATTGTGTGGAATCATTTCCCACCATATAAAATATTTATTAGGTAAATGTAAATAATAAATTATTAAAATTAGAACTGTGAGATCCAAATTTAAGAGACCACAATATCACAAAAAAAATGTGAGCCGTCACGGGACGCCTGGCAGATGTGAAACATTGACATTATATTGTAAAAGTAATATGCAACGCATGCCGTGGCGACGCGTCGTCACGCCAGAAATCGGTTTTACGTGCGGCTATAGATGCTTCACATCAAAAAAATGTGAGCCGTCACGGGATGCCTGGCAGATGTGAAACATCGACATTATTTTGTAAAAATAATATGCAACGTATATGGCAACGCGTCGCCACGGCAGAAATCGGTTTTACGTGCGGCTATAGATGTTTCACATCAAAAAGTATTTTTTCCGTATCAAATGATAAAATAATATCAATAGAGCTCATTGAATACGCATTTGGGAAGTTAGTAACATTTATGATCAACTAAATGAAAATCAAAAGAGGATAACATTTAGGTTGATAGGTGGAAACAGCCAAACTTCTGTTTTATAGGGTCTCTCTTATTGATCTACAAGTTGTAGAAAAACAGATTCCATAAAACATTTACGGAGAGTTCCTGAAATGGAATGGAACAGCCAAAGTTGTATAACTTACTAAAATAATTTCGTACCAAATTTGCCTTGAATCTCTTATTGTTTTGAGGTTTCTCTGAATAAGTATTTTTTTAATCCATGATCACCTGCTTTTTTATGCTAAATGGGCTTGAGAAAATAAGGATGACATGAATAAATTTTTATATGTAGTCTCTATTATTTTTAATGAGGTTCGTCGATTCATGTCTTTGTTTTCAGAGCTATGATTTAAATGATATGTGATTAGACAATATGGTCACAGACAAAAAGTACACGGTTTAATATAAAGTTATTTAATACATAGCTTTTTTTTATTTATTTATTAGTTTCATACTGAGTCCAACTAAACTAGCTTCCCAGCTCATTTGGTTGTAACTCTACCTTCCGCGCTCTAGCTCGTGCGTCCAATTTCCACCTAGAAAAACGTTTATGCGACGGACATACGTTTATATATCATGCAACGATAAATGCGTATTCGATGTAGATATTTACAAATAAAAGCACATATGTATTCTATCAGTTATTTCGTTCCCATAGTACAAGCTACGAAATATAGATAAATAAAGCAAAAATAAACTAATAAAACAATAAATAAATGAACTAGAATTACGTTGTGTCTCCACTCTTCTTGCGTGGACTACTTATTTCCTTGCTATAATAAACTGGTTTAAATCATAACCAAATTTTTGAGCCAAATTGAAGTAAACAGCAATATTAAAATTATTAAAACCTTACCCATACTTCACAAAATTGGCGATGTAATGTATGCATAGCTTTGAGACCCGTTGCTCCTGCTGCGTGAAGTTTTGTGGATGGTGTGTCACAGATATCGGCACTCCGAGGTAGTACGGTAAGTCTTCTCCGTGTACTGATCCTGGTCGCTAAATAAATAAAACATTCATTTGTAAAGTGCAATTTTATGTGACATAGCGACATTCTAGCATCAATCAGATTTGACTCGAAATAAAACAGGGCTTTTATGCTTCTAATCGCTTTAATATTGTTTACATATATAAACTACTTGTTTGTAATTTGGAACATACAGGCTAATTTTAATCCCAGTACTACGTGACTGAAACCATAAGTTAAGTAACTAGTTAATTATTATCATTTCGGTATGTTAGGTCTGAAAACTGTTATTTTTTACATATTGCTCCTAAAATACAATAAGTAGATAGGAAACTCGTTATAAAATGGACTGCCTTATAGCTTAAAGTAATCTCTTCCAGACAACCTTTGAGTGGCCTGTATAAAAAAAATGGAACTGTGATGTTAAATAAAAGAGAATATGTAACAATACATTTAAATACTAAATATACTTAATTAAAAGACTAATTAATTTATATAATTTATGTCAAAAATTAATTTTATTTACTTATCTCATATATGATAATGATCAAAATTTGTGTAGTAACTCCTGTGTGACTTTTATTATAACACAATGGGTTTTACCGACTCCACGCAATATGTATACAGTACGTTCACTTACCTGTGGATAATCCTTATCTTGTGAGAGGTGGTGGAAATGCGTGAAGTAGGTTTTGCCACCTCGTAAGGCGTGTAGGTACCCCAAACGTATTAGCGGCGCCGCAGTACGTCCGTCACTTAGAATCTGTTAACACATACACATTAGATCCGCAAGAGGTACTTAAGTTACAGACGAATACGGCTCTGAGCATACTAAAATTCAAAATAAAATACAGAAACAGTAAGATAAACGAAGCATTTCATCAGAAGATACGTGATATGATTTTTTTATTATTGGTTTATGTCTAATTTAGAACTACATTGATAGATACTTATGTAGGTCGCTCTATATTGTTTAAGTTATCTTATGTTTTATATATTCTCCACGAATTATACTTTTAACATAGGTAAGATTTTGCAAAATATATCTGTCTTAAGATATATTTTTAAAATTATTAATGAGATTAAAAGTAAGTAATTAGGTCATAAAAATAGCTTTATCTTTGTTAATAAGACTTTAGAGGCTGATTGATGGCTGGCTTGAAAGAAGTGGGTAACTAAGCTAAGATTAGGTTAGTAGATCTTTTATTATATTTCAACGAGACGAGTTGAGCCAAAAATGAGTTAGATTCAGTGAGCCATAGAGTTTTGTCACGATCTGTTCGTGCCTGCCATTTTGTAGTCTTTTGCTTTAATTCACGATCCACTGAACATTGCTATCATACACGTATTTACAACTTTATAGTATCATAAAAACTTTAATATGAACTACATTTATGCCAAAAACTATAACTCTGCATATGAAAAACAAACTTTTAATATAAAAAAGCTTCCAGTAAACTCAGTTAATTAACATAAGATAAAGTAAATATGGTAAATTGCGTGTCAATTGAATAAATTTTAATTGAATGCTCATTCAATTTCAATCATAAATATTAATAGTATTTATGATAATTTACAGTTAATTATGGAATGTTCTTCAATCTTTATTGTACAGCATGTATTTTTTTCAGTTAGGTGGTAAGACCACTTTTATACAGAATATATTACTACTCTGTACTGTTACCACACTGCTACATTGCTACGAAGCTCTACGAAGCTTCCTTGCTACATTGCTACGATACTACGTCACAAGCAAAGCTACAGAGATACAGTATGAAACGTATTAGGTGTCAAGGTGCTTATAACGTTGATAACTGAGCGTAAGTTATAGGACACAGGTGTGGGCTATGGCATACTTATTAGCTACTTGATATAAAACTGTCAAATAGTTTTCTTATTATGTACCTGTTATTTATATAATGGTATTAACATTATAGATCTTAGATTATTAAGAATTTGTATTATATTTTGAGTCAAACCAAACATCTCTTGATAATCAAGATTTCCATTATATTTACAGGTAATTAAGAAAGGGTCGGGTAAATTTAATCACACCGACACTAAATTAACTTAGATCTCACTTTCAAAGCTCTTAAAATTAACGAGGTAACGCCCTCCAAGTCTTATAATAGAGACGATCTAATATCTGCGTGAATGATTCAAGTGTTTTCTAATAAAGCCTTTCGAAGTAGGCGTGTATTCAGCGTCATTAACTTCCTTTGTGCTTGTCTAGGAGCGCGCTTCGAGGGCGGTCTCCACTCGAAGGTTGGATTGAGATCTTCTGATACAAGCGAGGCATTGTACTCAACCATCTTTCTTATCAACTCAAAGTGTGTAGTGGGACTATGAACTTTAACTTTGAAAGTCTCACTTGGCTTATCATGATTAATGAAATCGGCGAGTAGAAAAAAATTGTTATAAAGTAATGTACTAAAAGTTACAATAAAATAATTTTTTAATCAACCAGTCAATAACTAAGCTGTGCTAATAAAAAAAATGGGTGAGGGCTGTGCGAGGGCACACGGCCGTTGGTTCCAGCGTTCCTTGTAAAGTGTTTTGGCAGTGAGAAAGCCGAAGAAACTGCCGAACGTTGGGGTACCTACGGTTGGCTCATAACCCTCCCATTTTGAGATGAGCCATGATTTATATTTCTGATTGGCTCTTACACGGGCTGATGCAGACATATTGACTTTTTTACATCCCTGGTTTTTTTACCATAAATATAACTTACTTCATTTTAATCGATTAGTCTTCATTAATTCTATAAGCACACGGGATCACCATGCTATCACTTGAGTAGTGAATTACACTGAACAGAAAGGAGCGAGAGCGCCCGGTTTTGGTCATTGTACACAGTCCTCTCCCCCGCCACTGCGCCTGGCCCCGACGCCAAATCAAGGTCATAACAGCGAGCTGACTATGTAAGCTAAACAATGACATAGAACTTTTGCTTCCTAAAGTTTTGTAATTATTAAGGCAAGATGAAATAGACCCTTTCGTTACGGTCCACTTTTTTGACCCGGTACCCGTAGGTTTCGGTGTGACTTCAAGTCAAAATAAAATTACTTGCATAAATTGTATATAAACATCCAGTCTGAATACAGCCTCTATATTTATTAAAATTATGAAGTGTAAATATTGTATAAATTTCCACTTTCATCGAGTAAACACAGACTTTATGAGACCCTTTTATGTGCGTTATTTACTTCGATAGAAGTAAAATGGCGTATTGGGAGCAATATTTTTGGTTAACGATATGTAAAAAAAAAAAGAAAAGCTATCTCCCAAACTTTTTCGGTAAATATATACAGAACTGTCGCCTTAGCACTTCGTCATAAGAGCAAAACAGAAAACTGTAACTCAAGCCAATTAACCTGAAATAAAATTCTTAAAAAGCCATGCTACTAGCTAATATCTCTTTCATGTAAAAAGTGAATGTGCTATCAGAATCCAGAGATGAATTGGGGAAATATATATTTTGTGTCAAAACGCCGCTCGCTTTCAAGTGCTTTGAAATCAAAATAGACATAAAATTTCAAAATAACTGAAGCTAGTGAATTAGATTATAAAATAATTTCCCTGCTCAATGGTAAATCCATAAATATAAAACTAGGCATATGAACAAACAACCAGCTAAACCACACAACTCGCAGCATAACCGTAGACTGTTTTATTTGCATAACAAATAATGAAATTCCAACAAGGGCAACTCTTCGTACGTAAACTTCTAAATTATGTAATTAAAGTTCCAAAAGTGGTTATTTCATGTATTCTGTTACCTCCAGCGTGGCGTCGCGTACACTGAGTGGATTCTGCACGGGCTTATCCCAATCCGTGTATTCGTTCTTCAGTGTGGAATATATTTCGTTCAGGTGGTAGTAATACGCGTTGCGGACGAACGTTCGTAGAATACGATCCCGCCGGCTCTCGTTGAAGCCAAACTCCAAATCTTGCGCGTTGAATTCAAGGTACGATTCTGCAACGATATTCTACTAATTTGCATATATTTTACATTTTCATATAATTCGGGAACGGTAATGATACTCATTGTTTTGCAAGCGTGTAGCTTGAAAGGAAAACACGATTTGAAGTAAAATAGAAAAAGAAAGTGAAATTAATAGCTCAATTCGTGGAGGCCGTAAATCCACTCGTAATTGGATAGGACAGCCTCCGACGTTACATTATGATAATCAGCTGGTCTTCTATCAATGTCAAATACCTAGAGTTTTTGTAGTCTCTGATGTTAACCTAGAATGGTTTTTTTATTTGAAAGCTTTAATCTAGGCATCTCGAGCGGAAATGATTTATGGCATACTTTGCGTCGTCGTTATTTAGGCAACCATTTCACTAGTTTTCACAACTTAAGTAATGTGTTCTGCTCAGTTAAAGTAATTTTATGTGATACTTTTCATTTATATCCAAGAAGATCGTAAAATTTGCATATAAATGGCACTACATTTTCAAAATAGTCACGTGTCGTTACTTTCTGCTTCAATGTTAAAACACAATTTGTTTGCGTTAGAAACGACCATTACATAAATTCGATATTTTATCTGGTATTAGCTGCGCCCCGCGGTGTTACCCGCGGTTAGTAAGTAATCCCACGACAATACTGCACTTTTCCGGGATCAAAGGAACCTATGTGTTAATCCAGATAAGCTAACTTGGTACCAAATTTCATCCAAATCCATTCAGACGTTTGAGCGTGAAAGAGTAACAAACATCTATACAAACTTTCACGTTTATTAGTAGGACAAATTTACCGGTGGTAGTAAGGCCGAACAGTAGTTCTCTGTGAGCAAAATCAGTTAGTTCATGTCCCGCTGCATTGGCGACCGCGGCCGCACCCGCTCCCAACCTCGAGCTGTCCGTTGGTGGGGGAGCCTGTGATAACAAAAACATTATCAATCAATCAAAATCAAATTAATCAAAATATTTAATAGGGGAACAAAATAGTGGCCTACAATAATTGAGAAACAATTATATCTGCAGAAGTAACTGTGTCGCAGGCATCAACTCGTTAAAACTATGTAAACAGCGTGTGAAAATGACGATGAAAAAATGAAGGATCTTAAATTGATATAAGCGAACTGGACAATGAAATACAACGGTGCCAAGAGCGGTTCAGACGCAGCGTAGCAGGATTTGTCTCAGTGATTTAGCAAGGAATGGCCAGAATGTGTTTAAAAAAAACGAAATGATGACAGGCCTTATAGCTCAGTTGGTAGTAACTCTGCCTTCGGCGCTGTAAGCCGTGGGTTCAATTCCCACCCAGGACAAACATTTGTGTGACGAATATAGATGTTTGTTCTGTGTCTGGGTGTTAATGTGTCTTACATGTTAGATACATGTAAGACACATTAACATTTACAAAAAAGTATATATGTATTCTATCAGTTGTCTGGTTCCTATAGTAAAGCTATGGTAGTATGGGGCTAGATAGCGCTGTATGAATTGTCCACCCATATTAAAAGGGTGATGTTATGCTACAGCGGAATAACTGCGAATATAGAAATAACGCTTCTTCAATATCAAATCATTTTCCTCGTTTTCCTCATGAAATGAGTATAAAACGCGTTATTTTGTACTCAATTCATGTGGAAATCAAGGGAAAGTTGTTTGACTTAACATTGAAATGTCTACTAGTATTCTAAATAGAGTTACGAACTTCTATATCTGATATGGTTTTGCTAATCTTTAAAATAAAATCTTACCACCATTTCTTTCAATGGAGATTTCAAAACCAGAATTTTTTATAGGCCACTATTGGCAAAGCAAATTTAGTAGGTATCTGATATGAACAAGCTACAGGTGTCATTCTGAAGGCGTATCCAACCTATTCACGCTTGCTGAAGCGTGGAATAACTCACAAGTCTGCCCTGTTCATTTGTTTTGCTTAGGACGGGAGTTATTAAGCCTAATTAAGGATATACTGGCTGCACATATATAAAATTACATAGAAATAAATAGTTTAATGAATCTTATGACTGGCCTTATAGCTCAGTTGGTTAGTAACCCTACCTTCTGAGCTTGTAGGTCGTTGGTTCGATCCCCACTCAGGACAAACATTTATGTGACATTTGTAACATTGATGTTTGTTCTGTGTCTGGGTGTTAATATTTATTATATGTATGTATTTACAAAAGAAAGTATATATGTATTCTATCAGTCATCTGGTTTCCATAGTACAAGCTATGCTTAGTTTGGAGCTAGATGGCGCTGTGTGAATTGTCCACCACCAATATATATATTTATGAGTTTTTATAGATAAGGTAGAGAAAATGAACAAGTTTGTATATTTTTACTCAAAATTACATTATCAGTATCCTTAATATTACGCAGCAAGACACTGTTTACTGAAATCTGTGACCTTTGAAACTATGCCATACTTTTACTAAGAAATAAGCAAAGTCATAGTCACGCCATGTTATGCTTTTGTTATTCACAATATTATGGATTATTTATTGCGTCCTTGCAAAAGTTCTTTTCCACTCAGATAGACATAGTTTCGAAACAAAGGCCCTAATTTTCACATTTTGTGCTGATAACCTTCAGCGAGGACGATTGTCCTTGTTGGGGATGATATAATAGGGCGCTATACCATTCCTTACATAAGGGCGCCTTCTAGAAGGGTAAACAGGAAAACTTGTATAACTTTTTCTTTGGCGATAAAGTAGGAAATTTTTCATAGCCAATATTATTCAATACTACGTATCGATTGGCGCAAACAAAACATCAATACTTATTAGTTTTGTGTTGGATTCTGTTGTTGATACATTATTTTACCCGGATGCTGGATACAATTAAATATCGACTATCCCTATAGGCAGTTTTGCCCTTATGGGCTTTACCCATAAGGGCAAATACCCAACGCTCAGTCTTTTGAATATATATTGTGGTTAAACATGTCTACTATAATACACTGATATTAGCGATATATATATATATAGATATATATATATATATATTATCTTCTATTTGATTCAGATACGAACAAGCCAACAGCTCACTTGGTGTTAAATGGTAACCTCGGCCCATAACAACCGATGTGACTTGGGTCCTCCCCTACTAGGTACGACAAGACCCAAACCGCGTCGTATGCGCCTTTAACTCTGAGACGTGTAGGTGGAATTTCTCATGTGCCTGTAATTTCACCGGCAACCAGACTTTTAAAACCGGAACACAGTAACGCGAACGCGTGACTGTTAGGTGGCAGAAATGGGCATGGTGGCAGTACTTCCCTGGACGAACTTGGCGAGAGTTCTGCATTAAAACTTAAAAATGGAATGTGTTTAATTTCACTGACGGCATTACAAGCAACGCAACTGCACTACTGCGACCGCTTGGCAGCACAAATGGGAATGATTTAATAAAATTATTCTCCTTAGCTTACATTTAAACTTACAATGGAACAACTGTGATTTTATAAATTCACTGCTCAAAGTTTGCCCCCAGCCGTCCTTACTTTATATTATTCATTGGTATTTGATGCAGTATTTTGCATGTTGCATGCTCAAACTTTACAGATATGCTAATTTCACAACGCAAGTTTCACGTTCATATCTTGAGAGACAGTTACAAATGCAAAAATGAAACAAGCGGGAGCGTTCAAGCGGACGACGCGACGTGGCGGACAAAAGTTATCAACTTAAGCCATGTTGAAATTGAATCGACCGCCACCCCAGCTTTACAGCAGCGGCCAATTTCTTTGTGCATTGCAGCGTGAAGCTATCTCAGTTGATGAACATAACTGGGAGCGACGGCAATTTATTTTAAAAATTGGTTTTATATTAGCGACGCGATTTGATTCGTAAATTGAAAAGATGGTTGCAGTCTTACTAGCTGTACCCGGCATGCGTTGCAATGCCACTTTATGGTAAAAGTGTCAATAAAAACAAAAAAAAAACATTAATCGACCTCCGGGAATGTTTTTTTTTAAAATACTAATATCGCAATTATAAAATAGGGGTTGGTGGTAGAAGGGTGAAAACTTAGGGTTGTGTATATTTTAATGCTGAATCATAAAAAAACTTTTTTTTTTACCAAATCAAAAATAATATTTTTGTGGTGGACCACCCTTATCACTTAGGGGTATAAAAAATAATTTAGGTCCTATTCTCAGACCTGCCAAATATACACAAAAAAATTCATAAAAATCGGTCAAGCCGTTTCGGAGGAGTTTTGTTACAAACACTGTGACACGAGAATTTTATATATTTGGTAGATAGGGCAATCCTAATTACTAACAATCAGTGTGCATGTGTTTTCTATTTTTTTCGTTCATCTATAAAAGACCGCAGACGGGATTTCGGAAAAATCCACATTTAATTGGTGAAATAGTTAAAAGTTTGTGCGGCAAATCGTATTTTATTCGGCGATACAATCAAACTCAGAAGTTGCAGGATTTGTCTATTCTATATGGTTTTTGAGATCACAAAATTAATACCAAATCAAATAATGGACATACGATCATAAAAATATGATTTGAAATGTAAGTTATCGGAACAAACATTATATAATCCGTCATTATGTGTTAAATCACCTGGTATTAAGAAATTCAACCAAACACAAAAAATACAAAAACTATTAACTACGCGTTATTTTATTTTGCACAGGTAGGTAAATACCTATTTAAAATAAAGAATTCCAATTAACATGAATAATGAAACCACCAATTTAACTGTAAATGATCCGATAATTGCGTTTGCATAATGTATTATATTTATTTTTAATTAAGGAATTATTATCAAGGGTTAAAGTATAACTATTCAAAGGTCTTAGCTAATATGAAATTTATTAATGCAGATAGGTTTGTGGCTAGCTGTTACATTATCAACCTTAACCACAGTATTGATGGTATACATTCCTCTGAATCGTGTCCAAGTTTGTCTCACACGTGTCTCCATTCAATAATCCCTAATATATCGAATTCCAAATAGATGGTCTGAATTTCGTCAGCATGAAAGCATGTTTGGGAAACCAATAGGTTCATTCATCATTTAGCAGTAGTAATAATATACGAGTGCGAATCTACGTTCAGGTACGAATAGTAATTGAAGGTCGATACAAAGGACGGGCAGGGCGAGGTATCCCATTATACCCGCCTTACTTGCTCAGGGAATTAAGGCCTGTACACACTTTACATACTGATAAGTCCGGGACTCGGTTATGGTACAGTGTGTATAGTGTATGAAGTAAAATAAAATTTGATAAATTCCGTAACGAAGACACAAAAATTTTAAAAATTGCTTTTCGCTGTATGTCCCTATATATTTTCTTATGTAAATACATACTAAATAGTAAAAAGCTCTTATTTTGACATTACAAACAGACACATCAATTTTATTTATTTTATAGATAGAGTAATGGTGACATTTCCGTCGAAGAACAGAATCCGTGAAAACTCCGTAGCAGACTGAATAGTAAGGCAAGTAGCTCAGCGAGAAACTGATTATTCAAACATATACTAAATATTCCCGAACAAGTTCAGTTATTGTACTTATGCCTGTCCAGACATGTTCAAGACAAGTTCTTTAAGAAGGTAAGCAACGACTATCATAAGAGGCCTTTGATGTACGCCGAAACACAATGATCGAAAATACAATATATTTGTAAATATGTGAAATATTTATGAAAATCTTTACATCTAGCCTCCGGAACATAATTGCGCATCTTTGCAAAAATGTACACAAGTCTGGGGCGTCAATACTAATGATGGATTAACGAAGACAGTTCCGTTGAAAATTACAGCAACCCTAGTAACAACTGTAGCAAGTTGAACCGTACACAAGTAGCTCAGCGAAGGCGCAAAACCTAGCAAAAACTATGGCGGTTCGAACCGTAAGCAATTAGCTCAGCGAGGAGTTTATTTTATCAACGCGGTGCTAGATAATATAGCCGACAAATAATTTAAGAAGTAATAATAATAAATAAATAATGGTGGACATTTCACACAGCGCCATCTAGCCCCAAAGTAGCTAAGAATAGCTCGTATCATGGGAACCAGACAACTGATATAATACTTGTATACTTTTCTGTTGTAAATACATACATATAATACATATTAACACCCAGACACAGAACAAACATCAATGTTACAAATGTCACATAAATGTTTGAACCCACGACCTACAGCGCAGAAGGTAGGGTTACTAACCAACTGAGCTATGAGGCCAGTCGAAGTCAGGAAGTCGTCATGGTAACGGATATCGTGTTCTAATATTGCACTTACTGAGGATGGATTGACGAGGACAGTACCGTCGACGAACGGAGCAAACCCCGGCAAAAACCGCGGTGGGTCAAGTCGTACAGCCAGTAGTTCAGCCAGTGGCTTGTTACGCAAGCACGGCGCTAAATCGTCTTCGAGCAAGTCTCCGTGACACCCCGTCTGTTCAGCCACCTGTTAACAGATAACTCTATACAATTCCAAAATGATAATTTTAAGTAGAAGAGGTAGAGTAGTGACCTTAAAAATGTGCGTGTCAGTTCCAAAGCGCGACTGGAGTTTACTCTTTTGTTTTTAAAATCATAACGCTTTTTGTTAACGCTCAATTTGACCCCATCAAATTTTCGTACCGGGGGCTTTCAGTGATATTGGTTCTTACGGAATTAACTCCAATAATATGATACCAGTAACAAGACAATCATATGTTCTGATTCAATCACTGATGAGTGCACTTTTAACTTTGAATTCCACTTCACTTTGAGTTGTAAAATTTAGGTACTTTGTGCCCCATCTAGATTCAGAATTGTCTTCGAATTACTACGCCTATTTTGGTTAATTTATGTACGTTAAATTACGTTAAATTCATTTAACGATTTACTAAAGCAAATCTTCGTTTATGGAACTCTATTAATTATAGTGGATTGGACCATTGTAAAAATCGCAAACCCAAGTTGAAATATTACTGTAAAATTTAAACAATCACAGAAATGTAAGATAGCAATCTCGGGGGTGAAACATGTATTTCATTTTGTAGCCACTCTCCACCCGCCCGAAGTGGACTGAGTGAGATAAGTGCACTTAATTTTACTCGTTGGTGATTACCACTATTTTTCACCAGATTACAAATTTACCGCTAAGAGCTTTGAACTCATTACTTTGTTAGTATTGCTCAATTTCATTTAAAACAAAAGCATTATACTGATTATGTTGCATTATGTATATTCGATACATTCTCAAGTAATCTTAAAATTATTCCCAAGTAGTTCAAATATCACAAGCAAATTTATAAACATGAATGCCAAAATAAAATTGAAGACAATTTTCGTCAACAAAATTCGCTGTTTTTCCTTATACATATATAATTCATTGTCTATACGCACTTTAAAAAAGGTACATTCCCTTCTTTTGGAGCATCCTCAAAATTCATAGTATAGTCACCTTTCTTTTTATCGTGAGTGGCTCCCTCTGCAGCGCCCATGAGCTGAGCCCAGATCCGCTTAATAAGATGACGCGCTTGAGTAGTTCTGAAACAGATAACCTAATTTTATTTTGCCATTTTGTACAGGGATCACGGACAAAATGAAATTTGGTTGCAGAATATTTGTTTGGGCTTTTCCCCTGGGATTTTGATATTCACAAAGATGGAACCATGTTTTGTAGAGTTGTTTATTTTAAAATATTAGAGAAACTAGTTAAGGTAGGTTGAAATAAGTTTTATTTTTTATGTGATCGAGATACGGAACGAGCCGAGCCGACGGCCCACCTGGTGTTAAGTGGTAACCTCGGCCCATAACAATCGATGCGACTTGGGTCCTCCCCTACTTGGTATGACAAGACTCAAGTCTCAAGGTAACTCTGAGACGTGTAGGTGGAATGTCTTATGTGTCTGTAATTTCACCGGAAACCACACACAACGATTTAATCGATATTTAACGAAATAAGTTTTAATAATAATTTGGAATATACGATTCAGGACTGGACTTGGTCTTTAATTCTACTGATCTTTATTTTTACTTTCATTTCTGATATTATGCATTCTGGACATACAATATCTTACACGTTTAATACACATTATATCCATATGGTGTACTCATGTAGAAAGCAGACTGCCAGCGCCTCTCAGCGCTTATTCGTACCGACTCGGACAATTAGTTGCGGAATAGAAATATTCGGTTGTATGCGAAACTTATCAGCACTTTTCAGCACTGCTTTGGCACGAAATATGTAATGAAAAGTACTGAGTACATATCTGCAACGACTACCTCAGCAGCCCGATTCCGCTGGTAGATCAGTGCCAAGTGCCAATGGTCTGATTTCAACCTGAATACGACCAAACACTTGTCAACTTTGGAATGAGTTTCCTCCTGAGGTTTTTCCGCCGAGGTACGATATGGGCAACTTCAAAAGAAATGTGAAGAGGTACCTACAGGGTAGGCAACCTGAGGATGCAAATGTCAATAAGCGACGACAACCACTTAACACCAGGTAGGCCGTCTGCTTGTTTGCCTATAATCACATAAAAAAAACACATCCACACCATAAATTAAGACTACACACGAAGCTTTCATTTGTCGTAATGATAACTACACAGCTTTTCACACAGACAGCCTAATGGAGCTTAATTTTAATCAGGTCGCTAAATAAATACTCGTTTTTACACTCCAAAAGCGCTTTCCTCTTTTGCATGTCAGATGCGACCCTTGTTACCGCATCAAGTGACGGTAGATCAAGTAGGACGGAGACGCGACATAATGAAATACACTAAATTGGTATGATTACGGTCAGTGTCGGACCCTCATGCGACTGCCGGGGACCGTGCGACTGTTTTGTTCGGCCACCATTTTAATATAAATATCAACTTTAAATGAATATCACTGCATGTACACACAATATCACTTCAAAGTGCAACGTCATTTGCTTCAATTCAAATTCAACGCAAGAATAGCCTAAAATACAATTACGTGCCGAAAAATCATCTATACAAATAAATAAAATTGGAGTGTCTGATTGTAATATTAAAATAACCGCTTTTTACTAAGTGCATATGGATGTATACACGGTACATATACCAAAACATTTTTTTTTACAATTTTTGTCTGTCTGACTGTCTGTCTGTCTGTTTCTTCCGGCTAATCTCTGAAATGGCTGGACCGATTTTGACGGGACTTTCACTGGCAGATAGCTGATGTAACAAGGAGTAACTTAGGCTACTTTTCCGTGGGGTAAAATAGGGGTGCGTGATAAATCTGAATTCCACGCGGACGAAGTTGCGGGCAACAGCTTGTTCCCATATAAAATTACAGACTAATTGTCCTTTGACAGTCTTAGAAATTTGGTGTGTTGTCAGTCCTACATTCAGTCCTTTCAGTACTTATAAATAGATAGTTTCGTAAAATGATTTCATTGTTTGATTATTAATATTTTAATATTTTAATCAAACAATTAAATTATATTATTTAATATTAATTTAATATTTTAAGAGCAGTAGAACTCTCGCCAAGTTCGTCCGGGGAAGTACTGCCACCACGCCCATTTCTGCCGCTAAGCAGTAACGCTTTCGCGTTACTGTGTTCTGGTTTGAAAGGTGTGGTTGCCGGTGAAATTACAGGCACATGAGACATTCCACCTACACGTCTCAGAGTTACGGGCGCATACGTTGCGACTTAGGTCTTGTCGTACCTAGTAGGGGAGAACCCAAGCCGCATCGGTTGTTATGGGCTGAGGTTACCACTTAACACCAGATGGGCCGTCAGCTCGTTCTGTAACTGTATTACATAAAAAAAAATGTATTCCAACCTCTGCTCGATGTATATTAACACTGGTATTGTGACAGTTTGTTCGCGATATGTGTAACTGGGTCGTGGTATCCCGCCGGAAAATAACACGGGATTATATGAGTATGTAGAGCAATACAATCTGCTGAAAAGCTACTGCATGATTTTAAATACAGCTCGCCAGTTCGAGTCGTGTGAGAATATTATAAAATATATTCTCCCAACTCATGTAAAATCAAATACAAAAATCGAAAGTGGGGGAAAATGGGGGCAAAATACTTGGTGATGGAATATATTCGGTATAAATGTTAAAATTCGGTCTAATTACGGATGTCGTTTAGTGTCTGAATCAAAGTTAAAGTCAAAAATTTATTTTCCATAGAGTATTTTATGTGTAGAGATTATATTATTTTCGCAAGCATGATCTAGGTAAAACCAATCTCCATCCATTTTACAAAGATTTTGAACACTTCAATTCGAATAATTTTTCTTCAATGCTCTAGTTTCGGAATAAGTCATATTAAAGGAAATAATATAATGTACTTCAATAAATGACTTTTATTTGAAAGACTAATAAATAATTTTATATCTCACCTTGTCAGCATACTTTACTCAGATGAGTTACAAGTAGCTTGAACTTTGTCGAAATTACAGTTATCAAGTACACACTTTTACTACCATTAACACCTACTAACCTCTAGCAACAGGGGAGACTGCTAGAAAATTGGCTAACGCAGCTCCCGTCCCGTGACCCATAATAGTAACCCTCTCGGGGTCTCCTCCGAAGGCCGGCAAGTTTTCCCGCAACCAATGTAGACCCGCCACCAAATCCATGAGGCCGAAGTTACCCTGCGCCGACCCCTTAGCACCAGTCTTTAAAAAACCTGCCGACAAAACCAACATTCATGTAATCTCATTCTATATTTAAATCCCCTGTTCAACAAAAGTTATGGAAGTCAATGACAAGATGAAAAATGCACCAAAATTATATACGTGTTGTATGTAAATGAGCTGTACGCAATTCTCAAGACTCTGTTATAAATATGTCACAGGGTTGTGGTAAAGCAGTGTTACAGTATAATTATATTATCTTTAATAATAATATAATATTGGTGGACAATCCACACAGCGCCATTTAGCCCCAACTAAACATAGCTTGTACTATGGGAACCAGACACTGATAGATTACTTATATACATTTTTTTTAATACTTACATGTAATACGTATCATCACTTAGACACAGAACAAACATTCGTCACACAGATGTTTGTCTTGGATGGGAATCGAACCCATGACCTACAGCGCATAAGGCAGTTACATCAAAATTTCTAGGTGTAAAAAATGTGATCCTGGTGAGGGAGGGATGGAATCGTGCCGCGGTAGTGGCCACCGAATAGCAACAAATGGGAACATAAAAATTACACATTCGTAGTCTCTGATGGCGTCCATCAAATTACAATTTATAAGTAAAATTCGCATTGAAAAAATGGAAATTGATACGATTAATAAAACTGTGTGCAATTCTCACACCTAACCAAATAAAATTATAATATACAGCTTTAACAATAACCCTGTGGCAGTTACGGTAATAAGTTGTTATAAGTTAGAGCTTAGAAAATTTTCAGCGAACAAACATTATATGACACGGCGAGCTCAAGTTCCTCGGGAATCCTGCTCAACGTACCAATGTCCTTAAGTAAAAGAAAACTCGTTTTAAGCCGGACTTAGTAACCCTACTGCGGGGTATTAGCTTTGCGAATGTTAAGTAATAGGCTTAACGACTCGTGAAATATATTCCGGATGTGATAAGGCCTATACAAATATGTTGTTTTCAAGCGCCCGATAGTTTTGGCAAGATAAAGGGCTTGAACGGCAATAAGCACACATTATTTATAAGATATTTCAACCCATAAACGGGTAAATTATTAGTTTGATGTTTAATATTAACACGCAAATCCTTTTTGTGATAAAACTTAAATACGGTCCAATTTTACAGAGAGTGGCGACGGCGTCTACAGATAATAAAAGCCTGCATTTGACAGATCAAGATTGAAAATGAGTCGTGTAAAATATTGAATTTGTTAATAGGTATTGTTCTTCGGCGCTTGGTGTATTTTACCGATAGCGCAAATGGCCGGCTCACCCAATTCAAAGTCTGCAGCCAAGCATGTAAAGGTATCTTTGGGAGTCAGGTAACATCCATGCCTGGCGCCACCGTTCGCTACATACATCTGGTTTTATGTATTCAAATGTGTATAGTTAAAAAGTAATGCTACGTTAGAAAATGGATGGGTTATCGTTAAACGAATTTAAATTATATAAATATATATACATCTTTCTTTCCTTGTTTTGATAGTCTCATAGAGCTGCTGATTTGCCTTCGATGAGCCATAAAAAGGCAAACATTCAAATATTGAACTTTGCCAATATGTAACGAATGAGGCATAAGAGCCTGGTAATATCTGGTTCTGATAGATTGCTGAAGGACTAAAAATGTATGGAATATTCTATAAGGATGTAACGATGGTCCAAAGCGTTAGGTGGAGGCAAGACTAATACTACTATGAAGGGCAGAATAATGAATACGAAGTCAATTACTGATATAATTTTGAAAAATGAAATCCAAAATTTCTGCTATTTTCTGTTTATTAAAGATATAATATGTAGCATTATATGTTCATGCATGTATGTATGTCATTATGTCTATTATGTCTGTATGTCAATTAATAGTCAAAACGTTCGGTTTCTGTGTTGGTTTGCACGAAGTACAAACTTTATGTTTTAGTGGAAACTTTACTACCAACTTGCGACAGTAAGTTCTAAAGTTAAACACATCATTTTGTTTATACCATATTTGTTTATCGTACAATAAATTATAAATAACTTCACACTCTCTTGTAGCACTAGTAACCGTATTCACTGAATTTAATATATTGCCAACTGAGTTCTTACAATTAATAATAGTAATGAAAATACCCATTCACGTATCGGCTACACAATTGACAGACAGACAGTCGGATAGACATTGACTTTAATAAATCCGACAGTGTATTCGTGCTGTGCAGAATGTGTGAATATATTTTCATAAGAATCATGTTGTTCCCCAAGCAATCAATAGGTATGTTTCGTCAAGTCCTAAGAAAAATAAATTATATTGAGGAAAATGTTGGCAAGGTTTTGTCTTTGAATTACAGAATTTATTTATTTTTTACCGCCCATGTTATTTTCTTTTTTATTGTTACGATGAACAATGAACGAAACTCTCGAGAGAGTGTCACGGCTGGAAGCAAAGCACAATTTTCGGCTTTAATGATCGAATATTTTCTGATTCTCCTCTTCATACCTCGATAATAAGGCGAAAAGTGTTTGAGACACATTTTCAATGGGCCATTATGTAGAAAATATTATTTATTTATGAGAAGTGTTTATTGCAATTTTATCGTTTTAATGCTGTCTGTCTCGACAAAATCATTCAAATAGGTGGGTACGTGTGTATGGGGCTTTTCATTTAGGTCGATAACATTTTGTTACAAATCTCTATTTAATTCTGAGAAACTTTTAACATAACCTCATGTACGCACTTAAGTAGCTTACTACTTTTACCGTGGAAGCAGTGACTTTACTTAATTTAGTTCATATCATTTCCATTCCCAAAAGAGTTTCATTGAGTAAAAAGTGAAATGTATTCAACCATGCCTAAATTTCAATCAACTTATAAAATTTTTCTTTACACAGAAAAGTAT
Organism: Chesias legatella; assembly: GCA_947359385.1. Lineage (NCBI taxonomy): Eukaryota > Metazoa > Arthropoda > Insecta > Lepidoptera > Geometridae > Chesias > Chesias legatella. The sequence goes on from OX375783.1 coordinate 8,104,635, forward strand.
TTGGTATATCACTGAGTCTTTTAGTTTCAATGAACATCGATATCTAACCTAACCTAACACAGGTTATATGTGACTATTTATATGTGTATTAAAACGCAACCAAGTTAGAAGTAATAAAAGTAGTAGTAAGTTTAAGAGCAGTAGAACTCGCCAAGTTCGTCCGGGGAAGTACTGCCGCCATGCCCATTTCTGCCGCCAAAGACATTCCACCTACATGTCTCAGAGTTACGGGCGCATACGATGCGACTTGGGTATTGTCGTACCTAGTAGGGGAGGACCAAAGTCGCATCGGTTGTTATGGGCCGAGTTTACCACTTACCACCAGATGGGCCGTCGGCTCGTTCCGTAACTATATAACATAAAAAAAAAGTAAGAAAAATAGTATCAACTAATATTCTGCAATCACTTACCCAAAATACCTAGCCTAAAGTTGATAGATACTACAATGATGTTCCCGTGTGCCGCAAGCGTTGTTCCGTCGTACGCGTTGCCTGAGCCCCACTCGTAAGATTCCCCGTGGACAAACACGAGACACGGCAACCCTGAGCTACCTTCTTCGCCACCTGGTCACAAAACATTACATTACATTTGGAAGGAGCACGATGAAAAATGAAAATGAAGCCAGGTGATTCGTAATCCTGAGAAAATTAGATGTGGCCGTGATTTATTGTCCTTCAAAGCAGCGTAATTAATTATAAAGAATCTAGGTGTAAGGATAATGCTAGGATTTAAATTTTCTAAGCTTACAAATTGTTGTAACCTGTTTTAAGTCTCAAAAAACGGATCACCTGTGCCCTTTCTTATCTTAAACCGATACAAAAAATGTGCGTTGTACATACCAGGTTGATTACCATAATTATATAAAAAATTATATAAGACCTTATATAGAAATTTAGATTAGCAATTGATGTTTTATAATTTCCCGAAAAAGATAACAAAAATCAACGAATTAATCGCGTCTCTACATTTCAAAGTAAGGCCTTTATTTATATAACTTGGACTTAAGCTCCATGTCTGATAAGAGTAATAACTACGGTTATGTGTAGTACTACAATTATCAAAAAAAATATGTCACATACTATATTTAAATGAATTCATAGTACGACTTTAGGGTAATACCAATATAACATACTCATCAGTTTACATACCTATCAAGATAAGTATTTGCTTATGACATAAATTATATCTATATGTAACCTATGTATTTTCAATAAACCAAAACCGTAGCATTTACGTGTATAACATTTTACATTCGAGAAAGGAAATATTCTAAAAATATCTCCATAAGCTCGTATTCTATTGAAATGCTGAAAGCTTGGCGGCGCCGTGTTGACTGTTGATCTCGGGTGCCTCCGCCTCACTTCCGCACTGCTTGCAGGGGGCACGATGCACTGCAATGCACTACGGAATTGAGACTTCGACACCCCTCGGTGCTAATCTTCACTGCTGCATACGTGTTCTTCATTCTTCATTTTAAAATGATGTTGCGCCGTCCGTTTGTTTTCTATTTTGAGGTGACAAAAGTAAAGTAGGACACACATTCAACACTCCCGCCTTTTTCCCCGAAGGTTCGCAATCGTGGGAACGGAGACGTGATTAGTGGTGAGCCATAGGTTTTCCCACTAATAACCCTGCTAATATTTATATGTAATACACTAATTATCCAACTGCGAGGATATTTATATAATATAAAGCTAAGTCTAATAAAGACTTAGCTTTATAGTAATTAGCTAAAGACTATTAAGATATTATAAATATATATTTATATATTCAACGTATTTCCCAACTTTTCCGAACAAAACAGATAAAGACTTTCGCATTTTATATATCCATAATTATTAATATTTAATTGCAACTCGTCAAGAAAAATAGAGCTACATCAAATTGCGGTGTATAAAATTTAATAAAGTTAAAGGGAAAATTAAAAATTTTCTTTTATAGATTAAGGGGGAATTAAAAGTGTAAGCACAGTCATTTCAATGTATAACTACATATCCCTTTTTTAAATGTCCAGTAAAGTATAAAAAACAATTATGAATGTGAATGTAACGGCATTCATAATGCAAGGATACCGTTGTCAAAAGCCTCACAAAGAAGAATCATTGACATTTTTATTCACAAAATTGACATTTATTAAATAAATTAAAGAAATTAACGAATAGTTCACGGTTCCGACAGCAACTAAGTTTAAAATAACAAAATAATTTGAAAATGTTCAAAAATTCATAAATATGCTCTCCAGGTAAAATGTTCGTTTACTTTAAAAAAATATTCATTGTAGAAAATATTTTTCACATTTCACATCAAGGTGATAAATCAATTTCCAATCTCAACGTTTACGTTTCACCAAAATGTTTAATGGAGGTACAGGACATAAAAACGTTTTCGAATAAAAAATATTTTTTCGTGTGGTGGCCGCTCTTTCAAGTTCTTCTTTCAAAACTTTCCTCTCTTTCAAAGTTGTATAGCGGAAGTGATATGTAGGCATGCGACTCACGACACACGAAGCACGATTAGTATGGAAGCCCTTTGTCTGGTTTTACATAGGGTAGGATAGAAAGAATTGTTTTTTTTTAAATAACCTGGAGTAATATGATGTTTAACAAATAAATGACTACGGTCGGTATTATTTTTGCCGAAATAGCCGTTGGGGAATGACCAGAGAAAGGCATATATAAACAAGAGATATACAGAGACATCACATCGATTTAATTACAGATAGTAACTTACTAAATATGACTAATTTAAATCATTAGCATACGACGCGACATAATAGAAGAAATATATGATTAATACCAACTAATTTTAAAACTTTAATTGGTCAGTTGAGTTTTTATTACAAAGGCCATCGTTTCAAAAACCAAGATATCAGACGTGCAAATATGTTCGGATCATAGTTTTTTTTTATCACAGCAAAATGTTCTCATCGTCAAGTCAAACACGATTACATATTGTTCATACAAAATATCTTTAATACTACAATCGTAGTAGGCGTCTTATTTCGTTAAATCACTAAAAAGAGTATACATTTTAAGATACTATACCTATAATAGTTCATTCATTTAATTCCTAAATATATTTTAATTAATTAAAATAATGATATACAGATGAATAATACGAGCACGTGAAATTGGCTACACTGGCTCTTTTATACCTGTAATATATAATAAAATATACAATATAAATAAAAAATACTACATTGTAATACCATCTTAAAATGAAAGCATTAATTGTTTCGTATTTAGCAGTAGCTTGGGGGTCGGAATAGGCATGTTCTTTTATTAAATAAAAATATAAATGTATTTATGCGATTCAAGATTATTATAATTTAATTGCTATTATTATTATTATTATTATTATATTCCTGATAAATTATTTTAATATCGGTTATCACATACTTTAAAGCTCTGGATTGCCTCCGTTTCTAAATTTGCACACCACTATTGGTAAGACATGTTGTGACTATACCTTTTTACTATCTAACCTACACATGTTTATGCAAATAAATATCTTTATCTTTATCTTTCTTATGACACATACATTTCCAGATATACAATGTATATTTTTATTTAACGAATACGGGTTTACAATGAAATTTTAATTAGTACGATGCCCTCCAAATTCACACGAGGTACTGACGGACATAAGCTACTTTCCCAAGCGTGAGTTAAAAACATATTTTCTGTACTGCTCATACAACAGACAGTGAATTAACAGCGAAATAACCTGCATAAATTATGAATAAACCGCCTCGAAGGATTAACGGGCGACGGGGGCCGCGAATCAGCGCCGCAACAGCCGCGCCCATTATGTACCGTCATTGTTATATCACGGTGCATTCAAATAGAAAACATAATGGAAGCTTGTCACTTACTACTAATTAACATGCCATTACAAACAACAGTTACATTTATGTACTGGCAGTTGGACGCTCTTGTGCATTATAAAATAAAGCATTACACTCGTCTCTGAGACAAAGATGGTAAGACCTTTCTGCAAATTGGAACCCGCGTAACAGACTCATTTATGCAGGCAGATGAATATAGTAAGTTGACTTTATGGCGGTGTTTCAAAAAGCCTAACTCAATCATGTAAACACTGAAGTAGAAGGCCTCGCTTTGGTTGGTGGGAACGTTCAGCAATCGCTGAAGTAAGACGAACGAAAGAAGTAAGACATGGCGGAACCGTGGAGCGTGACAAAGCCTTCTTTTTGTACTCATGGGTACTCGTAGCCATTTTTTTTTTAATGTAATACAGTTACGGAACGAGCCGGCGGCCCACCTGGTGGTAAGTGGTAACCTCGGCCCATAACAACTGATGCGACTTCGGTCCTCCCCTACTAGGTACGACAAGACCCAAGTCGCATCGTAAGCGTCCGTAACTCTGAGACGTGAAGGTGGAATGTCTCATGTGCCTGCTGTTTCACCGGAAACCACACCTTTCAAACCGGAACACAGTAATGCGAATGCTTCACTGCTTGGCGGCAGAAAAGGGCATGGTGGCAGTACTTCCCCGGACGAACTTGGCGAGAGTTCTACTGCTCTTAAATTTCTAGCCCAGATTAGTGAGCACAGTCGCTTGCTCCAGTTGGATACGCACGGAATAGACTTTAGGCCTTCCGCAGGCGGCTTAAGGGTAGGATATTAAACCCTCACTAAACTTACTCATTGGCACGTAGAGATTGACGTAGAGGCAGTCCTCACTCTGATTGGTGAGGACGGGCAGCAAGCGCTCCAGCTGTCGTATGCGCGCGCGCGGATGGACTAGTAGGGCGTCGTCGCGTGGCGTGGCGGCGGGCGGCGCCTGGGGACACGCTGGACTCACGGCGTCCGCCAGCCGCGTCGTGCGCCACTGGGACGGCGTTACCGGCGGCATGTATCTACACAAATCATGGCATTTTTTACAATAATAATCATTTATTTCAGACAAACCATGAAAATGTCCATAGGTTAGACCAAAATAAAATAAAATTAAATCAAATTAAATAGCGAGATAATGAGATGTTGAACTCGCTTGACGTAAATATTTTGAGCTTTTTAATGAGACCACTATCGCCTGACTAATTCAAAGTCGCCAGACTAATATCGCCCATGTTGCATCTCTCTTTGTTGTAGCTAAAATATAGAATCCATGTTTAAATCATACGTTGAAATGCATACACACACACACACACACACACACTCACACACACACGCACACACACGCACACACACACACACACACATACACACCCATACACTCACGCACTCATACCCACTGTAAGTGCATTTATTGTTATGCGTTTATATTAGCTATGTAATTGTGTCTTGATGAATTGTCAACATAAAATTGCGTAGATAATAATTTATGTTTATATCCGATTGCTCTCTCTAAAAGATTAAAATGAATATAAAATAAATCCTTTATTAGATGTAAGTATTAATATTTAAGATATTTTATGTATATGTTTAAGATCTGTGGATTTTGTGATATTAAATAAAAAAAAAAAAAAAAAAAATATTGAGAGTAGCGTTTTTTCAACCAAAGACATGTATCAGAACATGTTCTTTTAATAAAAACTGTATGTGGCTCGTTTGGACTAACAAGTATGATGAATACATGTCTCAACATGTGAATGCGAGTGTATGACAATTCAGTTCAGCAGTCTATACCTACATGGCACGAATAATGTGTTGTATATGTGATCCAACAACTTACCTAAGACTACCTAAAGGTGGCGTCGCGTAGGGCACGCCGAGGTACGCCTCGACCTGGGGGTGCGAGTGTACGACGATGCCACGCAACGGTCCGTATTTGGTGCGCACGACGCGCGTGCTGTACTTGTGCGAGGAGAGCGCGGCCGCGACGCACGTCAGCCACGCGTACAGCGCGGCGCGGTCCGCGCGCATCACGCGCACGCGGCGGCGCGGGCGGGCGCGGCCGCGTGCGCGCTGCCTCACGCGGCCCGCCCCGACCCCAGCCCCAACATGCTCTACACGGACACGTCTTTCTCACGAACTCTCGCCCACTGTTGATTGCAATTACATCATCCTTATTCATTTGACAATGATAAAGAGCAAAAATAAATCTTGTCTTTGTCAGTGGGGCTAATAGAATAGAAGAATCATTGAAATTGATCTGAAAAAAGGATCATTAAAACTGATAGCTGCTACTATAATGAAAGGAGATCATGAAGTTCTGATGAGATCTGTGCAGGAAAATAGATGTTTTTTTATGGCATCATCGTCGAGGCGGAATAAGAATAAGGAAACATATTATACTTAATTCACAACTAATTACAAGAAACATATAAAATTATATCTTTTTCTGAAATTAATAAACTCACCCGAATCATTATTTTGTTGTGCAGGTGAGCTCGCTCGCAAATTCAACCATTTGATGTACCTGCAACAATTAGAGTTCAACATGCATTGGTAAAAACACTAACAATCCAATATGTACAGGAGTGAAGTATGTAGCGTACAATGAAGTAAATTGCAGCAAATGTGGCAAACATTTGCTGCAATTTACTACGACCGAACTTGAATTCAAACTGATTTAATTTAACGCAAACACGACAAAATCACAATTCTAAACGAAATTCGCCTTCGCAAATTTGAACCAGTCAGTCACAAGACTCAATGCTGTAAATTTAGATGGCAATTGTACTAGTTCCATTCCCATCCATTTAGTTACATGTAACTTTGCTTTCGTAGCAATTGGGTGGATGTGTTTTATTCAATTAAATTCCCTCGTTCCGCTTCAACAATTTAAATTTTGTATGAATGAATAATTAACGAACAAATTAGTTACAAATGCTGCAAGTTACAACTGTATTTGATTGAAGGCGAGTTATGTCGGAAGGTGACACGGCGGTAGCATTCACGAGCAAAGGCAGACTGGTTGCGCAAGCGGCCACAAAGACCGCCGGGCGTCGGATTTCCCATCAATCACTTGCGTGACATGCAAAACCTTTGTTGCCCTCCCACATTGCTATATGGCGAGTGTGACCACAGAAAAGAAGTTTCTATAAAATTAAATTAGTACTTTTACAAGCCAACAACGTCTCGCGATCCTTCTGAATATTCCGAATACTCCAGTAAGTATACCGGGCTATTCTCAACAAGCAAGAGTAAGTATTTTATTGAAGCAAAATACAATACTGGAAGAATTCCCATGCATTGTTGTTTTTAGGACTGACAGACAAATGATGAGTGTGTACAGTCTCCTTTCTGATGTCTTCTTACATTGATTTTTTACTCATTGTATGACTGCCAGTATTAATAAATTTAATTTATTTTTTAATTCATGTCGTTATATCGAGTGGCGAGTACGTAAGAAATATAAGCTAGGAAAATGAACTAGAGATACAAATTTATCTGCCAAATTAGGACGCAGACAGGGTCAAAGAAATAAAACTCTCATATTCAGCAACAGATGCGTACAAGTTCTTGAGACACATAAAACAAATGATAAAGGAGAGAAAAGAAGCAAATAAAGCAGTAAAATATCCACCTATGCCCATTAAACGTGTGATTGAGTGGGTCGTATCGGGTCCCTAGCAAACCGTGAAGTTAGCCTCCTAGCTTTAAGTCAAGTACTGGCAGGCGGCCAATTAATTAGGTTAATAGATTAATCATATGAGTCTTGTGACAAATGGTAATCTAAGAATTTTAAGACGTGCGCCCTCTTGCACAGCGTTGAAAGAGACCTACATTTGAACGCTGATTAATTATCAAATTAAAACATAGCTTATAAAAGTTAAGTACTCAGGAAAGTGTAAATTAATAATAGTGAAATAATTTTTAGAATCGGTTTCATAAATTCATAGTTATTCTACCGCATACAAACAAGGCAAGCACGATTATATATAATAAAATAATTCAAGTAAGTATATAACTATTTTATTATTAATCGGAATATATTAGCTAAATTCAGAATTCCCTCAGTTAACGCAATTTCCAATAATTAGTACCTATTATATTATTTTCCCCTTATAAAAAAAACATTCATTTCACTGAATTGTTTTTGAATTTAGTTATTATTTTATTTTGTCATTGTATAGAAAATTGCCCCTGTGGTGAAAATAAGTTGGAACCATTTTAGTCGTAAGACCTGAAGACCTTTGTTACCCTTATTTTAAGCAAATCAATATTTGATTGATTGATTGATTGATTGACTGTTTATACTTATGCACTTAAATCAAACAATATAACGTAAAACGCCAACAAAACACAATTTATCAAAAAAAATACATATTCAAATCAGTCTTTGTAGTAAAATATAAAAGTGCATCTAAACCAGGTACCTACTTGCAAATGCATAAGAGGAAGCTTTTAAGCTTTTCTTTAGGAATTAATGGCAGGTCGGACCTACAACAGCACTGTGAAGGATAGTACCTAGTTTTGCAAAACTAAACAAGAACACAAAGTTAATAAATGTACGCCATTTTAATGAATGCCAGTTTTGATAATTAGTCGACTTTTGTTATAACGTTCATGAAGAGTAACAAGAAAACAAAAATTATGAACATTAATTAAGTAAATAACTCCTTGGCGAAGAAGACTTAAGAACCGTAATGAAAATTAATGATTATGATAATTTTTGTTACGTATTTAATCCGTGACGCAAAATCAGTGTTATAATGTATAATAACCAAGGCATTTGAGATTTTCCATCAGGGGTGCCCTGAATGTGCACTGTATAAGTCTGAGTTTTTTTTTTTTTATTATTACTGGACTATTTGCTTTTGGCCGCAGATGGCCTTGACAGCGTTTACACGGGCTTTTGGTGAGAGCAGACGGCTCTCAACCGGTATAAGTCAGCGTATAAATTAACCCTCATTCTTATACCGAAACTCTCAGGCCTGCTAAAATGAGCTAATATTATAAAACGGAAAATAAAGAAATCATTGCCTGGGAGTTAGTTTTAATTATATTTGTATAAAATTTCCCTTGTCGTAGCACGTTTTCAGTATTATTTGTAGCTTCATTTCACACTTTGCCTGAGTGGACCGAGTAAAATGGAGTGTTGTTCGAGTCAGCTTTTCGACAATAATAATATAGGTTTTTTTATTCCATATACCTCTAAATATTTATTTAGTGTTTCCATTAAGTATTCTACTATTTCAGTAAGATTTGAATTCGATAATACATAATTTATAATTCGTTTACAAGTATTGATACAACACGACACACTCGACATCAAAAATTTTGAGGTCCTGTTATGATCTCGAAGTCATTTAAAATATCTTTACCACACATCAACATTCTTTCTCATCATAACTTACAGAAGTTCAAGCAAAACACATTGAAGCTCTATGAACTTCTTTTGGAAGCAATTTGAAGCTGTTTTAGTGTTAAATAGCTTTCTAATCCCTGAAAGTTACCACAAACCAGATTACATATAATATATACTGTCATTGTAATATATAGTTTAATATCATTCATATAACATATCAAGTAGACATAAAAGTAATAAGCAATTTTAGTGCTACATCGAGCCAAAACATTTATTGGAAAACTGATATAGGTACTGCTATTATTTGGATTGGCGGCCGTAAGTTTCAAATCTCTGTTGAAATTGTAAAATTAAAAAGTTGATTTGCGATTCTTTAACTCGACTCTTAGAGACAGTCCTTAAAAATCTATCTGTTAGTACTAATCTACTGTGTAATATTACTTAGTTTTTTGTTTCATTTAATGTCATATAAAAAGCCACTTTGAGGGTTTGATGTAAGGGTTACTGATCATGTTTCAATTTACGAGTTAAAAAAAGAACACAAGTACTCGAAGTATTCACACGCGAAATATTTAATTCAAATATATAACGTTCCACAGTAAGCCCGATCTAAATAAGACTTCCAAAGTTTATTCAAAACGACCCTAAATTATACACGTGCCGCGCAAAACAACGTCGCATTTCGGTGATAACGACCAGTAAGACATCATCGTCATTATTCAAATTCAGTAACATAATGGGCCGACGGGTGTTCAACACACATCTAATTGGCGTCCCAATTTATTTACGAAAGTTTCAATGTCTCCCGAACGTGCAAACTTGGACGACTCTACCGGTGTAACTTGCACAGGTGCTCACAAAGCGTAAATTAATTTATGTTCAACATAATGTATTTGACTGGCCTTATAGCTCAGTTGGTTAGTAACCCTACCTTCTGCGCTGTAGGTCGTGGGTTCGACCCCCACTCAGGACAAACATTTATGTGACATTTGTAACATTGATGTTTGTTCTGTGTCTGGATGTTAATATGTATTATATGCATGTATTTACAAAAGAAAAGTATAAAAGTATTATATCAGTTGTCTGGTTCCCATGATACAAGCTATGCTTAGCTTACTTTGGGGCTAGATGGCGTTGTGTGAAATGTCCAACATTATTATTATTATTATAATTAATTCCAATCATATCAATCACGTAGCACTTAACTGAAAAATACCAGATCTTATTTGGTCTCAGTTTCAACACTTGCACCTTTATGTTATCAAATAAATTTATCGAGGGTAGCAAATTAAATTTCGCGCAGTCGTTTTTGATATTAGTAAATGAGTGACACTAAATTTGAGGAAAAAAATTTGGATTTAATAGGTCGGGACGTGCCAAGTCGCGTAAGGGGGGCGCGGGCCGGACGGGCAGAGCTGGACAAGTGGCGAATTGGCGTCATCAATCAAGGGTGCCACCGTCCGCCGCAGAGCTTTAATGGCGCGCGCCCGTCCCCAGCCGCTCGACACGCTCCGATCGACTCTACTGTTAAACGCTGCGGGGAATTTCAAACTAACTGGTTTACTAGAGAGCTGTTGCGGTTAATTGGATGAATAGACAGTTATACTTTTGCTAGCAAGTATACGGTCTAAGCAAGCTATAGATATTTGGTTCCAGACTTATTGTTTTCTCGTCCCGTTCAGACCGACTCCACTTTAAACGCTACAGGGAATTGCACACTCTGTTCTTATTTGAGAGGTTTTTGTATTTGTATGGGACAAAACATTGTGTTGTCTTGTATGGTATTTTATTACCAAATATTGTATATTATGACCACTTGTACAATGGGGAATTACTTTGCAGAACATTATGACTTCTTGCCGGCCGCAATTTTTTCCCACCGGAATACAGCAACACGAGTGCATCACTGCTTGGCGGCAGATTGCGATGTGTGGTAGCAGTACATCTCCGAGCGAACTTAGCACAAGTTCTAATGCTACTTTAAGTCAAGATTTAAAAAGTGCAGGCTAAGATAAGCAGTTTCTTCCCTGATTAAGCAAATGTACCTTTGCTAGTAGAATTACTTTAATAACAATGAAATCACAGAATTTACACTTGATCTTTTGCTTGCCCAGATCTGTGTAAAACTTGAAATGTGAATATAACAGTTAACTATTTATATTAACTACAATACAACATTTAATAGGTTGTAAACGACCCGCAACTTTGACGTAGAATATTCGGCCAATAAGTTAATTTGTGTAATTTAGATAAAAGCTACATTGTCAAACTTTATGCGATATTGCAAACCTTAGATATCGGTCATAACATTGCTATTAAACCTAAGGGACCACAGTAAAACGAATCTTCGAAAAATCTACGACTGTTTTATGGGGCATTTGCATTGCAAATACTGATGAAAATTCAAAGCGTCTCTCGGTTTAAGTTTAACTGTCGCCGCCTCTTAATGGACACTGCTCGCTAAATCTCGGTGGCTTTAATCCTTCCCGCAACATCCTAATTGGTTACTCCTTGTCGTTATCTTATCTACGGATGTACATACCACTACACGCTCAATTTCAGACGGCCCTTGTAATAATCGATGCGCAGATATGCCGTATGAGATTTAGTAGCGCCAAACGTTACTTGGGCCCGAAAAGCTATATCCATTGAAGAAACTTACTAAAAGCTAGTCAAGAAACACATTGAGGGCTCAGTGCCACTACACAGTATGTACTGATACATATGAATTATATAGGATTATGTATTTATACCTGTACATTAATGAAAGCTGTCTATTGATGCGTTTTTTTTTTATATATATTTATAACAAAAATGTGTTTTCTTTCATTCATCTCTAAACCCTTAGACCGAGTGTTACTCAGGCTTGAGCTGTTTTTATTATTATAAATTCTGTCATAGTCATGGACTTTGGAATACACAACCACCTCGATCACCTACTTTACCTAATTGTCAATTTTACAAATTTAATTAGTCTGTCCTCAAATCTGGTAAAAGAATCACATTAATTAACCAATGTAGGTACTAGTAGTTACAAAAATTAACAAGAAATAGAAAACCAGACTTTGTCAATTTAATTTTGTGATGATTTCGACTATTCTCAACGATACGGTCGCTACGTTTTACATAATATCGTCCAATTTATTTAAATGAGGGAAACGGTACGAGACAATGAATACTAATATAAGGTACATGTACATATTACTCTGAGAGTATACATTTTATTCAAGACCTGCATAAAGCCATTAACAAATAACACTGAATTATAACATTCTACATTTTTCTATAGAATTAAATTTATGTTATAACAAACCAGACGCAAAGATTTATTAAACTCTGATTCTCGTATCATGAAAGCCCCGGAATAGCTTATTCGAATGTATCATTAATCAATTTTCACAAAGTCAAAACCATTTATATTCGAAGAAGCCATCACCACATTCTTTGTTGTAGCTTATTAAAAGCAACAGTAAATTTTAACCTGAATTATATCGATATTCTATTTCAAGTGCCGAAAGGATGTCAGCCTCTTGTCTTATTTTCTATTATGGTACAGTATTTATTAGTAAGTTCTAGTTTACAATGGAATTATTTATATATATTGGACTCTAAAGAAGAGACCCATATGTTTATCCCCGTCAAAAGAGTATTTAAAAGAAGTAGCCATAGCGTTTATTTTTAAATGGTTTTTTTTTAATTATCTAACTAGAATACCTTTCAGACAGGCATGCTAAAGGCCCATTAAAAAGGGCATGACCCTCATATACCCATAACGTTTACAGATCGGTAAGTCAGCATTGGTTTTCAAGTGTTTGTCTCATAAAGGTAGGGCGGCGGTCGATATTGGCTGTCGAGTGGCCTATAAGAAGAAATGTGAGGCTATTTGTGCTGAGCCCTCGAGCACCCTCCGACCCCGAGCACAAACTAGATTAACTCCCTAACTTCATCTTCTAAACCTTATGTCAGACGTCATGGTTTTATTTATAACCCTTACTAAAAGTTATCCCATATAGAACCGATACCAAAATACAAATTTACGAAAACACGTACAAAATATTATAACATTAATAAAATCCGATGTGGTTTAGCACTCAGAGTCTAGCCGTATTAAGTATTCGCCCACTCCTGATACGTAACTAGTCATTCTATTTATATCAAATTGACTTTAAGATCACGTCTGCCCTTTAATACTGGTTATATTACATTTAAAATGTTCCACTGGGCATCAAAGAAACGAAGTTTTGCGAACTAAAAATACAAGTATCTCTGTAGAATAGTATTGAACTTATGAATATACGCTTTCACACAATCAATACACATAACTACGGCGATTCCCTATAATGCAGATGGCATATACTAGACACACAATAACATAATGCGAACATATAAGTCCCAAGTTAAAACTGCAAGCTCAACTTAACGTAGAAGATAAAATAACATATTAATTTTAAAAGATAAAGGTAAACAGATTCTTAGACCCAAAAATAATATTAAACCTTAATTTCTCTTTTGAAATGGACTAACTTCAAAAGCAAAATGAATATCATTTACTGTTTTAATTTTGAACTGCCAATCCGGAGAAATCATATCATCAAAAATATTCGTTAATGGAAGTGGAGTCACCTACTATTATACAGGTGAATTAAATTAATGTCTCTTGACCGGTTGATTAAGGCGCATTGGGAATTAGGGGTCTCTTTCGACCCCAGGGAGAAATCGATCTCGGTGTCGCCTCGCACCGAATACCTCGTAAAGCACTCCCTGTGGTTCCTGCTCCTTGAATCTTAATTGTATTTTATGACGGTATTTATCCGTTCCTTTCAAGGGTATTATGGGTGCGAGTCCAAAATTATGATCATCGTCTATTTTTCTTTTAATCAAATTTTTATTTAAAAGTGAAATTAAGGATGAAAAGAAAGAGAAAGCATGGTTAAATAAAGAGCGTTATTATTGTAAATTTGGACTATTCTGATATATATTTGAACGGTTATTTAGATGAGAGAATAACTCTGCTTTTGGCAAATACATTGTTTGAATTGACTGAAAAAATAATGTAAATAACGCCAGATTGGTCTTATTTGCACAGTATTATGGTTCATAGAAGTAGGATTCTTCTGAAGATTAGTGAAGATAAGTAAAATACGAAATCTTTTGTTTTATCTATAAGATAATAAAAATGTCTGATTTCGTTGTTCACTGGAAACATATTAATATGAAAACAAAGATCATAACGATACATTTTGATATGCCCTTATGGATTTGACATCAGACATATTAATTAATAAAGCAGTATTGTGTCTAACAGTAGGGTCGCATTGTACCTACTTATATGAATAAATCAATTACATACACACATTTTTTGCTAAGATAAATTATCTTTCACGAGACAAATGTGCAACTGACAAATGTACAGAAAACAGTAAGGTTTTGTAGAACCCAAGGCGGCGATCCCGCGTCGGGCCGAGAATTGCCGAAGACAAAGTCCAAACTACACGTAAAATCAATTTAGTAAAGCCACTCTGAGCCGCGCTGGCCCACAGGTTTACCGACAGTGCTACTTACTTTAAAACAAATATATGAATAAATTTGGAAACGTTTGCAGTGCAACTCGTTTGGCTATCCTAACATATCAAACAGTTTAAGCAGCGTTTAAACCTATCATATCGCTTTGATGGTGACCTCTGTTTTACAATTACGCTTGTTTCATTTTAAATGCAATCTTCTATAAATTATGTAAGAAAATTATGCAGATTTTAATGTTTTAATGTCTTACCAGTGCAGTGAATCTACCCCTGTGTTTGTCTAAATTTTCTTTCACCGGAGGAATGAAAGCCATGCTACGAAGGGTGTTAAATATGCATTTGGATGGATACGAGTATAGGCAGGCCAATGAAAATATGGATGGATTGCGTGAAAGACGATATGAATAAGAAAGGGGTGAGCAGTGAGATCTCTGACAGAGAGAAATGAAAGAAAAGATATTGTGCCAACCTCACCAAAAATCTTACTCATTATTTGTTATGAACTCATCGTTCAAACTTACAGATCGTAACTATCCTTAACTAGAACTGAGCAGTTACCGCTTCGAAATTTTCCGTTTTCACGTCCTCATTTCCAGCTATTAGCCAAGGTGCACATTGGAAACAAAACTATCGGCTCTTACTGGCCGTTCTAATGGAAAAACTATTATTTCCTGCTATCCTCAACAATAGAATAAAAAACCTTGGAATTCCCGTTCTCAAATGAGTGCGGAAATCGATGTTTAAGCTCGTCTACGATTTGTTCCACAAACTGGTCCCATTATCGCCAACAAATGACGTGAATGTAGCAATTTTTTACGTACGTATGAAAGCAACGTGGATTTATATTTTTTGTTTCTGGTTTTCTCGGTGTTTGATTAACTGTCACTCTTTTTAGGGTTCAGCCTACGCCGTCCGTCCATCAGTCCCTCAACCTGTCCGCCCTACATTCAAAGGGGTTGCTGATATATATCTTAAACCGTAATAGGAAGCCGATGATAGAACATGTGTTATTTATAATGGCGGATATTCAAATATATTTACGTATATTAAGAACTTAACAAAACTATGTTCACGTGTTTTCATTTTACTCTTCACCCTGATTTTATTATAATAATATATGTATATATAATAAACTCTAAAAGCAACAATTATCAAATACATATTATATATAGCATGGACCATCCCACCACAAAATAATATATTATGTAGTGCCGCCGGAACCCTCGATGTGCGATTGCGTTTCTCGGATGGCCGGTTTTCATTAATTTAATTATAAATTAAAGTCCCCCGTCATGTTTATCTCTGTATACGCTTATCGCAGAAACGACTGTAGGGATTTTGATATGGTTTTCACTCATAGACCTATTCAAGAGGTAGGTTTTCGTATATAATTTAATAGTATTTGAATTAAATTAAATATATTTATTTATTTTATTTATGTTTTTTTTCAACAGATATTTATCCACAATATGAAACTAAAAACTCTATGATACAATATTTGTACATAAACGTAGATAACCGGGTCATTCCCGAAAAAAATCACTCATAAAAACTTCCTTCAAATTTCAATTTCGCTCACACGAGTAAAAGATTGAGTCGGTGCCAGGAAGGAATTGCGCAATTCAACTACATCAGACATTATGATATAGTGCGTCATTATGATATCTGATTAAAAATTGCAACGGTTTTCAATGAAATATTATTTTGCAGCTTTTCAATATTTTTTTTCTTTTTTTTTATGTTATGTAGTTCTTCTGAAATGTTGATGTACATGATGATCTATGAATTGTTTGGAGTCTGAAAACTTCAAGAGATTGACTGATTCACAAGAACTACCCTATCGTGCTCCTTCCAAATGTAATGTAATGTTTTGTGACCAGGTGGCGAAGACGGTAGCTCAGGGTTGCCGTGTCTCGTGTTTGTCCACGGGGAATCTTACGAGTGGGGCTCAGGCAACGCGTAACAACGCGGAACAACGCTTGCGGCACACGGGAACATCATTGTAGTATCTATCAACTTTAGGCTAGGTATTTTGGGTAAGTGTTTGAAGAATATTAGTTGGTAATATTTTTCAAACTATTTTTTTTTATGTTATATATTTACGGAACGAGCCGACGACCCACCTGGTGGTAAGTGGTAACCTCGGCCCATAACAACCGATGTGACTTGGATCCTCCCCTACTAGGTACGACAATACCCAAGTCGCACCGTATGCGCCCGTAACTATGAGACGTGTAGGTGAAATGTCTCATGTGCCTGTAATTTCACCGGCAACCACACCTTTCAAACCGGAACACAGTAACGCAAACGCGTTACTGCTTGGCGGCAGAAATGGGCATGGTGGCAGTACTTCCCCGGACGAACTTGGCGAGTTCTACTGCTCTTAAAAGTAAGTTAAGTATTCACCACACGTCCCATTGTAGGATTGTGAGGGTAGGTAAGGGTGATGTATATTTAGAATAAAAGCTTTAACTAATGTTCAATAAATAACATGGAGCTAGCCGTCTGAAATATCCCACTGCCACTGCGTTGCAGCAACTCCATTCTGGGTGTGTTTTGGTCATTTCCAGTTTAAATTCACTGACCTACTGTAGATAAGCTAGAATGAACAGGCTGTAATCTACCACGGGAGCCCAATCCGGGTAACCTTGGTTAACCAAGCTCATCCGGTTTTGTGTTTGTTCTAAGAAAAAATGATTTCCTCAAATTGTTTTCTATCATAGTTTTGAATTTATGGTGGGCACTTGCCACTAGACATTTACGCGAATATACAGTATTATAAACGACCACAAGGTTTTCATGTCCGATGATAAATTCTCAAACTATCTATTTTTTGGATCTAAGTCATTTGCGATTTCCCTTAAATATTGTAGTGCGAAGTTTCAGTTCAGGATTCAAAATTACAAAATTACGAACAAATTTCAAATTAAAAGGAGGGCTATAGGAATCACTCATGTTACTCTCTTTCACCACTCAGCTACTACGATATCTGTGTATGGTATCTATACGTACAAAGGTTTTTTCATGTAAAAGAAGCAAAGTGAACCTTTGTCTATCCAATTAGACCCTAAAGTGTGGCAGGGTTCAGTAACAAAAACACCTCGTATTTATCTTATTCTTGTG
This sequence comes from Chesias legatella, assembly GCA_947359385.1. Taxonomy (NCBI): domain Eukaryota; kingdom Metazoa; phylum Arthropoda; class Insecta; order Lepidoptera; family Geometridae; genus Chesias; species Chesias legatella. Next base: position 8,122,499 of record OX375783.1, read on the forward strand.
AAAACAGATGTTTGCCCTTACAATGCCATTTGTCAGTGTCACCGCCATCTAATCATGCCTACGAACATTTGTCATGACATTTTTTCAAGACGCCTATAAATAGATATATCTATCAAATGTATATCTAAACAAATACACAATACAAGCCTCACAGCTCAGTTGGTAGTAAATCTGCCTTCTGCGCTGCAGGTCTCGGGTTCGATTCCCACCCACAACAAACCTTTGTGTGACGAACACAGACGTTTGTTCTGTGTCTGGGTGTTGAAATGTTTTATTTTATTTATTTTTTTATTTATTAAGAAAATGTTATGTTGTATGTTATATTGTTGTGTTATATTATATGTATGTATTTACAAAAATACATACATATGTATTTTATCAGTGATCTGGTTCCCGCAGTACAAGCTATAATAATAATAATAATAATATATCTTTATTTCGGACACGAGATCCATAGTTTTTTTTTTTGTATGCTATGTTTAGTTTGGGATTAGATGGCGCTGTGTGAATTGTCCACCAATAAAAAAAAACATAATACAATACAGTAAAATGTCGCTATTGTGTAAGCTTACGATCTTGTAGATCGCAGTTTCGAATGATACAATAAGTTTAAGCTTGCAATAAATGAACATAGCTTGAGGAAACTATACAGTGATGTAGGACAAATGCCTGACTGGCTTCAACTTGTGCATGGTAATACCATCAGTCGCGTTGAAAATCTGCCACAAAGCACTCTGAAAAATAAGGCGAATAAAGATGCGGGTGCACGCTAGTAAACTATAAGAACCTTGGTCCAAGGTTAAGATATTGGTATTAAAAATCAAATACAGTCTTTGCGAATGACAATGAAAAACTCTGACCTGTTCGAATAATAAGTGAAAATTCGAGAACAATCAGCAGACCTAGGGACTAAGTCTAAGACAAAAGATAAAGTACTTTGGGTAACTAGTTAAAACGTAAGCAGAAAAGCCTTCCCTTATCATTGTTTACTCAACCTTGGCCCTAGTTACCATGTTAATTTAATCCGGGCCTGAAATATCTGTGACCTCTATATAAACCTGGAACAAAGGACCACTTCAGTATGAGTACACAACTATGTTAGGAACTCAATTTCAGTACAAATACTTTGCTATCTCTTGAATTTATCTATTAAACCACTGCGCACTAATCCCGTGAAAAACGATCCGTTTGAACTTACCCGACACCGTACACAGTCATACGGACAATAAACAGCCAGTTAAGCAAGGAACCGCACAAATCGAGGTAAATAAACTGTTAGTTAAAATAAATTTACTAAAACTGGTTAAATGGAAAAAGTTGATGCATATAAAAACCAGTATCAAAACCAAAACTAACATTTAATTCATTGTTTCATGTATATTTTTTCTCAGAAATATATTGACATCTCGAAAATTACGGACAGCCTCCTAAGAAAGATTTCTTGTAGTTACAGTGGTTAAGGTTCCTCCCTTTACTGCCCCATCCAGCCAGCCTCTATATCCAAAGAAGTAAGCAGAGCCCCTTCAGGCCTTTATATACTGGTTGCACTTACATCAAACGTAAGTAACCGACGCAACGGTGTAAGTTTATTATTAAAATGAAATCAGATCAAGAAGCATGCTAGGAATGTGGATAAATTATAATATCGGATTCACAGACGTAGGAAATAAAACAGCTAAGTTAATGTTTTACGGGCCCTAGTCTGATGACCTACAAGGATCCCACAGAAGTTCCAGCATAATCCTCAATGATATAAGATGTAAGAGCTAGGACCAAAGCTAGATTCAATTTTTGGGGGCTCGAGCGCGAGAATCGATGCCGTGGAAGATCGATTGGGCTTACCGTAGCCCCAACAACAGTCACAGTGGAGGAATACATTTGTGTTTCAGCTGGTAGGAATACAACATAACCTGTCATCAACCCCGCGACAAAGGACAAAGGGGTATAAAAGGAAGTTACCCTAAAAAAACACTCCATGTTAGAAGAATGCACCCTGGACGAGGGCGGTGGCTGTCACGCAATGAGTAATGCGTTACGTCCGGGCAGACAGCAGAAAAGTTGGTATGAAGACCTGAATAACATCCAGCAGAATTTACCAGATACCGCCAAATACTTGAAAGAGTTATGGATCTTTTCATAGCAGTAGGAAAAAACAGGTGTTATAAAATCTGATATTTTGGGTAGGAATTTATTTTACAACTGAAAGAAAATCTGCCAGAACCCTGCAATGGTGCTTTGACCCCAAGAATAGAAATGTGCGTGGAGGAGAGAAGGACAACAAGAGTTGAAGGAATTCGTTTTTATCACATTTCAATAAAAATGAATTCCTTCATAATACGAGTATGTCAATAACGAAATCCTCCCTACATATAACCTACGAGGACATCTCTCTGAAAATTTTCGCTATGGAATGTTTTATACCCATATAAATTTATAACTGGTTCATATTGTGGCAATATCGTTTGGTATGTTATCAAAAAACCAGATTGTGTGTTAGCTTTTGCCTCAGTTTAGAATAATAAATATGGTCATCCTAAATAAATTCAAAGCCTCGCTGATCGAAAATCCGGATAAAAACCCTTTCAGGGGGATTAGTGGCCAACTCTCGTAAAATATGTTTGGTAAAGTCACCGAAAAAGTTCATGTTATGTCATTTTACTGCTACACAGATATTCTACTCGTAATATATAGATGTACTCAACAGTCATGTCTTTGGCTTGATGTATGAGTGCTTGTTACTTACTTATTAGTTATATGAATACATTAATTAAATTTTAAAGTAAAAGTTTTTATACAGAGTAAAGCATTAATGATAATAACAGCAAAGCATTAATGATATAAAGCATAATGATTATGTACATGATGTAGGTTATCTTCAATATATAAAAAGACTCTAATTTGGTCCTCAACAGGGTGTCTTAAAAAGACAAAAATAAAAAAAAATCATAGCTCAAATTAAATTTCTTTAGGGCAGACCCTAATTTCAATTAATTATAAATACTGGACCTCAGAAACGGAAGTTGAGCGAGTTGTGATGACATGTAATTGAAAAGATTTTGAGGGGATTACAGGTGACGAGACTGGCCACGTCGTACTTAGTTAACTCGGACAGTTATTTTATATTTACCTATAACAACATTTTATAAACTATCAGTTTGTTATAAAGTAACATATTACCTTATATGTCTTTATGTGTATATAATTTTAAATCAACAAGTGTGACAAAGTTATGTAGTTAATCATATCTATGAGTCTTTCTTTATTTTCTAAACAATAAAATGAAACCAACGCTTCTAAAATCCTGTTACTTATGTCTGTACATGGACACTGCATAGTTGGCAGTCGTTTACAACTACTTGCAATATTAATAACGTGAATCACAGTATGCAGTTCAAGTCTCATATTTATTGGGAACCAATATCGAGGGCATTCAATAATTCCGACCAAACTAAGTTGGGTGTAGTTTCACTGTCAGATTTAGTAGATTAAAACAGTTTAATCTTTCTCCCAAAGGAGTAGGTAGAACTTGAAATGTTTTTATATTTTATGTGTTACATACACTCGTTCTATCAATGGATTATCATAGACGTGACCATGATAATATATATAGCCATCTAGTCCCAAAGTAAGCTAATCATAGCATGTATCATGGGAACCAGACAACTGATATAATACTTACTCGTATATACTACTTTTCTTTGTAATTCAATAAAATATTGACGTGTCTAATGGTCCTGGGTTCCTTACCGTTGTAAAAATTTCTGTTTCTCATAAAGTTTGTTCGCGGATCTTGGATATTCGTGCTAAGTGAGGTTGTGTTGAGATGAGGTAAATGTTTAATAGAAACATTTGGATGAATAGGACTTAAATAAGCTTCAAATAATAACAAACAATTGAATAAAAGCCTAAACAATCGACAAAAGGACAAAAATAGAAGGAAAATAGTAGTGACCACCAAAAAACCAAAAAAGAAGGAAAGGAAAGTTATAATCGTTTAATTCGAATAATCGGCGCCATTGTTTCTACTGACGGCGATATCTATGGGAAATTAAATCCAAAGGGTAATTACTACGTCCGCTTTCGACGGCAAGCACGAGTAGGGTTGCCATTTGCCAGAATTGCTCACATCGACAATATTCATATGTTCCGTACCGCAATCAGGATATCCCTCAGGTAGAGGGCCTTTTATTAATTCTGTTGATAGTTTCACTGTTCTATTAATACCCTCACAATCGTTTTCATTTCATTAAACATTATTTAGAAAATGAGAAACGTAATGTTAAGTAATTTATGAGTTTTACTCAACAAAATGATGTTAGTGATACGACTTGGATCATTTTAGACGTGAAGGTGGAACTGTCTCATGTTTGTTTAATGTCAAAAGTAACCACACCCTTCAAAATGGAACACAGTAATTCGAATGCGTTATTTCTGTGAGAGAAGTGAGTATAAAGTTTTCAGATATTGATTGCTCTTATGTTGTATAATATTTAGACTCAATAAACCCTCATAGGCTCAGCATATTTTTAGGTACTAAAAGACTTTTTGAGGTAAATGTTATACTATACATCCATTCTATAGAAATATATATTTTAAACAATAAGGCTTTCCAGATTAAGCTCTACTTACATCTGAAGACACACTAACAGAGAAACATATTTGAAAACACTACATTGCAATTATTATAAAAACTGAAATTATTGTTGTCACACAAGATAAAGAAGAATCTGACCTAACAGGGATACTAGGACTGAATTATTACATCACACAATATTGCAACTAACATTGACATCGTACTGCCACTCATTATTAACCAGTTGCTTTGTACTGCTCAAATGAGAAATGCAATTTCAAAGCTACATTGAATGTTTTGATTGCATTGACGGGAATTTGGTCAAATATCCGATTTAATAGGCAAAGTGGCGATATATCAGCGCTGCGGTCAATATTCAGGGTGGAACCCTGTACTAGATACTCGCTACTATGATATTATACTACACATAAAGCTACCCTAGCTTTATGTAACATTTAAAACGCGAAGATTTGGATTTTCTTCTCTTCTTTGTCCAATCGTTTTCTATGGGGGTACAATGTATGCATAATCGGCATATACTTGACCCACATTTTGGAGGTTTAGTAGATACCGGAGTATAAGTCGTAATAGTCAGGAGACGGAATCCTAGAGTAGTGCCAAGACTGCATGTTGAGCATTGATTATTCCATGAGATTAATGAAACTCTTATTGGAATTATCCGTCCTTAAATCTTGATTAAATATAACTTTGTAGTATGTCTCTAATTAACATTGCGGGTCGCTGGTCCGATACGAAGTGAGTTCGCAAAATAATCCGTCCAATAACTATCAGTTCACCGAGACCGCACTATCTGTAAAAAAAACCGGAACTACCGGAACGTATTTTATAGTCATTGCTGTGAAAACCGTAATGGCTACTTTTTATGCAGCTATCGTATTTCTGTTCGTACTACAGTGTTGTTTTGTACATTTTTAAAGCATTGCTCTACAGATATGACACGGACGCTTTTTTTATCAAAAGAGTATTTATTTAAAGGTTTGTCTATGAGCCTCTTTCTGTATTAGGTTGTGCTATTGCTAGCAGTAGTCATTGGTCATCTCATCTCCGTATCCATTCCGACACGAATTGTGTACGTAAGTAAGTTGCGTCGTCCGATTGGTTCACAAAATCAACATTAACGCGAGCAAAGCCACGGGTAAAAGCTAGTAATATACAAATTAAATTTCCGGCGTTCGTGTTTTATATGAAAACGCAGATACGCATAAATCAAATCTCATCTCTGCTTACGGAAGCGATACTGCATCAATCATTGCTCTGCCAAAATTTGCTTAGCATAGTAAACGCAAACGTGGCATCGGACACCGATGCAGCTGAGCGACGAAACTTAATCTAGGCATTAATCTAAATTTTCATGCATGTGATTATTTGCAATGTATCCAGTCAAGCAACTGAATGTGGTTACGGTGAAAAAGACCACGCGCATGAAAATTTTCGAGTGGCTGACAATAAGTGTCATTTAGAAGTGAAAATTTTCAGTGAAAGCTACTCCGGCGTTAAGCCCTTAAACGCTTTTACCCTTGGAGCATAGGTTTTATTAATAAATGCATTTTTTATACAAGTATACAATGGCTAGGTGGCAAGGTAGGCCACCTTAGTTAAGTGGTAACTGCCACCTATATACAAAAGCATTGCGACTCAAGTCCTCTCCATCAAAGTACGAGAAGACTCAAGTCGCATTGCGTTGCGTGTCACCCCGAGACGGGTATGTTACGTCTCATGCGCCTGCAATTTCACCGGCACCCTTCCACCGGAACACAGCAATATGAGCACTTTTCGATAGATTACCAGGTGTAGTGGCAGCACTTCTCCGGGCGAACTTCGCATAAATTCTACTCCTACTTGAATCTCTTGATATTCAAGCTAATAATGTTTCGGTAACTATATTTATAGATTTTAATTAACAAAACTTATATCACCAATTAACTTGACTAACGAAAATACACGATAGAACCTGAATTAAAGTATAAAAGAGAGAGAAGCGCTTGTGTTGCTTAAGTGTAGCTAGTCTTGTTGATCTGTACCGAGTTAACGTGGGCATTCCGAAATGTGAGTACCGAAGTTCTAATAATTTGATAAAGCAGTCTACATGCGTCGTTTTCGTTTTCCTACAGTTGTCTTGCACATAGCGCAATCCTACAGTTATTACGCAACACAGGACTTGTGCGGACAAGCGGGTAAGCTTATAAACAGTTCGCTTGTATGGAGTTTCGGGTGTGCGGCCGCGGTTACCGCACCGCCCCGCACTAAATCCGGTGTGTAGAGCTCCTTAGTTGCTGTTATGGGCCATTAACACGAGGCTAGTTATTGAGACAGCCCATTAGGTTATTGAGCCAATCAAAGAAACAGGAAAAGACCATCCTAAGCTAGATTGTCTGTAGTCACAAAATATCTATTGGTTACACATTTCGACTAGTAAAAATTTCGCGTTAATGAAGCCATAAGTAACTCTGTATAATTAGTGACATTTATTTGTCACTGCTAACTAGATTTAAACACCATTTTCTCAAGAGCCACTCTATATGTTGATTCGGTCATTTAAGCAAAGCTTTCCAACAAAGACGGTTTGCAGTGAGTCGGATTACGAAAAGTTCAGAAAAACTTATTCGTCGGTTCACGATATGTAGTTACAATTAAGTTAGTTAGACACACAAAGACGATTAGCTGAGTAAACTAACAGTAAACTAAATACAACAAACTTATCGTATTTTCCTGTTTTTATCTGTCTTACAACTTGAATTTATCTGAAATGTACTTTCATTTCAAATAAAGTCATACATACCTAGTTTGGTAACTATTTACAGATAAGGCTAGAATAAAGTAAGTAAAATAAAGCAAGTAAATAAAGTAAGTACTTAATTAAGTATTATTAACTGTGCAGAAAGAAATTTCCTCCACGTTTCTTTCTTTGACTACCTGAAAGTAGTAGATATGTATGTTGTAAAGTAGTAAAAAATATGTGCCTTGGGTCTTTTTGTACCTTAGTAGGGGAAGACCCAAGTCGTATTGCTTTTTATAGGCAAAGGTTACCACTTAACACAAGGTGGGTCGTTCCGTAACTCTATAACATCAAAAAAATATCTATTTCTGCATCTTAAACATATGAAACTATTATAAGGTATTAAGGTGTAGATATGCTGTTTCCAGAGTTATATAAGGGATGACATGGTCACGAAGTTAACAAGACATGTGTTATTATATGTTTTAAAAGCTCTGTACCATTTAAATAACCTGAATCATAGGTATTTGATAGTTTGACTTGATAATTGAAATTTTTAATTTTATTTGTTAAATTTTAACAATTAGCCTGTGTCCGCCATGTACTTAAATAAAAACTTCAATGAGGAATTCATGCAATGTTACATTTCCTAAACGCAATTATTGGCAGTTCATAATGATTTTGATAATATTCAGTGTAATAGTTAATCAAGTGTTTTGGGATTTTTTGCACCAAGTTGGTTCGGCCGAGTAACCTCAACAAATCCGAGGGACCCTGCATCCGGCAGCAAGGAAATTGGCTGAATACTATCAGAACAGCATAAAGGTAAAGAATAAATAATAAATAATGGTGGACATTTCACACAGCCCCATCTAGCCCCAAAGTAAGCTAAGCATAGCTTGTATCATGGGAACCAGACAACTGATATAATACTTATATACTTTTCTTTTGTAAATACATACATATAGTACATATTAACACCCGGACACAGAACAAACATCAATGTTACAAATGTCACATAAGTGTTTGTCCTGAGTGGGGATCGAACACACGACCTACAGCGCAGAAGGTAGGGTTACTAACTAACTGAGCTATGAGGCCAGTCGGTAAGTATCCTATTTGCCCAGATTTCCTCCCAAAACTACTTGGTATCTTTGTAGGTCAAATTCACTGCGTCACTGCATTCACAAACTGGCTACCCTCACAGCCTCGCTTGGAGTAACCGCTCCGGCAAGCACGGAAAGCCGGACGACCTGTTTCGACAGTTCCACGCCATTTGGCCAAATTCCAGACTCATACGTAAACGCGAAAGCTTTCATATATCTTGGCGCTAACATTGCCTACGACTAACTCGGCTAAAAATTCAAGTAGATAAAGTTTTCTTTGTGATTAATTGAAGTAAGAAAAAGATGGCTCACTTGATGCAAAGCTGTGTCCTTTGTCCATTACAATGGTAATGAAACTTGTGTACATTTAATTAGCCTGTAATTTCACTAGCATAGACTTTCAAACAGCAATGTGAGAGCTTTAGAAGGGTAAAATGGCTATACTGCTAATAAGTACTGCACACAAGAGTTCGAGTGACATTAGGTATTTTCAAGATGTTCACATAAATACATGAACATTATCACAGAAAATACGGACAAACTACTGCACATAGCGGCACTGGACAATGGAATCTGTAAACGAGAAAATTGATGAATCCGGTTTGCTATCAGCTAAAAACCTTAATCTTTATTTATTCTTTGAATTAGTTGGATAGTAAAGGGTTTAGGCTTCTGAAAAAGCTCGGGTCAAAGGAAAAAAAGAGTCACAGACATCAAAGATAATTGAGAACTTGTTAAAAGATTTTGACTCGAGCGGGCACAATACTTAGAATGTAAAAAGGTTTTATTTTCCTCTAAATAAAACATTACGTGTTTGACCTTTATGGGTTGAAACCAAAAAGATAGCGTTGCCGAAATGAAAAAGTCGAAGTTCAATATAAACTGGTTCTCAAGTGGCTTAGTTATTTCACGTTTAATTACTGAGCAAGCTTTTTTAGTCGTGGCATGAATCGTTGGCGCTACGCAACGCCTGGATATGAACCGGCTCTCAAGTGAGGTTGCTGGAACACACCATCAGTTCCGCACATAATTCTCAGGGATCATCACAAGATTCATATATTTGTATTTCGAGCTGAAAATCCAATTCATATCAGTCACACGCTACATGTCATCATACAGGATTTTGATTGAAATATTCGTCGCGGAACCCTCGCGTGTGGGTTCTGCTATGTAAAGATTATGATACTCGTTTGGGCGCATTTCCTACACGCCTACAAAGACTCACCAGGGTATACAGTATGTGGAGACCGCGAGCGGTGTCGTGACTGATTGCTTTCATTAAAACGCTCGAGATTATCCCCCCGGGTCCGCACCTGATCTATTCTGACGGTGAAACATATAAACATCCGTATGTAATCTATCTAACACAATAAATGAGGCAAGCTTTCGCGTAATAACAATCTGGAGGATTAATTATAAATAAATTTATAACTATTTATAATTCAGTTTTTGATGTTACTTATAATAGTTGTTTACAATATATACTATACGTGTACGTATATACAGGGTGTGGCGTAATGAGTGGATAATAGGGTACCTGCGGGTAGGGGCCATTGTGGCGGTTCAGAAAAATATTTGTTATGCTCAGTAAAAGTGCCTCGGTTTTCGAGATATTCGACATTTTCGAAATTTAAGAAATATTTCACCCTTCGTCACTATTTTTGGCGCCCAGACTGCAAATGAATTTTTTTTTTCTATCTGTTTTTTGGATAGTATTCTTGGATAGATGTGCTATCGAATGGAAACTATTATTTTTATAACACAAGCACAGTTATGTTTTTAAAATAAGATTTCACTAAAATTTTACTTGCTTTCGAATTTCGAAAATGTCGAATATCTCGAAAACCGAGGCACTTTTACTGAGCATAACAAATATTTTTCTGAACCGCCACAATGGCCCCTACCCGCAGGTACCCTATTATCCACTCATTACGCCACACCCTGTATATGAATGAACTCTTTGAGGAAAGCTAATCGATCACTAAAATTGTTGTTATTTTGATTTGGTGAGCAATAAAGTGTCATCTATTTATCTATGTAATCATGTCAACCAACGTAAACTAACCTAAATTACAACTCGTAACTTGCAACGTTGAAGCAAAAAGAAACATCTCTTGCACTCTTAAGGATTTCTGCAACATTACTTCTCTTTCCTCCCTCGTAATAAGATTAAATTTTACTAATGAAACAGAAAATGAATTTTTTTCAGCAGAAACGAATTTAGCGAAATAACTCTCCACCATTTGTCTTGCTAATGAATGAATTTTTTCATACTCATTTTCTTCTTAAACCAAGTCGTCGTCTGTACAAAAGTAAAAATCTCTGGGTTAATAAAAGTTATGACAGTTTACAGACGAGATAAACAAATTTCAAGTTTAATATAAAATAAATAATAGCATACTTTACTATACAGAAACACCCCAACTAGCATTTTCTGTGTTGACGGTGACGATTGGGATAACGATTAGCCGGTTTAGTTCCAATGCTGGGAAAAGGGAAATTCGTCCTTTCTCTATCTCCTGCCAGGGATTACCAAACTATTTCGTCGTGCCATACATTTTTAGGTCTGCTATTAACACAGTGTTCAAATAAAGATCCCCAAAATTAACTTTAAGGAAGCTGTAGCAGCTTCTCTTATTTTAATAATAAATAATACATAATTGTAAATTGCTTCGCATGAAACACTAGAAAATTTTCAAAATTAATCAAAATATTTCCATTACCGGTAACGCTACCTGAAAGTTTTAATGAGAAACATTCCCCTTAAATCCAAATACTTCGTCAAAAATCACAACTTAAAAATAATTCGTATGTAAGTCATGTTGCCTCAGTGCACCACAAAGTTGAATGTGGCTGACGTGACATTTGAAACAAATATAAACGCAGCGGTCCCCACGGAGCCGAAACCTCGCAACTAAAAGTAACGGCCTTCGAAAAGGGGCGACGTCTCTGCAGACGAGACCGGATCCCGATTTGCTTCGACAATTTTGGGTTCGATACGAATAACGAGCGTCGGATACTCCACGAACCTGAAATTAGATCCTCATCGTCATTAACAAACACTACGCCTATTTTGTAACAATCGCAGTCTAATTGTTTTCCTGCGCCCACTTTAGACGCAACGCTCTTGAATTTTAATGGGTTTGCTAACTTCTTAATTGAAATTGTAAACGAAGTTGTTCTTCTGTCTACCAATATTCAGTTGGGGTTTTAAAATATTCTAATTGAATTCCTTTTTTATTAGGATTTGCACAATTTATACATCCGAAGTTTTACTACGTCTGAAGCAAGTAAAATTTTAAAGATTCATTGGTAATAAATTACTGTAACTTGTTTATTAGTGAAATTGAACATTGTTTGAACGATCGTGAGGGAAAAATATACAACTTGAGATTCCGAAATGAATTGAGGTCAGGAAGCAGGGGTGGCAAATAATGGACTGACTGGTAGAATGGCTTTGTATAGTGTTTTGGTGCAATTGTTGATTTCCCTGTCGTCTTGAATGGCATGAAAGGATGGCGGCTTCATTCATTCCTTTATTGTAAAATGTACTGCGCCAACAAGGTATTTTAATGTATTAAACCACTGATAACTGCTAAAAATTATTTATTCACTATGGTTTGAAGACATTCTTAGTATAAAATACTTCAAAAGTGATTCTAAGTGCTTAATTCCTACTGCTATTTGTAATGAGACCAAAAGTTAACTACGGTTTTCATTATAAGAGTGTATAATATATATATATATAACGTAAATGACGACATTTTATTTTTTTACGTGATTGATGTACGTTACGAGCCGACGGCCCACCTGGTGTTAAGTGGTAACCTCGGCCCATAACAACCGATGCGACTTGGGTCCTCCCCTACTAGGTATGACAAGACTCAAGTCGCATCGTATGCGCCCGTTACTCTTAGACGTGTAGGTGTAATGTCTCATGTGCCTGTAATTTCACCGGAAAATGACGATAACTTTAAAACGACATTTGTATTTAGAAATTGTCGTGTTGGCTGCATGGAATTGCGGGTGATAGCATTTAATCTCGATGAGGAATGTATCGGGTCCGGGCGAGCTGTCACCCACGTCCGTCACCATTGATAATGCTCACATGCCACGCAGCAGTATGACTTATCATATTTCGACGAGTAATTGACAAGTGTATAACGAATCATATCAGTGAATTCGACAATTAATTGGGATCCAATTATTATTTGAAGCGGCCACACAATGTTTTCTACGGATTTGTAAGTGATATTCGCTAGAGTTCTAGTGATATTTTCTATCAGAAAATTTACTTATTTGTTACCATGTGGTAGATAATGGTTTTGGGTGGACCAATTAGTCACGTGAAAGACAAAAACGTTATGGTGAAATATACACACACACATAAGATAAAAGTGACACAATAATATTTTTTGGAATTATTTGCAGGAATAACAATTAAATTGAAATAACTGTGGTATCGACACAAATACTAAGGGTACTTAAAAATAATAATGTCAGTGCAATGATGGGTTCTTTAGTCAGTTTCGTACTCTCTAAATAGGCTATATAGAACACATAAACTGGGTACTTGGTAATTTATTTTTACATATTTTTAATAAACTTGAGAACAGATTGAAAACAAAGCTACAAATCTAGAAATCTACTAATAACTAAAACTAAATCTACTGCGAAAAAAACTAAAAATTCTAAACTAATCTCAGTCTCAGTATTTTATAGCTATTCAAAATTTAGTTGTGTATTATTATAAATTAATCCCAAATCCAATAAAAAGTATACACTTGTGTATAATTTACTGAAACTGATTCAATAGTAGCAATTTCGCTTTGATCGTTCCCGCAGTGTCAATGAAAGGACACACCGTGTATGTTAAAAATGTGTATTTTATTGGAAATATAGAGATCATTTTATAAATTAATAATTAATGAAGGTTAATGTTACCGGTCACGAGCACCACAAGCGAGGTAATAAATTAGCGAGATAGTATCTAAATTACCAGGAATTTTAGCTGCAATCTCACTTTAACCTATTTCGAATCAATGTTACTGCTCCAGATACTTTCAGGGTACCCACATTTACGCTTTTTAAGCTTTTTCCAATGAAATAACCATTAATTTGTTTTTATCTTGATGTTTTTACGTCCGGGTGCTGTATGGGTTAATAAAAATGGGAACCCATCAATTTAATTAAAACTTTCTCTGGTACGTTTGAGATTTGAAAAAACATTGTAGAGGCAAACCGTTACATGCTGTACCTTTTACACACCAGTATACAAAACGCATTACATGAAATCCGTTCAACACAACTCATTAGGTAATAGATTTTAGAAACAAAAATACTGGTTTGGATATTATTTATTAGTCGTACTAAAAATGATTATTTCTATAACTTATTTTCGTGATTTCAAACGCCTTTTTGTTCAGCGATATAGCGACATTTTCAAAATCGTTACTTAAAAATGTTAGAAACTTTTTCGGATTCATAACTCGTTTATCGAGGTGCGGGTATGTCACGTTCCATTCGAAAGAACTGTAAACGTATTTAATTGGTCCGCCCCGAGCTATTCTCAAATAACCTTCCAGTGGTATTCGGCTCGGCACTGCAGTTCAAACAGACTAAATCCCGACTTCTCAATCGCATTTGATCAACCGAACGGGCGCATTTTCACCGCCATTGCAGCCAAAAAGAGCAGTATTTAGGCTAGCGTCGTAAACGACGAAACCCAATACGTTTTTGCTAGTTACTAATTTTCAAATGGATTTAATATACGCAGCGTATAAATAATTTTGAATTTAAAATATAGTTCAATACATTCATTTCAGCAATGAAATCGCACACTCCCAAATGTTTACTTAAAAGTTCAATATTAATTTAATTGGAAGCTCACAGAATATATAGGTACTATTGAAGCATAATAGACATTAGGGTAAAGTTTGTCTAACAGATACATCATTTTGATTGCTTAATTTAGTTAAAGTTTGGTTTTAAGTTTAGTTAGTAAAAGGAAATAAGTTGTTAATAAAGATGTGTTAAAAATTAGTCAATAAAGACAAATAAAATAAAGCAAGTCACGTACTAAGCCGAAGTAGTACGTTTACAAATAATAAAATGTTTATTTTAAATATAAAGCACTTTCAGACCTAGTTGACTAGAGAAATAGAAAATTTCTCTTCTGATTTAACACTTTACAATGTCTCTCAAACCACGTATTGTACTAGTATATAAAAAAAACGTTTTCTTATAATTAATATACTAAATTTTGAAAAGATGTATTTCTACAGATTATTCTGATAAATAACAAATAAGAAATTATTATATTTCTTTTTAAACTTTACAACTTCATCTTTAACTTCCAACCCTTAGAAGCCTTATCATTAAGATAAAGATAAAGATAAAGATATTAAACTGTCTGTCAGAGAACAAGTCATAACACTATTTTAGTAGACGCTTGTAACTTTTATGAATCACGGAGAGATAAACTTAATGTAAAGATATTTAATTTTAACGCACAAAGAGCTTTCATAATAATTTATCAAAGATGTTAATTTAGCGCTCGCTTGTCTATTGTTCATAATTGAGGTAATATTTGAGTTTGACATTGACTGGCAGTTTTTAGTCCTCCAAAAATACTTCAGTAATATTTCATTATTGGCACAGAACATGAAAATGATTGATATTTTAATAATAAATCTGTACCACATATTGTAAAAAATGAGTGTATTATCTACTACGATTAAATCCTAGTCATATAATACTCATATATCTACAATTTCATCTTTGTTCTCTTATCAAATATATTCATGAGTGTCCATGTTTTTTTATATTAGTGGACACACAGCGCCATCTAGCCCCATAGTAAGCTAAGCATAGCTTGTACCTTGGGAAACACAACTGATATAATACATTTTTTTTTTTGTAAATACAACCCACACACATAACAAACATCTATGTTCGTCACACAAATGTTAGTCCTGGGTGGGAATCGAACCCAAAACCTAAAGCGCAGTAAGCAGGGTTACTACCAAGTACCCAGTTACCCAGTGTAGACATGAGAATCCGACTTCAAGATTAGAGGCTCATAGTGAAATGTAAATTTCTCAAGGCATTTCGTTGACCTACTTCTAAAATTCTCGTCGAGATTAGTTAGCGATGTCTCGTGATAGGATGTGTTGGATTTGAAGACAAAAAGGACGTGTGTATTGTAGTGAAGTCTTATACACAAGTTGGAGTTTTGTTCCACGTCAGATTTTATCCATTTATTAATTAATTCGAGAGCCCAGTGGTAAAGTCCCCGAGTTTCAATCCGGAGGTATCTGGTTGAAATCCGAGGCGCACCAATGTCGTTTATTACTTCAAAAACGTATGTGCTTGAGTATACATTCTCAAAATGGTGACTCATCATGAGGAAACTGGCACACTGGTCCTAAAACCAATAATTTGGAGACATGTGTCAAGTGTATCAAAGGAGCCTCTTTGAAGCGCATTTTAATCCTTTCACCACACTAGATTCGAGAGAGCCAGTGACATCATTAGTAGTGAAATTTATTTAAACGAAAAAGTCAATGATCGTTTATCGATTGAGAAACCATAAGTTCATTGCTTTGTAGCTATGTTAGTAGCCGGCACACAAAACGAGTAATTCCAGGTTTGATTTTCGGCTTGGCAAATATAGTGTGATGATTATAGCGGGTTCAGGTCTGGGGTGATTTTGTGTGTGTTTATTTCGCCTGCGACACAGGCAATATTAATGCAGAGTATGGGGGGGGGGGGGAGTACAGGAGCGTGAGTATGTAAGTTTTATTTTATCATTGATATATTCACAGTTACTGAAGATGACACCTACTGAATAATAAAACGTGTAGCTACTGTAAAACCTGTTTTTTACAATTATTATCAACTCGTACCATTCGGCTCTTATTATTTATGTAACATACCGCACATTAATGTATTTACAGAAAGGCAGGGTATCCACACAAATGAACCAATACAATAACCAATTATCCCCAATTCAAATAAGCTTCATAATAAGTTTATCAAATAACATCTACAAATAGGTGCGTATTGATAGAATTTAATCGAATTTGTCGATGATCAAACAATTTGGCATGCGTCGGTGTTGCCCGGGGGTGTTTGTCGACGCGCCGCCACCACCTCGCTTCCGCTTCATCATAATTACTGCGCGCTGTCACACCTAATTAGGTAACTTGCATACTGTACTGATACTACTACCGTTTGTACATGGTAAACGGAAAATGTATTTTTTACTGCAATAATATTTTCGGTTTACAGTTTAATGGGAGGATTTATTTAATCATGTAATTTGCCACAATTTGTAGTAATTCCTCTCCTGAAATGGGATAAAACCAAATCCCCTGTCAATAACGTCGCGGGCAAGCCCAATAGTATACATACTCGTATTAAAGTCTAGCTCATAGTTTAGAGGTAAACCTATACATAAAATCATCACATAATACGTTTTTTTATGACCGTTTACTCACTTGAAAATACAAACTTTCACACGCTTACATAGAATGAGGTGTCATATCAGTTTTATTTCTACCTGAAGACACCACTAACCTTTTGTAGACATGAGCCTTATCATCCACAACATTAAGGAGCATTAAGGTTTGCCGACATTATCAGTACCGCATCGTTATAGTCCTGTAATATGAAAACGGCCGGTGGAAGGAGCTCTCAGAAACCATTTCACTTAACTGCCACTTCATAAGCCAGTATTGCGTGACATATTCGCATTATATGACTCCGGTTAGTAAATAATGCACATGAAATAGATTACTATTATACTAACATGTGATTTAATATGCTACGTGTGCTACGCCACTACGACGTAGCACACGTAGCAATAAGTTTAAGTTGAAAGATATATTTTACAAGCTTTTACAATCAGACCCAGGACTTAGTGCTATCATGTATGGAATGTTTAGTTAAGGGGTTCTATGGGCTACCTTCCAGTCTTATTAGATTCGTGTGGGGTACTTCCCTTTTACAATTTTCTGCGGATTTATTGCTTGTCTCTTTTGTTTCGTTAAAGGCAAATAGACACAGAGAGAGATAGAGAGAGAGAGAGAGAGAGATTAGTGAGCCTCAAATTAGGTGAAGTTTGTTTGTAATAAAATCACAAACAGCATTATCAACGACGTTACATATGAATGCTAATCCCAGCTCATATCCAGAAAGAAGCAAAAAAGAAGCCAGTATTAATGTTTTTAAAACTATCATTGTAATAGTTATTATTATATCGTAAAATGGTTGCACATTGCACAAGCAACGAAATCTGAAACCACCTCAAGGCATTTAAAATGTTATGTCTGAACAAACTTTAAACATGCTGAGTACAGCGAGTAAAGAGCACAAAAGCTCTCAGTGGCGCTCACTGAATATTTGTTTATTTTGTTAGCAACTGAGTTTAAACTGTTGTGCAGAACAGTAATTTACAGGGATTCATTACAGTGATTCAAGATTAACAGATGTATTGGGCATTGCCAAACTGTACGACAAACTGGGAACGTTTTAAGATAGCCAACGCGAAATCCGTATTGCTGGTCACTGAGAAGGTCATTCAATGTAAACCAAGAACCTGTTGTTCAATACACGTGTAGTGTACACTTAATTGCTATACAGATAATATACAGCCTAAACTGCTATCTGTATAGACTAGAAAATTTATAATATACGAGTATATCTAATCGGTACAGTGTGTCCAATTTCAAATATCTAACTGCAAAGAATATTTCAATGGAAAGACTCCTGGTTCAAAACTGATTATCCGTGCTAATGTGTCCACTGCTGTAGTAACTTAACTTGAATGTAATTAATGAGTTGACCGTCTGCGGTGGAGGACTTCTCTGTCATTACTCAACTGTATAGTTTACAAGATTGCTTGATAGATTAATTGAAAATGTTTAGCGTTCTCATGTCACGGCCACTTTGTATCTCAACTGAGAAAAGCACATAATTGAAAAACCATACATAAAAAAATTGTATAAAGCATATTATATTTAAAAATTACCATATCTTATAAATTTTAAGATAAATTTAATAATATTTTTTGCAGTGCAACCTTTTTTGTTCATTAGAGTTCATTGAGGAAATGCTAATTAAACCATTCCACTTTTTAAAGTCTAGAACTTTCCAGATTGTTCTATAATAAAATCACACCGTTTAAAAGGCCCGCTTATTATTTTAGGAATCACCATAAATGTGTTTCTACATTAACTACTGAACCTAAAACGTTTCGTTTAAATATTTAAATTAAGTCAGGACCAACGTCATGTGATTCTATAATATACCATCTTAACACTGCACAGATTGACGGAGAGTGTAAATAAATTTTAAATCGTGAGCTCAGGTGCACCCTTGCCTTCTATAAATATTTTATAGCACATCCTTCACAGCTCGAAATATCCGAGAAAAGTCACGCAACAAAATCTAGTAAATAAATGTGTAAGGGTTAAAATACATGATTTATAAGCAACGCGTAAAGGGATATAAGCGAAAACCATTCTCCATGCAAGGCGGGTACGCAACACACTTAACGTATACATCACTTAACTTTAAGTGAACGTGTGTATGTGGAAATAAAGTACGTAGCTTAGTATTTTTGGTATGTCCCAAGCCATGTTAAAGTCTTTGTTCTGATTTTGGCATTCAATTATGGAATTTAAAGATTTATCTAATGAAAACTTTTGACTACTGGACGTAATATGGTTTTCTAAGCTTATATCATCTGTGTTGCACGTCGAGTAACCACATAATGCATACATCCAGCTTAAAGTGAATCCGTTGACTTGAGTCATCTCGTACTTTGGTGGACAGGAATTGATTAGTACTGATGTTGCCTACGGGCGGCGATTACTATAACATGAGGAACAATACATACGAAACAACCTTTTTGTTCGAACTTAATGATTGTTTGAAATACCACACAACTCGGGTCTCCTAAGTTATTTCATTTTTTTGATACAGCAAGTTTTTTCATGTATGTAATTTTACATCTCTATTATGTTTTATGTCTACACTGAGACCTATACATATGATACAGTTCGTACCTTCATAAAAAATACAATACACGGTTTCTACCCAAGATACACTTATCAAGGACGTAGCGAATAGACGATGGGCGATATCAACTGAACGACCTATAAAACACCAACACGACGCTTCAGTAACATAATATTTTACAGAGCAATAAACAGATCGCATACATTAGCACATATTACTTTTGCAAATGGAAAAGAACAAACAAATGAAAGCTACCGTAATTATGAGCAACTTTAAGAACCTTTAGTTCTATTGTGTTCATAAAAAGTTCGGGAAAGCCCCGGAGTAATTAATGGCCTATATCGAGGCACAAGTATTCGCGTAAGTTCATTACTTTTGCTGCATTTCTCGACAAACAGATTAATTATTCACATAAAAGGAGGAGCCGAAGCCAGGAGATGAGCCGTTGTAATTAGGCTGAGCCCGCACATAAGCTTTCATTTCACAAAGTTCCTTTAGAAATTATTCTTACCAAGTTTCCGTCTAATGACTTCCATAACAAATAAAACTTCATTATCAATGGCCTACTTGCGAAGTTGTTAACATTGAAGTGGAGCAAACTATGATGAAAGCGAGACTTGTCAGAATACAAACCGAATTGTTGATACGCTTACATATTATTAATGTATTTAGCCGCAATAGGCCTGTTTATATGACATAATAATGTAAGCCTGAGCCCACGCCAAATGCGCTTATGTCGCATTGTTTATCCGTATTGTAGAGGTAGCTGGTTTGAACTTTCTGGTTTGACAAATTCGAGGCATGCACGTCAAATGACTCTCTTCCTGAATTACAACTAGTTGCATGTGCATTTATCGAATTAACTTTTTTTCACGCCTGTTTAATAACGTGTTACGTAAGTTTACATTTAAATAAATAAATATCGGTGCTCAGTACTCACATCGCCATCCATACTAATCATAATTAAACCAGATATCTCATAGAATACTTATGTTTTCGTACATATATCTCTATACAAATAAATAAAATTGGAGTGTCTGTTTGTAATATTAAAATAACTGCTTTTTACTAAGTGCATATGGATGTATACACGGTACATATACCAAAACAACATTTTTTTACAATTTTTGTATTTCTGTCTGTCTGTTTGTTCCGGCTAATCTCCGAAATGGCAGGACCGATTTTGACGGGACTTTCACTGGCAGATAGCTGATGTAACAAGGAGTAACTTAGGCTATTTTCCGAGGGGTAAAATAGGGGTGCGTGATAAAACCGAATTCCATGCGGACGAAGTCGCGGGCAACAGCCAGTAATAAATAAGACTACCGCAAGAAACAACTATTTTTATTCGTAACACTAATAATTCTGAGTGGGAATCGAATGTGTCGCTACAAACAACTGATCTGTGAGGCATATAATAGCAATAATCAAAAATTACCGACGATTTAATTTCGTGCTTAGAATAGAAATTGGAAATGGTTCTGACAGTTATTTACAAGTAAGGCCATGAAGATCAGAGTGGCCTGATCAACAAATTTTGAAATCAATTTAGGCCACTGTGATTTGAATCAGTCCTAACAATTTCAAGGTAACTATGGCCCTTATAAACTCAATTGTACGCGCCATAAACCACCTTTGAATAGCTGATAGCTAATGGTGAAATAGAACGTCAAATATACCTAGTGAAAGGGTGACAACAGATTGAATTAACACACGTCATCTACTTGAGGCAAACTATATAAAACGCCTAATAAGGCAAAGTGGTTCCCTAACGAAGTTACTTCTCTCTAATCTGTTGGTTGAAGTGTATTTAGATAGTGCTTAGGAGGGAGACCGGGTCAGAATAGTGTAAAGTTCAGGAATCAATTAGCGACACCGCGCCTTACATAATTCATGTTCTCCGAACGATGCGCCTGGGGCATAGAAAATGAACTCGATACACATAGTAGTTTTAGTTAAATAAATAATGGTGGACATTTCACACAGCGCCATCTAGCCCCAAAGTAAGCTAAGCATAGCTTGTGTCATGGGAACCAGACAACTGATACAATACTTATATACTTTTTTTGTAAATACATATAAATAACCCAGACACAGAACAAACATCTATGTTTCACACACAAATGTTTGTCCTGGGTGGGAATCGATCCCACGACCTACAACGCAGAAGGTAGGGTTACTAAACAATAGAGCTGCGAGGCCAGTCGGTTTGTTATTTTGAATTGTTAGAACTAAGTTCGCTTCTTATTGATGATTAATTACAAAACTTGAGGAGTGTAACTGTTGAATCCATTCACAAATTAGAGCTATACAGAAGACGTGTGCTTTCAGGAATCCACTCGTGGCATAGTAAATGAACTTAGTACCTCAACACTAGAAAATCATTTTTTGTTTCTAGTTTTACTGGGTCGAAGGACGTAGTTTGATTGAACTGGCTGATTTGCAAAATCACATAGCTTAGGAGTTAGCAAGCAGTGCACCTTAGTGGGTTAGTTGCAAAGATATTAATTTAGCAATTGTTTGTAATGATAAGCAATTTAATATTATAGCCACACCAATATTTAGTGTGGAGTGAGTGAAATTATTATTCATCACGCATTATGCAATCAGAATATTAATAAAATTATATCCTTACTTATAGTAAGTTATTAAAATTCATATTATAATCGATATGTCTGGACATGTAAACGACGCAATGATAATCTGTAGCAAATACATGGAATAAATGACCACATGCAACATCACTTTTATCAACTTTCGGTTTCGTTTTAATTGGAATGCTTGCTTCACCTGAAGAGTGAAAGTTTCAGGTATCAATTAGCCGCTCAATGCCTCAGGCTCGGTTCACACTTTCAATATGAGTCATAATATTTGAAGTGATTTTCAGGCTTTATGTTCAAGCAATATGAAATTCTGTAAGTAAATAGTAGTATAATTTATTTTGTTGAGTAAATTAAAATATATATAGACATACGAGTAGGATGAACATTTACGTTCGTCATATAAATGTCTGTCCTGGGTGGGGATCGTATCCACGATCTACAGCGCAGAAGACAGTTACTGCCAACTGAGTAAGTTATGCGCCTGTAGTATGAGGCTAGCCATTTTTGTTTTTATTCTCTGTTTTAATCTAAGTTAAGAATAAAGCATTCATTAAAAAAAACCTTATTTTAAAGTAATGGTGCATTCTAACATATTACCCGACCGAAAAAACAGAGCTCTATTTCCCTCTATTTTATAATAGTTTCTTGAAAGTTTGAAGGATTAGAAACTTTTATTGCAGAAAATATTTCCATCATAACCTTTAGTACTCTCACTCATCACTTTATATAAAGCACGTTTGCCAAGGTTGCTTATTCAGCTTATGTGGTTTAAATTTTTCTACTTATGCTAATAATTAAATCGCCGTCTAGTTGAGTAAATAAACAGGCATTTTTGATACGTGGTTTATGATGAAAAAAATAGGCCATGAAATAACGTCTACTTATAAAAGAGGAAAAAGTGTAAATCACTTATCTCAGACTCGTAAAATTTTCATAATTTGTTCCATAAGAAAGATATTTTGGAAAAAAGATCTCTTTAGGGTCAAAAATCAAATTTTACTAAGGCGACATAAAATAGCTGTATTTTTGAAATATTTTTGAGTAGATTCGGTAAGTCAAAAGTGCAGATTTCTGAAACAATACAGTCAAATCGTATTTTCATTTTCTCTATTAAATGTCCTGAAATTGTCAATACGATGACTTATTTACTTATTTTTCCATATATTAGACCATTCTTAGGCAACTAAATTTTATGAGGATTTTGCCCTATTGTATGTAAAGCAAATACCCAAAACTATATAAATGATAATTAAATTAAATGTAACCAAAACAATCTTGCTCCGGTCCGAACTTACAAAGAAAACCACATCACGCGTGCATTATTCAAGGTAATTAGAGGCGGTCCCATTTAGTAGCCCTTAGGAAACCGCGGCCACCGGAAATGGTTATAATTGTAATGTGTGGTGAAATCATAAGTATGTGTGTATGTGTTGAGTTAATGTTTTCGTCAAGCGTGACTTCATATAGGAGATACGAGTTAAGTATAAGTAAGCAAACTAAAAACTTGACAAATTCTTTAACTTGAATTACCAACAATCAACATCTTTTTAAATAATAATAATACAATGTCATTCATGTTTTTCGAAATTTAATGTATGAAAACCACAGATCCAATTCCCCTAGAAATACCTGAAATTAGTTTCTGATAATTTCTTATACAGGTACGAATTTAAGGTTAAGTTGAAATTTTTAAACTAAGATTGTTTTACTATTCCAATGATTAACAAAAATCATTTATTTCATAGGTTTTATAAGTCTAATCGTTCGTGAGTAACAAATTTTCTGTCAGTTCATCGTGAGTTATATGTAATTTTTAAGTTAGGGCATATTTTAATAATAATATATTTTCGTCCGTTTTCAACATCCTTTGGTTAAATCCATCAAGCTGATATTACTCTTTTACTGGAATCGTGAAAATACGAAAATCTGCAAGTATAACTTGGCATGTACTAAGGTATTTTCCGAACCAGTACAATAATTTCCTAAATTCAAATTGTGCCGTCCATATTCTTAATCCAATTATAGTTAGTTAACTGCATACACACTGCATTTACTGCATAAACATCATCTGACCACTTTTCACCTGGTTGGTCAATAGTCGTGGAAACGTAGATGTGATAAGTCGCGAACTCAACGCCGCCATTGCTTCCCCATAAATAATTCAGCTCACACTTTCTTGCAGCAAATCAAGCACTCTTTCTGTCAGCTGATCAGAGAGATTACCTCAAAATTAACAACCAGGTATTATTTTCTTCCATGTTATGTAAACTTAATCAGACTAAACTTTCTTCAAAGTTATTCTTCATATCTATACGAATTTGTTCAATGTTCTGTGTATATTGTGTATTATAATAATACGCATATACTTTATTGAAATAAATACTCAAATTATCTGCGTATGAAATTGCGAGGTGAAGTATATATTTGCGTATAAAACGACGTAATTTGGTCGTGCATTAAAAGGTGTTCAGGAACTTACCCCATTATTTGTGACCCGAGACGAATGTGAATAAACAGCGGGGCGGCGCGTGACTCGAATAATCCACCGGCTCCTCGGCCGAGCACGAACCCAACAAGTTTTAGCAAAAGCCAAATTATTTATATGTTATCCAATGCAAGATGTCACTGTTAACATCCGAGGCAGGAATATTCATTATAACGTGAGTTTTTGTTATAGAAAATTACTTATAAGCTCTTAGAACGGGTAATAAATGTGCTGAAACTTTCAACTAATCAAATTACACTTTATGTCAAGCTCATTCTCGTACAAGCTACCACAAACTCCCACAGGCTAGATTATCAAATAAAAAAGCAAAGAATGTTCAAGTCAAGCCGACATGGACGTCTAAATGTTTGACGTCTTACTTCTTATTCTTTCCCCGAGGGCCGCGAGGGCTAAAGTTGCCAATTATAAAAGAAAATACAATATTGATACTAATACTTAGATTTTTGGCAAATTTAAAAATTAAGGAATCTTAAATTTTGTTTTGTTTGATGCACAGGAACTGATACATAAACATCCAAGCATAATATTTTTCAATAGTAATTTCTGTGTACATAAAAAGATTTTCAAACCACATATAGTGGACGTCTGAACTGCCTACATCACCCCGAGGATCAATATTTTGAGTCAGCCGGTCAAAATGAAGACGATGAAGAGAGAGGATGGAAGAAAAAAAGAGAAATAAACAATAAAAGTCCGCGTCAGGTCTTCGTCAGTAAAAAAATACCCCTTCGAGACAGGAGAACAACGTTTGAGCTGCATCATCGAGAAAACTGATGTTGACAATTGTAAGAAGAAACAATAACGACGAAACAATAAGTGTAAGAAGAAACAATAGCGACGTTCTAGAAAGTGTCGATCCAATCCGGTTACCCATTTCCGTAAAAATCTTATTTATGGATATTATGCCGGCTTGCACAGAGGTCATCCAACATATTGTCTTAAGCTAAGAGATCTTCGGCCACTTGTTCGCTCTATACTAAATATAGTTTCAGGGTAATACCTAATCATGATGTTTCAGGAGTAATTATTCAAGGGAAGATTTCGTTAAGTGTTGGGGCTCTCAAGGTGAGTGACAAAAGATTCGGCCCAGGCACATATCCTAACTACATTAATCTCGGGTACCTTGATAAATGTTTAAATGTAATTTTGGCACTCGTATAAAATGTTGTACGTAGCAATATGTTTATTATCTTACGGAAATTTTATAATTTTACATTTATTCTCAAGATTATACTCACCCCAGGGTTTGAGCGTGAAAATGATTAATAAATTATGTGGCACACTTTATAGTATTTATTACTTTTTATTGGCAGTAAAATAATTCCTGCGTTGATGTTGTTGTTGATTCTTTAAAATATAAACATCATATTACATAAAAAATAGTGCCATTGTTTTTATTCTATGTTCTGCATAATACTATAGTTTAGGAAATTACAAACGTGTAGGCTTCTTGGTAATTTTGTTGAAATAAGATTTGTCCTTATTGCCGGATAATTTAGTAACGGTATGCGCAATATTTCGTTAGCTCACCACTACGTTTATTTTCCCTCAACATTATAACTTTCTAGGCGTGACTGTTGTTACCACTTAAGGCATGATTCTATATTGCTTTGATAACTACATTAAATAAATAAAGTACATAATTTGCAAAAAGAGGGAGTGGAGTGGCAAATCAGTGCGGACTAAGGATACGGGCGTTAGCGTTAGCGTTATGTGGCGATATATCAATTATTCAAGTGCGAAGTCTAGCGCTGATCAAAGTCAAAGTCAAAGTCAAAAACTTTATTTCCATAGAATTCATAAAGAAATGGCTTGGAAACGTCAATATTCAAAACATAAGGTCACGCGTACTTATCGATAAGTTTGACGCCTGTTCAAACCCTATCCGACCCTCCATGGGGAAGAACAGACAAGAAACCCCTAATGGAGGGATTCCTTTCTTTTCGCGAGCACGATCCTTGTAACAATTGAGTACTTAGGTCTATGTTACATTTATGACTACATAATATACTATTACAGGATGTTTTGTGTGTCGTTGAGCAGAGCGACATCAGACCATGGGGATTTATCATTTATATAATCATTTACAGTGTAATAAGCTTTACTTACCAGACCCTTCTTTATGTATGACTTGAATTTTTGGGTCGGAAGCTTCGTTGCTTGTTCAGGAAGTTTATTATAAAAGTGTACACAATTTCCCATAAAAGATCCGTTGACTTTTTGCAATCGGAATCTTGGAATGTTTAATTTATTTTTGTTTCTAGTGTTCTTGGTATGAACATCACTTTTTTTCTCAAAACTAGATATGTTTTTATGAACATATAATAAATTTTCATATATATACTGTGATGACACTGTAAGGACATTTATTTCTTTGAATTTTTCTTTCAGAGAGTCCCTTGATTTCATTTTATAAATTGAACGTATAGCTCTCTTTTGTAAAACAAATATGGCATGGATATCTGCTGCTTTCCCCCAAAGCAGGATACCGTATGTCATAACACTATGAAAGTAACTAAAATAAACTAACCTAGCAGTAACTTCATCCGTTAGCTGTCTTATTCTACGTACCGCGAATGCGGCTGAACTAAGTCTGGAGGCAAGTGCTGCGATTTGATCACCCCACTGTAGCTTTGCATCTATAGTTAAACCCAAAAACACAGTGGAACCAACAAGATTAAGCACTTCTCCATTTATTTGTATATTAGCCGACATTTGCTTCACATCTGAGAACACATATTCCATTCATGCGCTTCTTTAGCCGATTCTCTCTTTAACACTTCTTACTTGTTTCAGGACCTGAATAAAATAACAGACCAAAGCCCCATGGGACAAGATTCAGAAACAAACAGAAAGGTAATATTGGATGAAGTCAAAAAGCTGACTCTCATTTAATGTAAGAAAGTAATTACGGTTACCACTGAGAGGTGTCATGAAAAGGGCCCACGGGATGGGATTTTTCCCGTAGCTATAGAATATGCTAATAAGAACGTTTAACATTTGGGAAAAAATATCAGTTCCCACTTGAAATCGATATTATTCTGGAAAACATCCCAACCCTTGAATCCCAAGTGTGGATCGCATTAGTGAGGTTACATTTAGAATCACAAAGAATATTTAGATTTACAACTTCTTTCAGAAACATAGTGTCATTCATCCAAGGTTTAGGAACGAATTTTTAAGCTATCCCTTAAGCGTGTGAAACGTGACGGGAATTTCTACCCACACAACGCGCTATTTTGTCCGCCGCACGCTGCGGGACATGTATGTAATTTTCACGCAAAATTGAACCTCGGAACTCAGATAAGAAACTGATACCCGACTAATGAAAACTTCACGCTCCCCAGAGCATCTTCAATTTATTTTCTCAGTGTTATAAAAAATAATAAGATATTGAAGTCGCCAGCTCCGTTCAATGTTTGAAAATTTCAAACCGAAGCCAGACTCCAAAATAGATTTTCTCGTCGAACGCGTCTTGACCAAATGGATACTAAATTCTGATAACTTTGAAACTTTTATATTTTTCTCAAGACATTGTCTTTATGAGTTCTGAATTCTTGACTGATATATTTTTACCCATTTGTTTAATTTAATATCAATATGAGAATAGTCTTGTGTCACTCTTAAAATTCTTAAATAAGAGTTTAATAATGTAACTCAGAATAACCCGGCTGATGTCCCAGACTCTGACACAGAACGAGTGTGGCGAAAGGATTAAAGTGCACCTCAAAAAGGCTCCTTGTGTTGACTTAACGCATGTGTTCGTTTTTTTTTTGTTCTCGAACATTCCGGGTTCTTCGCGATGCACCACTAGCCACCATGCTCTCAAGAAAGATAATAAAAATAAAGCTAAAAAAAAGTATTTAAATTATTTGATTATCTATGTGCGTTATTGTTTGACGATAAAAATGCAATAAAACGGAATCATCCAGGTCACCATAAAACTGATGAAAATTAAACAAACAGCAGTTTTTTCATCCAAGTATCATCAGCATAAAACTGTTGAAAACAAAAAAGTTAAGACTTACGATTGCCCTAAAACCATTAAGCATGAAATAAGTCTAAATATATTCATACTATTACCCGCAGCGGTCCGTTTAAACTTCTTCCTTTTTATTTTACTCTGGTAACGTAAAGTAATACGGGTGAACTGTCCGAGTTTCCTGTGTCCCTAAGACTAGCATCAGACCCTAGATATTCTCGCTGAGACATATGACATGCCCATAAATTTTCACGCAAATTTGAACCCGAGTCGTTGTGGGAGACCCTCGCACGAATATTTTCAGGCTAACGAGTGTGCTATGTTAGACTAGTCCCTTTTCCACAACATAAAATAGTAGTGGCTGTTTTATCTTCTATACTCAACGAATTCTGTTTTCAACAGGAAAGTAATATTCTACATATTTTTATATGAAGATATTCAGGGCAAAAGCTATCAAGATTTTTCTCAATTGACTGGAATAATTAACTTGATATTCTGGCACCCTTACTAAATCAAAGATCTGCCTTATCTCACCGCATCATTGGTTCAGTGATGTATCGCCGGCTGCCTATAAGCTTTGACGACGAAAGGAGGTAGTAATTAATGTATTTAACGGTACTTGCTATAAAGCTTGCGTGACATCGCCTCGCCTCCTACGAGATAACACACACCAAACAAACCTAATCACTACACGCTCCTTACCGTTATCATAAATTATGGCACCCTGATGAGCGGATAAACTGAATTTTCTAATTCACTCTCGTCGAGTTAACGACCCGTGAACTTGTGAACTCCAGTTTTTCTCAGTCACAATCACTCTGCGAGATAACAGTACACTGTTTTAACATTAGATACACATCACAAAATTTATAATGTCTAATAGAAACACCGATTAAAATTATTTTCGTGAATAGAGTCTAAAAATAAAGATATTTTTTTAACTTTTTTTAGTCTCGATTAAACTTCACAATCTATGTAGTTTATTGAATCAATTCAAAGTCAGACTTCGTGATAAACTTAGTGTCATAACAGTTTCAGTGTTAACACTAGAGCAATTCCTGTGAGTGCGTGAGGTGGTTTGAGGTTGTCGGAATGTTATCGCGAATGTCAAACGGCCCGGCAAACGGAGCGGCCTGAGTGTGTGCGACGTGGTCGCGCGTCCTCGGCAGTCGCTCGGCTGGCGGCCGGCTGCGGACTGCGCGAGTGGGCCGGCGGGCGCGCGCCAGGCGTGCTGTCGTAGCGCACGCGCCCTGCGGGGATCGATACACCCCGCCCCAACCACTGGCTCGCCCGCCGGGGTCCGTGTCCCACCGCGTAGCGGTGCGTAGCACGCACCGCACTACGAGCTACGCGATACGAAATCGCTTTAAACATTTTTTTACCTCTCTCCTCTCTTTATTCAGCATAAATCAATTCTGTATGGATTTTCATACAGATTTGCTACAGAATAGTTTCGTAAAAGTGGACACCAGATGCCATTTAAGTATGAAAGTTGAACGAAATTATTGTTTAGTAACATGGAAAATAGGATGAACCTGAGTTACGAAAGAAAATAACGTTGATGTCTTTGATAATATGTTCATATAAATATTTTTTATTGAATTATGTTATATTCGTTTTTGTTTCAACGCAAAATAACTGTCAATAAAATTACAAAGATGGTTACATCCTTATTTTGGTAATATGACTGTAATTTTCTACCTAAAATGTAATCCAGTAAAGTATACATGATAGAGTAGAAATATTTTGCAGCGAAGCTTCCAGAGAGTGTTTTGCTAGCTCGAGATACATCGAGGATTTACTAAATCTGATTATCGACCACCGTTTGCTAGCAAAAATGTTTTCATAGCATTGCAATCGGATTATAGTGAACTAAAAACATATGTATTTTAACTTATTGCCCTTGTTCCAAAAACCACATTATTTTATTAGCCTACATTTTATGTTCAGCTTCATATCTTCAAACAAATAAAAAGTTAATTACTCTAGATGTTACATAACAATGTATTAAATACTTGTCGTAATACAAGAAACAATAAAAAAAATAAACATTGGACTTATCGCTATCAGCGATTTCTTTCCTACAACCA
Organism: Chesias legatella; assembly: GCA_947359385.1. Taxonomy (NCBI): domain Eukaryota; kingdom Metazoa; phylum Arthropoda; class Insecta; order Lepidoptera; family Geometridae; genus Chesias; species Chesias legatella. Next base: position 8,153,121 of record OX375783.1, read on the forward strand.
AGCTTATTAAAGGAAAACTGTGTTTCTTTTATACCTTAATTGTTGTTTTAATGTATCATAATTAGCTACAAATAAAGATTTTCTTTTCTTTCTTTCTTTTCAATTCGCAAACCAGAAATTGCATCCAGTTTTTCCAGAATATCGCATAATATCGATTTCAAGTCGGCACTGATATTCTTTCCCAAATGTTAAACGTTCTTATTAGCATATTATTGTGCACGAGAATATATACGATATTTTTCAAGTTAATTTCTTGTAGTATATGCGTAGTATCGGAACCATTCCCTTATACCTAATACGCTAGTCAAGACAAATCTTAATCAAGTCCAGGATACCTACAGATTTACTATTATGGTCTATTACGATATTCCAGGAGTTTCATTAGCTATTTCAAGTTACAAACATTAACAATAAATAGCCGTACATATCGGACAGGGTACAAACTATAACGAGAGGTTATGCTCGTCGAATTATTGAGTCGCGTTTACACGGGGGATCATAGATTTTATATATTATATTTTATATTCATGGTATAGATTACCCACTCTATACCACGTCTATATTTGTTTTAATCGAACTGGGTCATTGATGTTTGCTCTCGGCTATAGAACTTTTACTTGCTTCAATTTTCCAGAAACTTCTTAGACATTAAATACTTATTAATTTATAATATAATGATATAATAATTTAAATCATCACAAGGTTTCTTATAGAGATATGAGAAATAATATAGAGGACAGGTAAAATATGGAAGTAATTTTTTCCTCGCAACTAACCAAAAGGTTAACCTTTGTACAATAAATATAATTGTCTATTTTAGACTCGAAATGCTATGCCTGCTAGCTACACGTTTTAATGAGAATATCATTTCTAAAATATATGGCTATCTGCAGCTTTCAAGAGGCTGTCAGCAAATTCTGTGAAATAAATCTAATATACGCTCATACTACTAACTACTAACTTCTTCCCCAGAGTGGATATCATATGTGAGCAGTCTCACATATTGATTTCAACTGTTGGGTGATATCAGCTTGCGGTTACAAGAAATCTGAGAGAAGCAGAGGCAACCATTATATTATATACCCACACAGAGGTAGTATACAACAAACACCCGCTTAAGTGTAGCCTCACCTTTGCTCCAGAGAAGTCGGGAGCTATCCAACGTACGGGCAATCCAAATTTATTGCGCGCTCAATCAGTCTCCGATAACCTCTCTGCCGATACAACCTGAGTACGTTACTCACAAAGAAATTCATCTTGCAAAGCCCGAAGAATTGTTACAACGTTAAAGCACGTTTATCTTATCCTATTAATCGATCTCTCCGGTTTTGTTTAAGTTCCGAACTAGTCCTTTGATGCAACCATGAAAAGATCCATTCTGCAAAAATAGTTGTGCTTCTTAGTTTGCATTGGAATTTTCGTAGCTAAATAAGGCATTATGTTGAAAAAACAAAACCAAGATACCTAAGAATTATATACTTTGAACACAATACAAAAAAGAGCCAAACTATCTCAAGCGAACAAAGTTTATCCAGTTGCCGTAAGAAAACATAAAAAGTGATAAGAAGCCGTAACAATTTCGAAGCGATATGAACATGTTATCAACTGTTCGGTAAACCTTTTCATAGACTCTTTCAATAATCTAGTAGCACCTAGTCTCGTATATATCAACCCTCACCGTATAGAGCCAAGTTAGTTCAGACTTTTCTCCAAAAATGCAGATTATAAGAAAAATGAAAATTAATACTAAACATATACTAAAAACTATGTTGTGTCAGTCGTATTTTGTTTTTCATAATGAAAAAGAAATATCGTTCGATTTTCAATATCTTTTACAGTTAAATAAGTATATTTTTGTAGAGTATGAATTGCATTTTTCACTTCACTTTAATACGATCGGAAGATTATTTATTGAAACGAAGATTCACAAAAACTTCATGTGCACATCCGAAGGCATAGTTTTGTGAAATATTGAAATTAATATGTTTTATATTTATTATATTTTTAATAAGCTCAGTTAAATTGAGATTAGGGTAACCTTAACAACTTTACTGATAGTTATTATTCATGTTTTTTTTTTATTCATTTGTCATAATTTTAATTCATTGCATTAGGTACATAAATACAATACACATTCGGATTCCGGGTCATAACGTGATTAACTTTAGCGAAAAATAATATACTGAGCAAGACAAATAGGTATCATGGGAGTAATGTTTCACATGGCTAAACTGAACACCTGTTACCTTTTTCCTTCTCTGTACGTGAGGGTATAATTGTCATTTAATTTGGAAACGTGATGTGACCCTTTAACTTGTGTAAAAGTAACGCCGGTGAGCCTGACGTACAAAACAATACTGAAGCCACTGTAACATTTATCTCAAACATGAGTTTTTGTATCTTTTTTTTTTTTTTTTATATTTATTTTATTAATCAATGTTCGATATATTTTGTTCACGAGTGAGGTTAGCTTCGATTAGACCCGAAAATATACAGAACATTGTCATTTATTTTAGACCAATTTTTAGACCACTTGCAGTAAAACTTCAACTACATCAAAGTTGTGTAGAGGATCTGATGACATATTTTCGAGTAAATTCGAAAATTTTTTTTTTTTATCCAAACAATAAACATACCTTGACTTTAGAAAAGAGCTGTCAACCTCGTCAACGGACCATTTTTCACGTAATGACTTTACCAGTTGGAGTGCTTTTCAACTTTACCGTTAACATGGCGGAAATTGATTACATAAAAATCCTTTTTCATAGGCTTACACTTTTTTCCTAAAAGTTTTGTATTAAAATTGTGTAATTTTATCACAAGGGCCCATGACCTGACCCGCACCATTTCGTCTCCAACCCCATAGGCAAACACTTAACGGTTGACGCAGGTCGCAAATGGCGAGGGGCGAACGAATAAATAAATGCTAGAGGTAAAATACCTATGGAGGTATTTTACCTCTAGCATTTATTTATTATAATATAAATATATTTATAATTGAGTACACATGGCGTAACATGGGTTACGCCATGTGTACTCAATTATTGCAGCATGTTTCATTAGTCTTTATAAACATATTATTTATAGGTATGAACAATATTGTCTAACTCTTTTATAAGATTCAGTAAAATGAATAATTCACAAGTAGGTAATTTGGGACTTTCATCTGGAACTGGGAAATTTTTAACCCCTTTTTAAGCTATTGCATAGCTTCTATCGCGGGCCTTGAGCGTGGAGACCGAATCCAGAAATTCCGTAACGAAAAAAACCTAACACCCCCCACTCCGACCGGCACAGCGGTGATACTTTTTAGTTTTTCCATCTATCGATAAATACCAGAACTTTTAATGACTTTTTGAAATATCACGCGCAATAGCTTTACCGCGGCAGTCTCCGAGTGCCACACGTATTTTTTTATATTTAAGTATTGTATATATAAGTAATAAAAGATCAGTAGAGTAAAAAAATATTACCACTTAAAATGTAAAATGAGAACTGACATTCATAATACTAAAACGTAAATATGAGTAAATTCATTATCAAGCGTGTAATTTATTGGGCATACAAATTGAACGCCATTTGTGGATATATGTGGCCTAGGTAACTAAGAACTCTTTATGCAGCAGGTGTTTCGGTCGGCGGGTAATAAAACAACTTTTATAGCTTTCCCTTTTTACTGTTTTCTTATTCCATTCCTTCGCCAGCATTATTATCTTGAGTTCCCATTAAACTTTATTTAAATTTCGGCTGCCCTACATTTACGTAGAAAAATTAAACAATGAATTTGGACTGTGGTTTTCGTTTTCTCCTAAACGATTTTTATCTTTATTAGTACGTTTACTAACAAAGAATACGAATAGATGAATAGGTATATGACTAGTTGAACATTTATTAACAGGAATGAGGTAAGTAAGATAAGTATGTTCGTAAGATTTCGAAAACATGTCACAATACGACTGAATATCATGAACTCAAAAACTTGAAGTCAAACACTGAAAATTACTCGAATTATTGTACAGATTATAAACTCTCTAAACTATCGACAATGCTGGAATGGTTCCAATATCCATACTTAAGACCCAGCTCCCTATCCAGGCGTTGTGTGGCGCCACCATCGCCTGCACAGTCACCACCTAGCACCGAGTGATATATAGTCAAACGTAACTCTATAAGTAGTACAAACTGGAAACAATAACAGTTTCCGAAGATTAACTTTTACTTAAAGAAACTGTCCACAGAAATGGAACATTTTTACAAGTTACAATGGAGCCTTCCTGTCTCACGGGGCGTCCTAGGGGGCCTGGAAACAACGACAGACCATTCAACTCAAGCTGTGTTTTACTACCGTTTGGATGAACAACTGAAGTACAGGACATTGGAACCCCGTTCGCGTTCCCCGTCTTTCAGATCAGTTATCAAAGGCTTTGTCACATATAAATTATGGATTGTCTCCTGTTGCTCATGAGTTGCATATCTTAGCCATGGAAATTGAGGGTAAATTCCTACAGGTGGCAGAAAATGAGGCTTTAAGAGGCTTTACGTCATAGGAACGTCATGTCAATCATGTCAGCGGCAATGTTGCCAAAGTCGCGTACAAAACTAAGCTTACAATGCTATATCAAAATGCTTTTAGCTACTACCCTTAGCCGACAGATTCAATATTATTGGAACCGTTTCAATTATACTTTCTATTGGTTTCTTTCAGAGCCAATTGTACGATTATATGAAATCATATCCCACTTTTAGGTTTGTAGTAGGTACCTAGATAATATTACGAATTCAGTTTCTAGTTCTGTTATATGTATATACAAAAAATATTTCCATGAGAACGTGCTGTCATCCGCACCAATGAATTTCCTGTTACGCAGTATGCATGATATTCACCTTTCCACATGATATTTTTTCATTTTATTAGAACAAAGAGCGACAGCTTGTGATGCAATGTGTGATAGATTTATTCAATTTGTTTTCGACGAAAATAGTCGAAACCGTTCCATTGTTACATTTAATGACTCTGTGTTTTGTTATTTGATTTTAATATAAGTCTGATTTTTATACTGACATGTTTTTAAGGTAAATAAAATAATTTAGTAACCACTTCCCAGTTAACCACTACAACATATTTTTTTTTACTCATAATTGCAGTGCAGTAATCTAATACATCATCCACGATCCACATGTTATCAGCTACGAACTACAGAAACCTACCTATTGCTGATACAATATGGAATATAACTATGGCGCTCAATTTATTTCGGGTGGTTGAAATCAAAGAGATTCAGTTAGCCTGAAAAAGGTGGCATACGAAAAGATTTTATTAACATATTTATTTTTAATTCGTTCAAAGGATTCGTACGAGGGTCCACGTTACTCGCATCCCAAGATGATTACTCTTTGAATCCCTACACGTATCCCCCGGGTGGTGCGAAAGGAGCAACCCAAAGTAGCAGTAGAACTTGTGCTAAGTTCGCCCGGAGAAGTACTGCCACCACACCTGGCAATCTGCCGCCAAGCAGTGACGCACTCGTGTTGCTATGTTCCGATGGAAGGGAGTGGGTGCCGGTGAAATTGTAGGCGCGTGAGACGTAATATCCCCGTCTCGGGTTGACGGACGCAACCCAATGCGACTTGAATCATCTCGTACTTTGGTTGAGAGGACTTGTGTCGTATTGCTGTTGTCCATGGACGGCGGTTACCACTTAACATGAGATGGGCTGTCAGCTCACTCCATCACTGAAATCCCATAAATAAAGGGATATATACAGGAATAATATAGGAATATAAAGAGTCCGTTTCGATATTACCGAAATGACAAACCTCTATTCTTCCAGTAATCCTACAACGCTGAAATTGGCAGGTGTTTAGCTTTTGTGATTCAAAAGATAGGAAATTTCTAAAACTGGGTTTTATTTAATTTTTATCCTGATCTTTTAATACCTTCGGAAAAATGGATTTAAATTTGCAAATCTATTTACAAAATGAGAATAAAATAAAGTAATTCGTTTCCTCATTTTTCCTCGAAATCCATTCCGAAAATATTATTATACTCATTATGAAGTTATTACTTTGGTACCGAATACGGTATATAAATTGCCAAAACCAGCCCAGCAATGATATCAAGAAGATTTCTAGCTATATCCGTATTCTAACCACTATTATGTTTGTTAAAAAATCATTAATTTTTCACTATGTTCCGTTTCGTGTCTTGTCTCTTACTTTTTCCTATTCCCTTGTCCCTTGCTTTTTTATATTGAGTTCCACAATTATAGCCGCTCCACACCACTGCACATAGTGAGACATAAAATCTGAAAGGTAGTTTTATGAGGAGAACATTTAGCATAGAGATGTAAACACAGGTGGAGTCGGCTCCGGCGCCGAGTGCCACTCGAGCGATATTTGCCGCCTGCTCGAGTGCGCGGCTGTTTGCGCGACACAGTACCATAGCGTACGTACTATATCTGGCACAATATAAGAATAACGATTAACTTATGTAAGCCTGAATTTATGTATGATGAATGGCATCACAGCTCAGTTGGCAGGCTGCTGTAGGTAGTGGATTCGATTCCCACCCACGACAAATATTTGTGTGACGAACAGATGTTTGTTCTGTGTATAACAAAAAAAAAATTATAAGTATTATATATCAGTTGTCGGTTTCTGATACAAGCTATGTTAAGCTTACTTACTTTGGGGCTACATGGCGCTGTGTGAAATATCAACCAACATTTAATATTTTGTCAAAAACTTGTATAGTCGTATTCAAGTAAAAATCAGACCGTGTCAATCTACCGACCCGCACAGGTATTCGCAGTATGGAACTATTATTTAAACTGATCGGCGCTAGTTTAGGACTAGTATGGGCTACGTACAGACTTTCTGCGCCGAGTAGCGCGAATAGCTTCGGATTCAACTGAAGGTAAATTCGGATCGGGAGTAAATCAATACGTCATTCGCCATTACTTAGGTTAATTCACTCATGATCCTCTAGAGCTGAACGGTTCCAATTGACCGGTACGTAAATTCAGGTTGGATGCGAATCAATACGTATGCACCGTTACTTTGTGTTTAGTTCACTGTCGTTATCTAGAGCGTATTTAATAATATTAACAGAGATTTTAGAAATAACTACGTATTTAATTAATTTTTGCATCTCTGTTAATATTTGTGTTGTGCTTTCAAGATTACCCCATCATCTTCATATCAGCCAGTAAAAGTCCAAGATTACTCCAATATTCTCATAATCAAGATACAAGTAGTATGTCGTGTCTAAAACTTTAGCTACTGCTGCACGTTCCACTGTGGCCCTACAAACCCGCTTCTGTGTTTCTGTCACAAACCTGGATTATACCAAAATCCCGTTGCCATGGTCCGCTTCAAGTAGCTTCAATATGCCACGATAAGTATATTATTACCATTAATATTCCAACCCGTATTGGCGAAGTTTTGCTACCAGTACATGCGTCAAACTTGAAACAAAATAAAATCTGTTTAAATGATATGCAAGTCTGAATGGATGACATCATAGGCATTTGAACGTGCATTTGTCTCAGAATGAAGCACGCAGTTCAGTTTTACGTATTCTCTTCGCAGCATTATTATATGAATGACGTGGACCACTTCGCTAATGTAATTAATGTATTGTGGATGAAACTGCATAGAGAGTTGGAAACTCGCTATAGCAAAATTTATCCCCCATCCACCTAGCTTTTTCAAATGTTAGAAAAAGTAGTCATGCAAATAGATATTTTACTAACAAAATTAGTAACGTAGCGTCACATTGTCATATTCATCAATATGATTTCAAGGCATTTTCTGAAATAGGTACCATACAACTAAGCTAGCTATGGAATTAAAAATGAAAACGCCGGAATTAAAAAGCTTCTCAAGTAGCACTGTGTGCGTTCATAAGCGTAGTCATTATTCCTACGGTGCATTATGGCAAAGTTAATCAAAGTAAATATTTTGAGAGCAGTTGGCATTTCATATAGAAATTAACCTGGCCAATTAATGTACTTTACAAAAAAAAAAATCAAATTACTTTTAACTTGTGCTCTTGATGAAAAATGGTTTTACCTTATTCAATTTACTCCTTGTAAATGAATTGATCCATATTTTGTTTTGTTTCAGAGAAAACCCATTGTGTATGGCATTAAGACGCAACATATGGCATTTAAGAATTTGATGAGGTAATAAATTGGAAATACGGATTAATGGAAGATTGCAATCCTTCGTTTTCATTGTCTCATTTCGTAATCTATAAAATTCGTTTCATCAAAAAACATTTATTCGTGTTGTTTCAGCATTTTATATCATCCTTCCTAATGTTCCATCGTTGATAACATACACACTTATGTAACGAATGAGAGTGACTATGATTTATCCATCATTATTACACCATCGACCATTTTGATCAGAAAGCATGTCTCGTGTCTGAATTATTGTTTCAAGACATGCCGATTTCCTAACGAACATACATATAATTATATATGTATACATATAATATAATTTATAAATATAATGCTCTCAGAAAGTCAAACAAAATGCCATCTTCAAAAATGCCGATCATTCTTCCAATCATAACAAAGTTCGTTTGTAAATAAGTCGTCGGCTATCGGATGCGTGATTCTTTTTTGTTTACTACAACGTTTTCAAACATAAAAGACGTGGTACGGATATTGAGAGCATGATGATGTAATGCATAATGTATTCGTTGAGTATCCGTTGATCTCACAACAATTTGCCTCGCATACATACTCGCAAACAAACGTTACAGTTGTTTCTAATAAGAACAAATAGATCAGTAATTGTCTTGTCTTGTAATATGATAACGACCATTTTGCAGAAACTGTTCTTTAATATTCGTTGCTCTCAGTCTGACGTGATGTGTAGAATCTGCGATCAATCTCTACCTGAGCTATCACGCTCTAACAAAACTGCATTGTCCAAAATAATCCAAAAACTTGGGCTATAAATTTTACTTTTAAATTAAGAATTATATTTTTTCAGCAAAAGCTTTGACACAACAATCTTTATTTATCGTGCATTGTCAACAAAATAGACTTGTCGTCCTATATGTCAGCTCAATATACCTATTGGGTGACCAGATTTAAAATTGTGTTTATCAAAGTTATTATTATTATTATTATAATCATCTCAAAGTACGAGTTGTTTTTATGTCGTATCTCCTATCAGTACAAGTTGTGAATACTTTCTGTAGGAATTTTTAAAATAAAATCAAGAGCCAATATTAGATTAACTGGAGCAACCCGGCAATCCTTTTCACTTTGATTAATAAACCCTTAGCAACGCTCCGCCACACCATTAGCACTCGTGCTGTGAACTTTTACTCTAAATTACAGGAATTATTTTCGCCGGCGGGAACTACTCGCCGTACACCGCCGATATTAATTCTTCACCCGCCAAAACATTAATTATGTTTCTTCCTTTTGAAACCCGAGAAACTGCTGGCCACAACAAACTGGAAATACAGTAATACATATTTCGATTGTTTTTTCTTCGTTACTTCGTTAGTATAATTTTCGCCCGGTGGTTGGATTATTAAGGAGTTACTTGAAAAATATTTTGCTGAAATATTCATAGAACAATGCTGCATAATATCACTTGTCATGTCTCTTTCCCAAGATAGTGTAACCCACCAGGTGAAAAATGGCCCACTGAGGCTTTGCCTATCCCTTCGGGGAAAATGCGTAAATCTCTATGTATGCATGTAGTTAAATTTATCACCACAAACGCATCAAACAAAAATAATTACTGAGTTAGTGAAAATAAAGTCTTTGTCAGTAATTAAGTTGAAAGATGAATTTTGCAGCTTTTGTTTTTTATTTACCAGAAGCTTATTAGATCACTTAAGTACTTTTAAAAATTTGATCGTTTTTCTGAGCTTTCCACCTTTTGGGGGCCCAAGTTGCTCGCATCCGTAAGTGATTACCCTTTGAATGCCTACACGTGTCCCCCGGGTGGTGCGAAAGGAGCAACCCAAAGTAGCAGTAGAACTTGTGCCAAGTTCGCCCGTAGAAGTACTGCCGTTCGATCCGCCATCACTTAAAAAAGTACCTTTTTACTCTGAATAGTGTTTGTTGCATTGTTAAATTGTCAAAAAATATTTGTCCTGGCCGGCCGTGAACCCGGAACTCCGCTCTTTAAAGGCAACTTTAAACCTATTACTGTCGTCACAATCTTCCCCTGCAGCGGAACTATTAGAAATTTCGTTGTTGTTGCGCTACTGTATAATTTCCCCTTCCTTTTATTTTACTTACCCCTTACAGGGCCCCGCCGAGACGGATAAGCCCAGCAAACCACGCAATTACCAGTATTTTAATACAGCCACGTTTATTTTTCTTTTATTTCTGGATTTCAATTCATTCCGTTGAAAGACAATGGATGGAATAATTTAACAATGAATATTAATTCGCACTCGTTTCTCTCTCACGCTTTACAGACTATTAATATATTGCCTCTTAAATACAGAATATTGATAAATCTGTGTAATTTACTTCTTCGATAATATTTCTGTTTTCCCCATATTTGAATACATTTGTTATTGTAATATCTCTAGTGTACCTGTGAGATATATGATTACATTAGCAAGTCGCTAGCTTAATCAAATGTTTCAATAATATTAATAAAGTTTGCTTTTCTTTCAGAGCTAACAAATTCGTTTTATAAATTTATAAATTTATATTAATCTTTTAATAAAGACCTCTCATTGTACCTGTAAGTTCTATGTTTTATTAATTGTTAATTATAATGTTTACTAATGTACAATAAAGTATTTTTATTATTATTATTTATTAAACACTTTTTTTTACATAATGAAGAGCGAAAGTCTTTCCTGTTTCATATGACTGATACAAATTATTTTAATATTATGATGATATTATAGCGTCTGATTTCCTTTAAAAGCTAATTATTACGTTTTCAGTTATCAGTACAAATGATTGAACTATTCTTTTTTCGATACTAAATGTGGAACTGAAATCTTTATCCTATGCTTGAGTGAATAAAATTAGCCTCCAAATGAATTAAACAATTTTAACCTCATATTTAAACTTTATTGCACGACTAAATTAAGCACCGTAATAAAATAGGTAAGAAGAAAATAAAACATGGTTGTAATAGCCACGCGCGGAGCTGTATGTTGCTGGCGAAGCGTAGCCGTAGCTCTCGGCTAAATGTTTGCTAAGTCAACAGCCCGCTACGAGAGCTACGGCGGCGGTGATACCGCTATCTACCGGATGTATGTTCGTAGCGGATAAATACTGCATCAAAATATTGGAAACACTGAAGTTCATTCACTCAGGAGTGAAAGATTTTTTTTTGCGGCTGCAGTGTGGGTCATATTTCTAAACTTGACATCAGATGACTGGATTTAAAAATATATATTGTAACATAGTAGTATCTATGGTACTGAAGAACTTGATAACATTTTTTACAAAAAACAAGTCTACACAAAAACGTATGAAAAATAGAACACTACAAAATTGCCGAAAAACATCTGGCTGGCATCTGGCAAGTAAGTGTATTTTTTTTCTATTGTTCTGAATTTTATTAGTTTGACTTTGAATGCCAAACAAAATGCACAAAACTATAACTATTGGACTATTTGGACTCTTTTTTTCAGTTGTACAAAATTGTTGTTTTAGATTAAAATTACTTTAAACCCTCCATTTAAAAAAGAACACGATTAGACAGCACTTTCAAGTCATTTCAGTAAGAAAACTCACATATTGGGAAGTCAGCAAAACACACCAAATTATATAATAGTTATATCAAATCGGGGCGGCTGACTCAGCCACGGTTTGATGGAATAATAAAGTAAGTTTTATGGTCTTTCTTTGCGTCAATAAATCTTGGCGATAGCCGCGCAGATGCGTACGCAGATAGGGCTCCTTGTTGACAGCATCACAATGATATTATCGCTGTATGAATACGTTACGAGTGTGACTGGAGGGGAATTTATTTACCTCATATATTCATCTACAGTTTCATGCCAGATATGAGTTATAAAATAACTTTGAATAGTGTTTGCTCATACGAGAAATGTCTTAAAAGGTATTATACTTAAGATAAGATAAGATATAAGGTATTATTATATATATTAACTAGGCATTTCCTTTATTTGTGTGTTATTCGCTGTACATATTATTTTCGTGAAAATTAATGCAGAGCTATTTTACTAAAATAGCATTTCTTTTTCTTCAGTTACAAATAGCATCAATAAAAAGTATATCAGATATTTTACAACCAACTGGCTAACATTCTGTAAAAAATTATCAATTTTGGAACTTAAAGTTGTAAGTATATTAAATGTATAAAAAATGTTACGTACATGTTGGAGGCAAAATTATTTATATCAGACAGGGTTTAAATGTGGTCTTGCTCTTGAATTAGGCTTATGCAGCCATACAAGCATTACAAAATATCTTATCATCAGGCTTGGGCATTGTTTTCTCAACGGTTACTCTCACTAGAAAGTCATTTTTCTGCCGATGACACTAGATTTTCATCTCTTCAATAGAAAATATATGGTAATTGGGTACAAATTTGTCAAACATCAAAAAAGACAAAATATATAATACACCAACATATAACCTCAAATAAATAATCTCTTAGAATACCAATAAATATGAGTGACTTGCTTATCTTTAGTGTTATAAAGGCATCCTAAGAATTTTCCTTTTACTTGTGCTTTAAGACCAACTTTACTTTACTTTTTTTACTTATTTTGCTTGTTGCCATATTAGATTGAAATGATTCTACGTCGACGGGTTACAATTTACAAGTACCCTATAGGTTATGATTCCCTTGCCTGTGTCAAAATATACCGCCATATGCGACATAAAGCCGTATCTTTTGATTGCGTTAACTTAAAAGTTAGGTTTATCAGCTCCACCGACTTGAGTATTTGATTTTAATTCCTATTCGATACCACGCGTTCCTGAGAAAAAGGGTCTTGATGGACAGACAGAAACCGAAGTGAAAGTAAGGGTTCCTTTTTTTTCCTTTTGATGTACGGAACCCTAAAAATTAATGTAATTGTTATTAGTATAATAGTAGTACGTACATTCAGCGGCTCATCTTGTGACGGGTCCATTCTCGCCTGCCCTGGACGGCACTGAGCTTCATAAATCCGCACTCCCAAAGGTGCCATCCAGATAAAACTTTATTTATTGTGCTTACTGATTTACGTGCTCCGTGTGTCGGACAGCATACGACTTTTCGCATAATTATAACTGTGCTCCCACCTCGGCTCACCTTGGCTGCTGCGTATGGTGATCTTGCACACTACACATAGTAATTCATATCCAATTGCTAATTGGGAAATCCTGTTCACTATATGAAATGTTGTATATATGAAAGGACGAATCGACTACCAAAATTCTCCTGGAAACCATTAGGAAATTATATAAATATAATATAAATTCGTCAGCGATATAAATAGCACCCAATGATGGTGAAATCTAATGCACATGCACAATATTTGAAGCTGACCGACTACTAACGACATTAGCCAACGGCCGCAATGATCGCTACCATCAACATATAGCCATATAGTCTATAGCTCGTTGCTTCGGATCCCGCAGGGTAATCACTAGAATTAATGACTTAGACTGAACGAGGTAGAATGACGAATCTAAATGTAAGACTAAAATACTATAACTTCAGTCTTACATCTACAAGAAACAATGAATCAGTAGCTTTATACCAATCAAAATTGGACCAAAAGATATGTTAGTACTAACTAAAGTAATTTCATGAATAGATGTGAGATAAAATGATCCCAACCTTGCTATTCCCCATTTAATTTCTACTAAAACCGTATGTGATGCGTAGCAAGCGTAAATAATCATGCAATATCACCCAGAGTTAGCCTACTGTGCAGGCAAAAATAACCAATAGTATAAAATAAAATTCGTCTTTACCATATAGACGAAATAACAAAGTTTGAAAATCACGGATACTGCCAAACTTCCCGAATTGGTTGGCTGTATACAACGTATTGAATCGTGATAGTTATGGCGTGCAATGCAATGCAATATTTGGCACCGAAACCAGACTGGTGCCGACTTACCGATACTTTGAATACTAAAGTATCATTTCATCAGGCACAGACCACTAATCCTGCGTTGCGCTAGGGAAATCACAAGAAAGTATATGTAAGAGTTCTCCTTTGCTCGAGCTTATTTCATCACACTATTCATTCGTGCACGAACGCGCCAGACTGAGGCGTCGCAGACGGCAACTCGACAAAGATCAAAGGAGAGTACTTTTCGATTAAACGCCGGCGTTCCTCATAATTTCTTGAATTTCAAACGGCCACGCTCCGCTACCTCGCCGCGCTGCTGTGAGACCGGAAGAAAAACATATTTTACACGCTGAGGTTGGGTCGGTGAAGAATTTTAATTACGTAGTGATTTGCGCATATATTCATATGTATGTGCACTGTTACGTTTATGTAAAATATACATGTGTAAAGTATGTAAAGATAAATACAGATTTTCTCACTTAACCTGATATATAAGAGATTTTTTTATCTTTAGATTCTAGGTTCAAAGCATATTAATGCATAGTTCAAGTGACCCCTCTTTTTGTTGCAAACTTTATCTACACATTGTTAGCAAATGTATAAAACTAACCATAAATTGTATTGTATAATGTATACCGTATAAATGTTCTAAAATCGTCATAATCTGTAAAAATCGCTGTAATAAAATTATGCAAAATATCTTCAAGATTTATTTATTCGATACTGACATTTTAATGAACAGATATTTTTAACACTCTATGACAAGTTATCGTTATACTAAAGGCCACAGAAAGCGTCAAGAGCGACGAGCGGCAGTTTTGGTGTATCGCTAATTTATTATGAACGTACTGTTTTGATTCCAGATTATAACGTCATCACTGTTTCCTTCTCAAATTTATTTATATCATCTATACGAATGAATAAAATTGGAGTGTCTGTTTGTAACATTAAAATTATCGCTTTTTACTAAGTGCATATGGATGTATACACGGTACATATACCAAACAATTTTTTTTTTCAATTTTTGTCTTTCTGTTTGACTGACGGGACTTTCACTGGCAGATAGCTGATATAACAAGGAGTAACATATGCTACTTTTCCGAGGGATAAACTAGGGGTGCGTGATAAAACCGAATTCCACGTGGACGAAGTCGCAGGCAACACCTAGTTTTAAATAAAATCAATTTTAAATCGGGGTTCTTTTCAATTAGTTTTTTCTATTTGTATAAGCTTACAAAACAGTTAAATTTGGTAAACTTGAATCGAATTCGAAACACAAGCGCTTTATGAATTTCTAAAGTTGCAACCGCTTTCATTCGTTCAACATCACATTCTCTTATTTCACGTTATCGCTTTCAATCGCCAGTCTCCCCACTTGCCAAAGCGTAAGCGGGCGACGTCCAATTAATGTAAAATGAGAAGACATCTCCTATTACAGAATAAATTTTGACACTGCTTTGTTAATTGAATCACTGAGCTTTTGACTGAAATAAACAAGTAACGCTAAATCGACTGATACATTAATGACTTTATGAAATAGCGCTGAGAAATATAAATGAATTTAAGGGTTTTATAATTATATGATGATCTTAATAATCACTTAAATATTTGATAGCCTTAATGAATATAAGGTTTACATATCAAATCAAATATTTATTGTTAATCATTTTAAATATTTGTAATTTACATTTTACAAAATTAGTACAGGTTAATTAGTCAATAATAGTTAATTTAATCATAGGTACTAACATATTTGTAGTATTGCTGTATGTATTTAGTATTTAGTCAGGATCATAGAAAAAAAAATATTGAAAGATTTTAGTCGGGATAAATGAGAAATTCCATATTTGCTATGTTTAATACCAATATTTTTTTAGTCGTTTGCTTCGACACTCACAACGCAGAGGGCCTTAAAAAAAATATTCTGATATTAATTTTTTATCTGCTGCTAGGGTTTTGACCTCAGAATTGACTCTCCTTTTCCAAAGTGTCCTATTTGACCACCAGGTCGTTCAAATAATTTTAATATTTCAAGATCACTGTGAAATTTACATTTTCATTAGGCAACGATAAACCACTTTATTTTAAAATTTTGAGGTCCCATATGTCTTTTCAAAGTAATTTAATTGTAGGGTTTGTAGTTTTTATTTATTAGAAATGCTTAATTTAGGTTTCCATGCCCTTATAAAACACAGCTAACTATTTGGCACCATTACAATACCTTAACTGAATGTCTACAATATAACAAGACATTCTTCATTATGTTCCGAGTAAATATTCTTCCTTATTTGTGTCCCGAAAAAGATGCTAAAAAAAATAAAACACGTGTCTTTTTTTATTTGTTACTAGCACGGAGATTGCGCCCAACGTTTTTCGAAAAGCTTTATTCGTTTCATACTTAAACATGACTTAGGTCTCTTATAGGTCGAATTTCCAAAGTTATACCATAACTATTTCCACCACCAAACAATTCACATTGCTGATCCGCTTGCAAAGGTGCCGGTGAAATTACACACAATTGCGACATTAAACCTTCACATCTCAACGTTGCTGACACAATGCGATGGGACTTCTCAGATTAATTAGATGGGCGAATTGAAGACGTATTGTATTTGCTACAGACAGTAACCGCTTAACATCAGGTCGTCACCGTTACTTATTCCCCACATCATCCTCCTCATAATAAATGTTGATATTAAATTACACATTCGGTACACAGACGAATTTGATAAGAGCTCATCAGAAAAATGACGGATGCGTATGTTTGTTGAGTCCCCCGTGGCATCTTCCCGCTCCCTACGGTTTTGAATATCCGTCAGTCTTCTTTGGAATGTTACAATAATTTCATAATGAAATAATATACTTATATTATATTTTTATATTATGTGTATAGGTATGAGGCATGAAAATGGAACGTCCCATGTGCATCTGATATCCTTAATAATGAAATAAACATTGTGATGTAAATATGACAATAATATTTATAGAAACATTCCCTCGAACGTTTCTGAATCTGCGTTCACTCTGAAACTTAAACAACTGTGTAATTTCATTATTGTGCAATTTGATTCCGTTGAAGTTGCGCTATAACTTTCTCGGCACCAGCGGCCCACAGAATTACAGTCTGGGAATAAATAAAACTCAAATTAAAAGCGATTCATTTCTCTCGACTGTTACAAATTATCGATATGGTTCTTGCGGAGACTTCCTGTGTTCAAACTAACCGAGAGAAGCCGATCCAACAGACGCACAAATTCCTCACTTAACATCTGTGTCTAACATCTAAACCAATCACATTCACATTTATTATATACATATAATTATTATTACAGGCCTCATGGCTCAGTTGGTAGTAACTCTGCCTTCTGCGCTGTAGGTCGTGGGTTCGATCCCCACCCAGGACAAATATTTATGTGACACTTGTAACATTGATGTTTGTTCTGTGTCTGCGTGTTAATATGTATTATATGTATGTACAAAAGAAAAGTATATAAGTATTATATCAGTTGACTGGTTCCCATGATACAAGCTATGCTTAGCTTACTTTGGGGCTAGATGGCGCTGTGTGAAATGTCCACCAATATTTATTTATTTATTATTATTTATTTATATTTTTAATTTATTTTTTGAACTGTTTACTGTACTTGACTACCTTCCTTCTTGAGTCCTTGACTAGAATACTAGAGACTAGATTTTAGACTAAATAATCTATGTGATGGAATTGTTTTCATTCATTACCATTCAAATATTTTATCAATCAAAAGGATTTGTAATTTGGAACATTAAGATCATTCTAGTGCAAACAACGATTTAAAAAATACGGGACGTCGAGAAGTGTAACTTAGGCTGAAAAAGTAATTTAAATTGAAATTCAGCGAAGACTAATGTTAAATATCTAAAAGGTTTAAATTAGAGAGTCAAAGAAGAGTGTCGCTGTTAGGCTTCTCTCTCTGCCTTTTTGTACTTTGTCTAGATTTTACTTTGACAAACGCTAGTGCAATATAAAAAGTTGGGTTAAACTTTTTACCATTCGGTTGGTGTGGATTATACGTTGCACTGACGTGAGCGACTAACTATCGTTACTACCTGTTGCCAAGTTCGATGGCAGGCACATCATATTGTATTATTCAATGCACGCCAATATTAATATACGGTGTAGTACCTGCCCCGTGCTGAAACCATGCCAGCTACATTATAACCTTCTGACACAAACATGACTCACCAAACCATAAACTTGAATTCATAAATATGCTACATTTTGCATTCAGTAACGGTAATATATTATTTTAATTATAAAATAATTTTAATCATTTTCTATCTCATAGTTTCCTCAATCACTGACTGAATGAATAGCCTTATGTCAGGTCTTAGGTCATGGGTTCGATTCCCACCCATAAACATTTTTGTGACGAACGTAGATGTTTGTTCTGTGACTGGGTGTTAATATTTATTCTAGACTGACATCGCAACTCAGTTGGTTAGTAACTCTGCCCTCTGAGCTGTAGGTCGTGGGTTCGATTCCCACTAGGACAAATATTTATGTGAAGGGCATTGATGTTTGTACTGTGTCTGGGTGTTAATATGTATTTATATCATTTATGTCATCTGGTTTTCATAGTACAAGCTATGATTAGTTTGGGGCTAGATAGCGCTGTGTGAAATGTCCACCAATATTTATTTATTTATTTATATGTATGTATTTACAATAAGAAGTATATAAGCATTATATCAGTGTCTCGTTCCCATGATACATGCTACACAGCTTACATTGGGGCTAGATGGCGCTGTGTGAAATGTCATAAAGAGTGTTTTCTCCATACTGTGTTCCTCTTTTCCTCCCTGGATTTTAATGCTAGTGCAATTCTTTTTTATTATGAATAGATATTAGCAACTCCCTTGCCGCCTTTTTTCGTGTTAGTTACCATAAGTGGCATCATTCAGGGACATATAGTCGTATCGCGAGATGTCTACTATAAATTCAAACAAAATAGTAAAACATCTATTGAACAAAGTGGGCGAATGAAACGCGGGTCGTTTTATGTTACATAAAAATATATATTATACTTTGAACGTAGCATATTCCGTGTAATAATAACGTACACGTGAAAGAACAGACCCCTCTTATATTTTAAGACAATCAAGATCCACACCCGCGGCCTTTTCCGGTAGTTTCACGACTTTCCGAGTTCATTTCTCTCGACGAAAGTGTAGCTAAAATTAGACCATCGTCATTGTCAGGTGGGTTTCACAAGCACAAGCAATGTGTAGGTTAGTAGTGCAGATTATATTGTTTCCAAATGCTAAACAGCATGGATCTTTAATTTTCATTAAGTGAAATTTATAAATACAGGCAATAATTTGGCCAGAAACAGATAAATAAAAAAAAATATATACAAACCACATCCATTATTTTGTACACTAGTAATTTTCTATTATGCTTATTTGCGCGTAAAAAATATGAAAAATTGAATGTTTGTACTATACCGTCACAAAAAAGCCTTCGTAACCATCAACTAACGTTATTCATTCAATAAGATAAAACGTTTCTCAATTAACTTTAGAGGTTTTGAATTCTTATCTTAACAGCTGCGTTAAGAAAGTTTAAAATAATTCTATGCACGTAAATTACGCTTGGTAATTATTTAAATTTAATAGTTTTGAAGTTCTGTTGGAACAAAATGATTTCAAATAACACCTCAACCTTGCTGAAATTTTCCTTCTTTTACCTTAACGGACAATTAAATGAAGCGTATAGTTTACCTATAACCACTGTATGAATTATTCAAGTATACTTATTTGCCTAGAAAGTTTTACAAAAATCCGATCAACGAGATTTCTTGAGTTTTGGTTGGATCAATATCCATATTATACATATATATATATATGTATGTCGGTTTTCTAAATTAATTAAAGAACTTTGTTCGGGCTAATAAACGATTCAAGATAAACAAGAAACACAATTGTTTGCTAAGCAAAACACGACAGCAATCTTAAGTTAAGGGTCTTTTTTGCGGATCATTTAATTCAATTATGGACTTTACCTCCTTCAAATGCTACGGATTGTTCGAATAACCGTAAAATACCTAAATGGTATCTTAATTGCAAATCAAATTATAGACTGAATGTCTCGGAGACATTTCTGTCGTTCTGATAAAAGCTCAAAGCGGAATAATAAAGGCTTGGAAGTTATTTGAAACAACATTAGTGAGCAGATTTCTAAAGGATATGATAAAGCTGTTTGCTTTTGTCTAATGAATACCTCATTATTATGACCCAGTAGATAATTTATTGGAGTAAATTCATTTAAACGAAAGAAAGATATTACATTGTATTTCGTTTTTGATAGGCGTACGAAGGCTTAATTATCAGTATTATCAAATACTGATGTTTGTCCAATATTATGGTCACACATTATTATTATTTTCTCCTCTTCATGATGAAAAAACAGATGAACGGACTTCACGGCAGAGTAACTCGGAAAAGATCCCGAAATCAATCCACGCCGGTTTTTTCCATTTATTACGAGAGAAGATGTGGAAACGAGAAAATGATTCGATCAATGATTGGAAGCACTCTTTATATGAGTGTTATCAAGGATAAAGACGGGATATACTTTGCAGTTCCGTTATTGGGCAATGATACCTAGCCTCAGTTTCAATGTACGAATTTGCTCTCGGATTCGTATGGACCGTACGCAGAATATTTGATTGGCAAATAACATTTACTGAAATAACAGCCGGATTACGGAGGTTGCTTTGTTTAGGCGATATAATAATATAACAATGGCTGAAATACTGACTGAGTCATCGATTTTTTACTTCACAAATAAAACTGTCAAGCGTGAGTCACATTTTTTTTTTTTGGTAATTCAGTTACGGAACGAGCCGATGGCCCACCTTGTGTTAAGTGGTAACCTCAGCCCATAACAACCGATGCGACTTGGGGCCTTCCCTACTAGGTACGACAAGATCCAAGTCGCATCGTATGCGCCCGTAACTCTGAGACGTGTAGGTGGAATGTCTCATGTGCCTGTAATTTCACCGGCAACCACACCTTTCAAACCGGAACACAGTAACGCGAACGCATTACTGCTTGGCGGCAGAAATGGGCATGGTGGCAGTACTTCCCCGGACGCACTTAGCGAGAGTTCTACTGCTCTTAAATGGCTTTGGCTTCACTAATCGGCTCTAATATAATAATAATATTTTTCTTTCTTTCTTTCTTTCTATATTGTAGATCATCGGAAACCACCGGCCAGATGTAGAACAAATATTTATGCCTGCAAATTTCATCAATATTAAAAGAGCCTCTCTGTCAGTGGAGTCCACAGTATTTATCATACCTTTGGTCTGATTCAATATAGAATATAAGACATTAACTTTATTAGCATTGATTTTCCCAATGTATGACTTAAATTTTGAAATAAATGAGAGCTGGAATTAAATTTAAACGATGTGAGGTTTATTAATAGAACCGAAAACTTGGAATAAGTAATATTTTAACAGTATAAAGTATGTATCGCTAAGGTTCATGAACTTGAAACGTGATATTAATTAAAGACAAGTTTGCTTTTACAAAACTTCTCTTAAATAAGGATAAACGAAAGTGAAAATTAAGAGTCAAAAAACACACAACAGGCATAATTGTGCGCAAATCGCATGAAATCTAAGGCGTATTGCACGCACAGAGACGTCAAATTACAGATTAATACCATTGATCGATTTAACTTATTTGCGAAAAATGCACCTCCAACTCAAGACTACATAAACTAATTATTATAAGCGACTTGCAACGATGATCCTCGTGTCAATTTAAGAGATTAAGTTGAAAAAATCCTCGGCTGTCTTTTCCATGCCAATGAACGTATTATGTTCGAACTGACGACCTTTCATATGTCCATATCACACCGATGTCTACTCACACCGACCAGACACTGGTTGATAGTCTACGATTAGGTTATGCGTTTGACGTGTCGCCGAATCCGGATCTGGTTACCCTTGTTACCGGGCGATGGTCTCAGACAATGAAGACATCCGGGTGCGTTCCGCTGGGTTTCCGCATCACTAAATTATTACGCGCTAGGATAGCCGTGAGGTGTGACAATCAAACATCGGTGTGAATGATTCAAGTTATTGGGATCACAGACTACATTAAATTTCAATTTTACTTACAAATTTATATTATTTTTATTTCTCGTTATCATTACTTAATAAATGTGCTTGAACATTTAGCATCTACGTAGAAAAATCCTAGTTCTAGCCAAATTCTATAAGCTCTGGTTACGTGAAATTACGTAAGGGTACGTAGGTATCCATGAAACTTATAGAAGTAATCGTTGGTCCCTAGCTTTCGTATAATCCACTCCATTTAGAGGCAAGTAAAACAAAAACACAAAGGCTATTCAAATTCGTATTATCCTATTCGTATTTCGCATTTCGTGTCCACCACGATACAGGTGCGAACTCGCAAAGACGTCCGCTGATTGCGTGCACGGATTTTCACGGACAAATAGATCTGAATAATTTCATTAATATGTCCATTTATCGGGATTTCCGAGAACCCCGTAACAAGTAACAATAACTGTAGCAATCATTCCGCTTTAAACCGGTTCGGACGGACGCTTGCGAATTTGCATTCGTTAAATCCAAGTTTTTAAATGTTTGCAGCACGTTCCCGTGCACAAACAGTAGCTGGAATTTACCTAATGCTTTAGTTTATAGATTAATGTGTTTAACTCTTTTAATTTAGATTTTTTTATGGAGTCTACTAGAATAGATATCTATACATATAATAAAATTGTAGAAAAGTGGTGTCTGTACAATGGAAATATATAAAAAAAAAGTAGCAGGGGTTGTTATTATATCGATGCCGAACCCGAAATTGTAATTAATTTTTTTTGTCTGTTTGTCTGTGTGTTTGTGCACGCTAATATCAGAAACGGCTTATTCGATTTAGATATGGTTTTCACTAATATATTGTAGTAAGCTTCACTTAACATTTAGTGTTAATTTCATGTCAATCGGTTCATAAATAAAAAAGTTATGTCAATTTAAAGAATCACGGCGAACATTTTTAATTCAAAATATGCTGCCCGAAAAGTCACTATTCCACGCGAACGAAGTCGCGGGCACAGCTAGTCTTTATATAAATGTACATATATCTTTAACGAGGTTAATATTTAGAGTAGATGCGTAATCAGCGTTAAGCTAGAAGAAGCTACCTTATAAAAGTCAACCTAACTATAACTATAACTATGTTACTAATGCTTCATTTAGAGAAATGGAAAATAAAAGTTTTTTTATAAAAAAAAAATTATTTTACAACTTGCTTAAAATAAGCGAGTAAGTTCGTCTCGCGTTACTGCAAACAAAGAATGGACTATCACATTTCAGAGATTTCAAATTTGAGTTTGTAAGTAGTACTGCCTTGTTAAAGCTTTTAACTGTTTTGGCTTCTGCCAGTGTCATAAAACGATGTTAAACAAAGTAACATCATCGCACCCAAATTTAGCCCACCTATTTAATTAATTTGCTGACTTTGGAGCGTTTCCTATATAGCAAGATTGAAGTGTGACTCCACTAACTTTAGACCTACTAATATTAATTAGCACATATCTATTTATGCATTTTATTTGGTAAAGCTGATATTAAATCAGTTGCGGAGTAATATGAACGCCAACGATTTAGTACCGTAGTTGGTTTCACAATCAAATCCAACTCATCCGGAATTTATCCGTCTCCGTATATTTAACGAAACTATTTCGAATATATCCAAATGAACCTGAGTAAATGATTCATAATTTTATTTATTGTCATTTTTATTACATTCGCATAGCATTGTAGAAGCAATAATTGCACAGCAACAAAGGACATCCTAAATAATTTGTTTTGCCCAACACTGGTGATCGGCTACTGTTTTTGGTAAGTACAATAAGCATAGAAAGTGACCAATTATTTATGGTTCTGAAAACCGACATACTCGTAAAACGATATACCACGCTCATACCGGGATTGTAAACAGCGATCTTCAGTTTACAGTATATAAGTTATTAAGCGTATTTGGAATACTACACAAAACACCTAATGTCAATGGTATTAACCACGTTCACATCTTAAAAGGAAAAAGTTGTAATGCAACATTATTTGACGGCTGGCGCTGAAGCTTCAGAGACACAGGCCATTTGGACAATGCGTGCTTGGAATGCATTCCCTATGTTGTGCTTCTATGCTTGCCATTTAACTTGCACAAACAGTCATCCAACATCAACGCATATTTGAACGCGTGGAACGCTAGTTCTTTTGTAACTACTTCGTTAAATAGAGTCCACGATATAATTTGTTCCAGTGAACAGCGTTCCAATATATCCTCAATAAATCCTGAACCATAAATTGGACAGGGACTTCGGGCTAATATGATTTACATTGTTCCGTGGGTTAGAAGTTGAGTTCTTCATTTGTGGCCGCTGGTATGTCTCATGTACTCGGCACGTGACCGGCATAGCAGTCCACGCCCCGGTATCATTGGCCTCCGCCGACAATTATAGCGGTTCCTCCCAATATTGGAACACATTACGGAACAAACGTGTTAGAAACTCATGCGACCATGAAAATGTATCGAGACGTACGGAATTTTGATGCGGTGATCCGCTCGTTTCCACGGGTCGGTTTATCGTTTTAATATTTACTCTCGAAGCTCATATAAAGCGGATGCTGGAATTAAGGTGGAAACTGGAACTTTACTTGGGATATCGTTGGCTCGAAGCTATTGTTGTACTTTCAACCGTATCGTTTACAAAATCATATAAAAACCTCAACAGGTATGCGATTGCCACCGTACCAAACGTATTTCGGCATAAAAAAATCACAACCCCTGCGACATGTTAAATTGTTGTTTTCTTGAATTATTTGCGTGTTCTGCAACTTGCTTCAATATAGGGAGTAGGAGGGAAAATCTTGAGTGACACAGGTCCGACAGCGGCGTACAGTTTTTCGTCATTCCACACTTGCATTATTCCATACACTATGTCATTTCATTCGAATGAAATGTCAGCAGACTAGATTCCTATTTAACATATTGACGTCTATTGTTCGGCTAGAAGATAAGATGGATGACTTTTGAAATGTTTCCTTTTAATGATTACGTAATTACAACTTTCCTTTAACTTTTAATGGTGTTTCGAATAAAGTAACAGATGAAAGGGCTGTATAAATATTTAAGATTTACAGCATCATTTAATTTCAAATCAGGATAACAGCTGGCAACAGATCAACTCTCCCTTTCCCATCAGATGAAACCTTCCACAGTGAAATTGCTTTATTCATTATTTTTTGTTTTAAGCTAATTTATTTGAACACACGCCGAATCCTCATAAAGCAAACAACCTATGTTAACAGTATGATATTACAAACCAATAGCCCGCGAATGATTCGTACAACATTCTTTAATTATATTTGTACTTATACATTTTAGCCCCCATTAACTAAGTGTTCCTGTATGATATTATTTCAAGCAATTAAATATATTGTAAATACACTAGCCAAATGATCGCCCTAATCTTTCAGTTTAAAGATAGTTGATTCAAATACGGAGCAGAAATAATTCGCAATGCTCATCTGGAGAGGGCTCGCGTGGAATTCGGTTTTATCACGCACCCCTATTTTACCCCTCGGAAAAGTAGCCTAAATTACTCCTTGTTACATCAGCTATCTGCCAGTGAAAGCCCCGTCAAAATCGGTCCAGCCATTCCAAAGATTAGCCGGAACAAACGGACAGAAAGACAGACAAAAATTTTCAAAAATGTTGTTTTGGGATATCTACCGTGTATACATCCATATGCACTTAGTAAAAAGCGGTTATTTTAATATTACAAACAGGCACTCTAATTTTATTTATTTGTATAGATCGTGGCACTGCAGACCTATAGATGACATGATGGTGTCGTTGCAAGCCGCGCCCATACTGCATTGTAATTGATTATAATATATGTATGTAATGTACTCGGATAAACGTGACTTATTACTGTTATAACATAACCATTTAGTTGGACTGTGTTAGTCTAATTTAGGCGTGTTTGCAATATAGGTCGCCTGTCAAAACTTAATCAGCATATTTTGATTAACTGTATGTGGGTTATAATAATAATTCTATTTACGATTGGTTTGCTAATTCAGTTTTATGAAGTCTATTCGAGTCACCGGTTCTGTCGAACCAGTGTGGTGAAAGGATTGTAAGTGCGCCTCAAAGAAGCTCCTTTCGTGCACTCGACACATGTCTTCGAATTTTTAGTTCTACGACATGTCGGTTTCCTCACGATGTTTTCCTTCACCGTTTTGAGAACGTCGTATTTAGCACATAAATCTTTCAAGCTAAAAACTCATAGGTGCACGTCGTGATTTGAACTGGCAACCTCTGGATTGAAACTTGTGATCAGTACCACTAGACCACCACGCTCTTACTTTGTTTTATGAAGTCAGATTAAATATTTCTAATCAAATTTATGGTAAAAATGTGTGTCGTAGGTATTGTACAAAGTAGTTGGAGTTAGTGAGTTATGATAGTGTTTTGGCTATGCATACCTAAACAGTATTCACCCATCCCATGGAAAATAAAAGATGTAATATCACAAAATATGAAACTGAATCTAACAAGCTGACTGCTATGTAAACGAGTAGGTATGCTTATTCGATTGGACGCGTAAAGGCGAGGTGGTGGCGAGGACTGTGCCTTTGTGTTTGCCTGTAATACCTATTGAAGCCAGTTTCCATCGTCTCATTCGTTATTCATGAACCTCTATATTTCATATCGTGTAAAGTACCAGCGAATGAGCGGTAAACTCGTATAACCATTATAAAGTGAACGTACTCGTATCTTTTAAAATTGCCTAAGTAAATTGTTTGCTCACGTAAATGGGAGCTTGTGAATAAAACTATCCTGAAACAAACCTATTAGGTTTGATTTAGGAGATTATTATACGAGATATGAGATATTTTAATGGCATCATATTTCAATATAAAAATGTGATGAATGTGGTGAAACAAGATTTTAACAATGTGTCCCTTTGAGGTTAATATTTTTAAATTAAATCCATAAACTGCTTTATCTTGGGAAATTCTTATTTGCTCGAACTTTTTTGTTCCAATTCCAAAGATAGATAAATGTTACGTTACCGAGTCTTGCAGATAAGCGGTCCTTACAATATCACTGTACAAACAAAACGGGAAAATGCACGAGTTTCTGTTACCATTTTCTTTTTGGAGATAGGCCACCGCTATAAGTAAAGAAATGAAAAAAAATCGAGGTTCATGCATTTGTTCGGAGCTATCTCAATGCTCATTGTACGGGTTTTAACTGATAAACCGTTGGAACAGTGCCCTGGGGTAATTTCGGACTAGAATGGTGACACTAGCGCCCTCCAGGGATAACTTTATGCCCGCAAGCTCAACAAAACAAAATCTCACCATACCTACCTACTACATATTGATAGTTATTTATCTACCAACTGTCCGTTTTAGCAGATTGTTTGGAAAATGCTAGTGACTGATACAAATAATTTTCGAATGCTAAAATATGTTTTGGGCTTGGACCTTTATCGCTAAAGTGATCTCTTCCGCACAATATAAAGATAACCCTTTTTTTGTAATTGACGAAGGTAGATGATAAATCTATATTAGTTACAAACTTTGCTCGTAACAAGTGCTTACGCACTTAGGACTTCTAAGAAATGGCCTATAGACATCTAACATTATTATAATTCAAAAATAACCGAGGATAAAATTCACATAGTGCACAACAGCAAATGGATCGCTAAATGGAAACCTGGAAAATGGGATGTTGCGATGTGAAAATGTCAACGCTTATTGTGAAATGTTTCAAAGTAACGGATCAGTTGGAGGTGTTTTAATCAAGTTATAACCCTCGGGGTCTTGCTCTCTCGGTATGCACATTTATTGCAACTCAATTAATTACAGTTAATGAAAACTGAAAGTCTTTGTTGTACATGTGAGTATATTTTACAAGATTATAACAAATGTGAAAATATATGTAAATTTACAAAACACGGGTAACGTATCACAATTAAACTAAGAGTAAAAACGATAGTGTTGACCTTAAGTAACAAATAATACAAATAAATAAATATAAATATTGGTGGACATTTCACACAGCGCCATCTAGCCCCAAAGTAAGCTAAGCATAGCTTGTGTTATGGGAACCAGACAACTGATATAATACTTATAAACTTTTCTTTTGTAAATACATACATACATATAATACATATACACCCAGACACAGAACAAACATCAACGTTACAAATGTCACATAAATGTTTGTCCTGTGTGGGGATCGAACCCACGACCTACAGCGCAGAAGGCAGGGTTACTACCAACTGAGCTATGAAGCCAGTCATTGAATATTGAGTAAATAACAAGCAACTTCTTTTGAATAACCATATCATCTGCTGGTTTTCTGGTCAGCTAGCAACGTTTCATCCATAGTTAATAAATCGACACGGTTTTACCAAATATATACTCAATTGACACCCGCTGCAACCGACCTGATTTCGTGGTATTTTCACTCGGTTTATGGGCGGGTGGCAGTTCCTCTCTAAGACGGACTTAATGAGATTTTTGATTTTTTTGATTAGCCAGCTGAAATAAGTAAATAAAAAATCTTTGGTACCCTTATTTCATAACAAATTGAACAGACACGGTTTGGCGGAGATTCCCCGGTTAGGTATTATAGTGGCAAGTTGAAATTGTCAGCAAAACTACATACAATGCAGCGCGGGCATTAAAAACGTTATTAAGTAAAACTGGTTGCTGCCGCGATGAAAACTCGCGACTTACTTATCAATATCCTTTGTGTCCAATCTTATACAGACTCAAGCTGCAAGTAACTTGTCTTTGTCTTTTTTCTAGAGTTGATTATATGAGAATTCATTTCACTCCCATTTAAATTTCATTGATACAGTCAATTTGTAATTAGCATAATATTCAAGTTATCATTTTCTAGGCACACATATTTTATGCTTCCTCAGTAACCGACTGGCTTTAAACATAAGTCTATTCGAATAAATGACATTTGGTATTATCAGTAAATGGAATAGATAACGGAATTGAGTGTATATATTTAACACATAATAAAGCCGGAATAAGCACCTATAAACTTTTATGGCAGCTGTAAAAGTAGGCGCGACGGACAGCGCCGCAGGCTGACTTTGTTGCCCATCAAATGGACTAGGAAATGAGTTTTGCTAATAACAATCACCTTAATAGGAACAAAGTCATCAGAAACCAATTATGCAAGATCAATAAAATTAAATGTTGGATTAAGTACTGATTTTACCAATCGTATCATGGATAAGGCAATTGCTATTAAAACAGGATAATTCCGTTTATGAGTTTACGGCAATTATCCTTTTGGAATTATTATTTTACGGTCGGGGACGGCGCTCAGGCTTCAGCCATCGGAATTTACTGGGCATATTTTAAAATAATTATTATTTTAGGAATACATTAACCTTATGTTGTATATATTATTTATTGTATTGTACTATATTTAATGGCATAAATGCTGATGACGTACTAATATGAACACGTCGTCACATCGCTCGGCAAACATCCGTCAATGTTCATCCTTCTTTAATCATATTTTCATGTTATCTGTTTCTTCAGTCTCACTGCATCCTCTCCCCTCCTCGATTACACTGAGATATGAAAATATTTGAAAATAAATTTTCATCTGACTGACTGCGGTATAATCCAGTTGAATGGTTTCATCACATGGAAACTCCTTTTATATTCACCTCTAATATAATATAATCTCAGTTGGTAAATATAAATACTATATGCTATCATTTCATTCTTCATATTCCATCATTTTGATTACACGATAATACACACATTAAATTAATCTAGACCAAGGATATTGTTTATTTCGCGCAAATTACTTTTTGACATTTAATTCATACGCTGGGAGTTCAAAGTATTCTCGGTATTGGAACTTTTTTGTTAGTTATGAGGGTAGTTTTTGTCTATGGTTCTCTTATGATATTATCCAAGGTGACAACTACAAAATTTTGCCGGTTTACCATTATTAGTTTTTTCACAATCGTGCTTCGAGCGCAAAAAAATGTACGACGTGGAAATGTTGACCAAAATTGAGCACCACGCTGTGATTAAATTCCTCACGAAGCAAGGAAAACCTCAAAAAAACATCCAGGAAGAGATGTTGGCCGTTTACAAGGATTTCGCTCCTTCGTTGTCTACTATCCAAAAATGGTCAAGTGAATTTAAAAGGGGCAGAGAAAGCATTTTAGATGACCCTCGATCAGGTGGTCCTGTTTCTGCCACTACGGAAGAAAACGTGGAAAAAGTCGAGAAACTTGTACTCGAAGATGCTCAAATAAAAATCAAGTCATTAGTGGAGATGACCAAACTATCCGTGGGTACCATACATTCAATACTTCATAACTTTTTGAACCTCTCAAAAGTCTGTGCAAGATGGGTGCCACGAATGCTCACACCACCGCAGAAACAAGCGCGAATTGAATGTTGTAAAGAGTTTTTGGAGCTGTGTGGTGAAAATCCTACCAGTGTTTTCGATCGAATCGTTACCGGAGACGAAACCTGGGTTCGTCACTACGACCCGGAGAGCAAACACGAGTCGATGCAGTGGGTCAAAAAGGGTGCAGCACCTCCGAAGAAGTTCAAAGTCACGCAATCGGTCGGAAAGCTCATGGCCACAGTATTCTGGGACTCGAAAGGGATTTTGCTTATTGAATATACCAAAAAAGGCCAAAGTATAACCGCAGCGGCTTATGCAACCACTATGCGTAATTTGAAGGCAGCAATTAAAGAAAAAAGGCGCGGAAAACTGACCGCTGGTGTGTTGCTCCTCCACGACAACGCGCCGGTTCACACGGCGCGCGTTGCCAAGGCTGCTATTCAGGAGTGTGGTTTCCAAGAAGTCAATCATCCACCTTACAGCCCAGACCTGGCACCTAGTGACTACTTTTTGTTCCCGAAGCTTAAAAAAGAAATTCGAGGAAAGCGATTTTCTGACGATGAAGAGCTCAAGGCAGCCATAAACGATAATTTTTTAGAGAAGGATGAAAGTTATTTTTTGGAGGGTATTGAAAAGATGATTTCGTGTTGTAAAAAGTGTATTGAGATTGCAGGAGACTATATAGAAAAATAAAATTATTTCAGATTATTCTGCCTTTTCTTTCATATCCATACCGAGAATACTTTGAACTCCCTAAATACACTAATATAATAAACGTTTATTTAAAACAGTTTTTAGCCAAAATTATGTGATAAATCTACCTATAGGTAAACGTAGTTACAAGACTTGTAACTACTAAAAGTAAAAAAACAAGAAACCTTAGCTTAAGCACATTTTTATTATAAAAATAACAAGAAAAAATGTAGACGACGCAGACTACAGCTGAATACAATCGGCGTGGGTAGGTAGGTATTCCGACTGGGTTGCGCAGAACACAAGGTTTGATACAGTATTTGTTCCAATATCTTTCCACTACATAAAAGAGTATCGCGACCGAGCTAAATCTTTGCGACGCCATTCGTTACGAATGAAGGAAATCTTATGCTACACTAATCCATACATGGCTCGGTCAGATAACCGAAATTCTTTTAATTCTGTCACCTTGCGTCAAGATGGAATCTTGTAAGAAATTCTCATATTTATCGTCGCCATTTCTGCCGCCAAGCAGGTCTTTGCTGTATTCTGTTCTGAAGCATGTGATCCTAATAAATAAATAGCACACGATCATGTACCTTAAGTATCAGAATGACGGGTGCAGTGCGAGTTGCATTTTACCATCATTTTGTGCGCGAGGACCCAAATTGTAATTTTGTCATTATGGATATTTAATCGTGTATATAACACCACAATTTATCCTTCAAGCAACAATAACCGTTTCACATCGTGACATATATGATGTCATATATGACGCAAAGTAAATAATATTCCTTCCTAAGTACAATTAATAACAAAAGGATGAAAGAAGGCATGTAATGAACACACATGTTTGGCTCAGGCGAAATGTTAATAGCAAGTTAAGGAAAAACTGAGTTTGTCAAGTCTGTTTTGTAAAATAATGACAAAAAAGATAGTTACATATATGTTTCGGCGATCAAAAAAACAGTAAAGTGGTCAATCATACACCACGGGGATAAGAAAATATACAAAAAAAAAATATGTTGTGTCATATTTCCACACGTCTAGTGATTTCTTGAATAAACTTTACGAAACAGACAAAATTACTATTTTAATTTGATATAAAACCATAAAATCTGACTTAAATAATAATAATAACGGAGCTGACATAAAGTTGGTTTGGACGTTGGGATTACAGTCAGTTTGCCGACACGTTCAATTGTTCCCATACGACGAAGCTTAAGCTGAATTGCCTTTTGGGTCAATCAGTTACCTGTTAAACCTAAATCAATGAGACCCAAATATATTTGCAAAAACTAACACTTCACTGAAATTCAGTTACAAAATCAGAGCGTTTCGGCCCAGTGGTAGTGTCCTCAAGTTACCCCAATCTGAATGTTGCTGGTTCAAATCCAAAAGAGCTCCAGTTTTTAGCATACACAATTAGACGAGAAAACATAGTGAGTACGTACATAGTTCATAGTTCATAGTTCATAGTTTTTTATTAATAATGATAATTACAGGTCAATATAAATGGCAACATAACATCACAGTCATATTCAAAATCTATTCAAGACATTTATACAATTCTAACTATGTTAACAATTCGTCAAAATAAAATCAAATCATAAAATTATAACAAAACAAAATTAAAAGATAGGTAAATAAATGTAGGTAAAAGTTACCTAGGTAACTTTTTGTTCAAAAATTCGTCAAAATTATAAAAAGTTTCTTCGATAAGCCAGCGCTTCAGTCTTATTTTGTACTAAAACGTAATAACTTTCGAAGACGTTGATTTACAAAGCGTGTTTTTTTATGTTATTTCAAGGAAACTAGCGACTCGGTCGGTTGTAGAAGCTCCAATCTGGTTACAAAATTTAGTCCTCGTACCCAATTTATTAGACAAACAACTTAAGTAACATTTAAGAAGTACTTAATAAACTGAATTCCATCCTTTCTCTCTTGGAGGGTCAGATTTGTAAGCAACGAGTGCCTTAGTTAACTTGATTTTATCTTTATCTAAATAGAAGTAGATGATTTAAGCTTAGCTTGAATAGAAGGTCCAGTAAAACTGATCTCCGATGCCTGATCCTTGCCTCAATGGAAAATTGGTTCCAATCTTCCTCAAAAGGTCATACGATCCTGATTTCCATTTAGTTTTATCATAACCCAACGGTATTGGAAAACTGAATTCCGTCGCCGAATTTCCTGCGGTCAGAATACATTGACCATTGTCGAAATTTTATTTTACTCTAAGTTTATTATCTAATACTCCTTTCTCGGTTAATATAGTTTAAGAAAATATTATTAATAAGGTTCAGTTAAGTTATAGTTAATTTCGTTCAAGTCATTTGGTTATTAAATGGGTCGTAGAGCTATTTTTTTTATTAATCAAGATCTCGTGTTTTATCTTGCTATCTTGTAAAGTAGTAAGTTGCCACTTACTACTTTACCATTCAAACAATAGGTAAAAGTGAAGTAGGTAAATATGTGATACATACCAGAAATATTGATAGAAAGAATTTGATTTCACTCGGAATCACATGAAATCAATATATGAAAACGTATCAGCTAGGAAGATTTTATTCCTTTTCCTTGAAGGGGAGTAAAGATTACTGTGTTCCGACTTCCGCAGGCGCAGAGATAGGATACAGATTAAATTCCCATAACCATAATGCATATTTTATTTACTTATTTTTATTAGGTGCTCTATATTAAACGTCTCAGATTTGATAATTTGTATACCATATTTGTAAATTAGGTTTCATATTTAAAATGCATTATTAAATTCCAATATTAAAACTTAAGATTTTGCAATCGTAAAAGCGTACTGTCAAAATATTCATTCCCATATTTCCAAGTAATATACTTCATATTTAATATTATATTTATATCATGTATAAATAGTCGACACATTTATTTTATATAAAAATTGTAGTGGTTCAAGATATAAAAGTTGTTCCCCCTCCTGCAAATATATTTTGTGTAAACATGACCTCTAAACAGTTTCATTACAGTATAGATAGTAGCGCTCAGTAAGTAGGTTACGTGGTACACTTTCCTTGAGGCATTAGCGCGCATCCAGTTTCGGGTTAGTTTAATCTCAAACAAGTGGATCGGGTTACTCCACAAACTCCTTTTTGTCCTTCCTCTTTTATTTCTTGTCAAGCATTTGTTTTGTAATATGTGATATAGGCCTAACAAATATTGTGTATTAGTTGATACGTAGTAACTTTCATATACATATTCGGTTAGTCCAAACAATAATTATAAATACTGGCCTATCAGCCAGTGACAGCCTTCTGCGGTGTAGGCTGTTGGTTTACATCTCACCCAGATAACATTTTTAGTGATAAACAGAGCTATTAGAAGAAAATTAGTTCAGATATTCGCTAAAAGTCTATAAGATTATTAATTACTAAGATTATCAAACCAAAAAGATAATCAGAACTAGCCATAAATGCATTAAGTAAGTTTACAACTTACTCAAAAAAATATTCATCGGTGGTATACAAGTATAAGCAGGCAAACTGAATTTTTATCCGTGAATTTATGAAAAATAAATCAAACAAAATGAAAACGTTAACTAGAAAAGTTATAATTAAGTTATTTTGTTGTTTTCCAATTATCGTGAGTAATAGCGGAGCTTAGATTCCAATTTTGGTGCTCTCGATTATGATTATATATATTAAGCTTTATTCATAAATAATATTTTCCGGATCTTGTAGCAAGACGTAAATATATATGTAGAGGTATAAAACTATTCAACAATGTTCATTGTCACAATGATTGCATCATTTGGAATCACAATTAAGGAACCTTCTATTATAATGCAGAATTTAAACTCGAAAATATTGTTAATATAACAGCTTTGACAGACAGAAGGAACCTCAATAGAGTTTTTCAGTGTTTCAATAACTTTGTATTAAAAACGGTATTTATTATTTTCGGGATTTAGATTACAGTTATTTTATGAGAGATTTAGAGTAAAAAACGAAATCACAAAAAATACTAAAACAATTCTGTTTATTTCTTGATTTGCGGGCTCATTATGTTTCAATTTAAGGTCTAGTACCCCCCAATTTTTTCACTATCATTTAATCTTGACTATACTTCACTGTCTAAATTCCAGATAAAATGGTGTTGATAAAACATAAAAATCCAAAGAAAATACCTCAGTGTGGGTGAAGCAAATCCCTCAATATCATAAAAGGGGAATGTAATAACGTATTTGATATCATCATTATAGTATAATGGCCGTATATGCCGAGTGGGGCATAAACGTTTGTATTCGATTTGAAAATATTAATAACATAAAACTGGAACGCCATGAAACTTGGTCATAAAAGATGCCGCGTTTTTCTTGTCTCTATTGATGAAGTACCAATTGCAGCCTGTAGGTTAGTAGCAATAGCATTTACCCGGCTGTTTCCGTCATTCGCTGTAGATTTCTCTCTCTGTCTCTCTCTCTCTCTCTCTCTCTCTGTGCCCCAGAATCTACGAGTATGATCCTCTCCGGCCCATAAGCTACATGTATCTGCAAAATATCATGTCAAAAAGTCTAAATATTGTTCTGCATGTTCTTGCATGTTTCAGAGTAAAAAAATTACCCAATTTTGTTCTGTGGAAAAGTTTAAGACTTATTTTTTTATTTTGTAAATGTCTCCCAACTTGGATATATACTTGGCTATAGCTGCTGTATGTTTCAAAAAGTTCTCAGAATAATGTTAGTAGGTATATTACTTGTTACAAGGAAATTAATTGATTAAACTGATTTGATTGACTTTAAAATTGCTTTTAATATTTTTACCCTTAAACTACGTACTCAGTAGGGTGTCAGGATAATATGTTTTTGTAGAATTTGTAACAATTATTGGATACAATTTATTCTATTGGTTACTTGCATAAGCTTATTTTATTTTAGCTGTATAGCAAAATGGATACAAGTTCTTTATAAAATATGCTCTTGTAATAACCTATGTCAATTAACATTAAATCAATGAAAAGTTATCGTACAAACACATCGTCTTTTCGTCAGTTTTGAGAAATTTACTCGCTTCGCGATGCTAATCATATTATTATTGTTAATTAAGTCAAATTACTTCATAGCATTTCCGCTAAACCACTACGTACAAAATGTAGAGCCTGAATGCAACGCTACACAAATGTTGAAAGAATCCTTTCAGAATAAGAAAATTTCACCAAGCAACTCATAAATATTGAAGTCAGTCAAATGCGACAAATCGAGCGAACAATAAATTTTCCAAACAAGTGGTGTTGTACACGCGCGCCGACGGATGCTCCCGTTCCATTTCGTAGCCTCGTAGACATCAGTGCGGCGTAGCAGGCAACGCTACGCTATCCATGTATCTACATGCCTACCAATGAACATTTCGAAGCTTTATGTTGGAGTATCTCAAAATGGAATACTCTCTTCGTATCACCGATCTGCTTATTCTAAGGCTTCGATTTTTAGGGAGTTCTGATATCCTCGATAATTAACTGAGGTATTTAAATAAATATCTCACCTTCTTTCATAATAAATCCCAAGAGCCAAGGACTCTTACATCACAAAACCAGCCGAGTTTCAATATACGATAAGTATCGCAAAGTGAAATGTCGTTACTCATTTCGGAGGCGTCTTAGGCCTCGGTAAAGTATGCAAAATACACCAAAATTACTTCGGTGGCTCACTTCGTTAACTCTGAACGCCATGAAGCCATTACGAAGGGTACAAGGATAAAGGTAAACAAAAAGTCTCATAAACTGTATTGTGGGGGTGTGAAAGTCGTTTTCTTGTCATTCACCTTTTAGAGTCTAGATCTTATTTATCGAAAAGTTTGTTGCTCGTTTTTGGGTTTCAAAATATCTCATTTGAATGCACATCTATAAGGTGAAGTCGCAGGATTTACTCCACCCAGACTTATTGAACTGAATATAGTATTTTATAGCTTTTATTATAACATTTTATGTTAAGCTATACTCTATTCCATCATGTCTATTCCAAATTGATTCAACTCGATAATTTTCATCTATTCACACTACACTAATAAATTTTTCCGATAGAAGTTACTTGTTACTTGTCTACTGCTTTTTGTGTGAATAAGTTTCGGATCGGAAGTTTCGGGATGAATGTCCCACCTGGTGTTAAGCACTAAATTGCGCTATTTTTTTGAACTGATTGAATCCTCAGCATGTACATTAAATTTAGTATTTTAAGATGTTTGAATCGATGCCAATCATGTTACATTTTCATGTATATTCATGACTTTAAATTATTTTAATACTCCTCGCTATCAGCTTTAAATTTAGCAAAGAGGCTTAATTTAAATGCATCGAAATGGAACAAAGTTGTCAGTTTTATTTGTTGTTTGTTTTTATTCAAATTGAATATCCAAATAATATGCAAAAGATGGAGGAATTCCGAGAGAAAAGATAAGAAAAGTAAACAGAAGATAATAGAACAGATAGTAGAACAGGAAGATAATAGTAGGCTGTAAAACGGAGGAGGAAAGAGAAATGTATTTATAATTAAAATTTTATGTACCTAATTATAATAAAATTTATTTACTTTTATAAATAGAACTTTTATACTAATAATAGTACTAATAGTGTAATAGAGTAGTAGTATAATAGTACTTTTATAATATTAAGTAAAATTTAAGCGGGCAGAAGACCACTTACATGTGCAGAATATAAAAAATAAAGGAACATTTTCTCAGTCGCACTTTTATATTTTCCGGTCATGTTTTATAAATAATTTTATAACTCAAAGCTAAAGCTAAATAATTTTAAGTTAAATTATTGAAAATTATCTTTCATTAAATTGCTCTCTTAACCATTGATATAAAATGCAACGGTAATAATTCGGAAATAATTAATTCTTTAACATCAGCAGCGAATGCAACGACCAGTGACCTTTAAACCGATACCACTACTTAAAGTACAACGTACCTATGTTAGTATGCCATGCCCATTTCTGCCGCCAAGCAGTAACGCGTTCGCGTTACTGTGTTCCGGTTTGAAAGGTGTGGTTGCAGGTGAAATTACAGGCACATGAGACATTCCACCTACACGTCTCATAGTTACGGGCGCATACGATGCGACTTGGGTATTGTCGTACCTAGTAGGGGAGGACCCAAGTCGCATCGGTTGTTATGGGCCGAGGTTACCACTTACCACCAGGTGGGCCGTCGGCTCGTTCCGTAACGACATAACATAAAAAAAAAGATTACTCCATAATTGAAGTTTATAAATTCAGTCAGGGTTATAAGTGTTAACGTCGGTCAAGCAGTCCACTCAGTACTTCTTATACCGATAAGTCGCTTTCATTTACTTCTTGTAAAAATTGGAATTTCTTAGACACATAATAAATAACGTCTGAAACAACGAATATTCATTTATTTTATGTGTAATATTTCAAAAGCAATAAAATCGCTCCTGTCTCCATCATGGCTCGTAGCCAACTGGCTTAGCTGGATTTTAACTATGCTCTTAACTCCATACAACCAATGTCATCATTTATAACATACTTGACAATTCTCAAAACTACGAATAACCTCATATCAATCACCACGTCATCCTAATGTAGAATATAAAATATATAGAACAACAAATGCTTTAAAATTTGAAATGAAATTTCGACTTATTAAGTCGAAAACTATAATCACCTTACACGTATATGCGATAGTACAGTTGACAGTACAGAGACAAACTTTAAATTAAGAGCACATCTTTCATTTATTGCAGTGAAGGGTTTTGAATTGTTCGTAATAATCCCATTACTACGGAGATATGGTCTGTGGTGAAAATATGAAATAGGGAATCCTCAAACAGGGCTGTAATTGTGTAATCGTTTGTTAATTATTTACAGAGAGGAACTCTAATACACTCAAAAACTAATACTGCGCAATACTTTACGAGTATTCTTGCAACAATCCACTGGTTGAGCCTACAAGCACGCTTATATTTTCATCTATTGTTCTAGGAACAATTTCCTGATATGATACCCTTTGTTATAGTGTGATGCAAGCAGCTGGCAAGCTGCCAACTTCTCTACATGTTTCATAGTTCACTGGATCAGCGCAGCTGACAATAGCCGACGGTACATTTCTTCAATTTTTTCGGCGCATGAATATAGTACAAGCATGAACACAAGGCAAACTTAGTTTTGCCGACCTAATTCACAGAATAGACCGCTAAAAACAAACAAGATTTAGAGCTTTCCCATGGGACAGCTGAACATAAAGTTCAACAAAAGAAACTGCCGGTCCATACCTTCAGAATAAAAACCTAACTTCGTAGTATAGTTTTGACAATGATTAAAGACATAAAAGGTACGCTAACTGGTATTAAAAGTACACATGTGTTGTGCGTTAGTTATTAGAGTGGCGGTTGAGTTTCCAGACGAGAAACCACGAAGTTCATTGTTTGGCGCTCACCCGACATCGCATGCAAAACGAACAAAAATACTCCGTACTCGCCGGGCTAATACACTTTTTATTCTCGGTTTCTGGCTTCGATCAAAAGTTTTGGGATTCGTCGTGAGTAGAAGAGGGATTTACGATGGACCATCGTCGCTGCCTGTTGGCGGGGTTTAGACGTTTTACAAAAAGGGAATAGGTTTTTCTCCTAAAACTGCGGTTGTGATGTATCCTCCGTTCTGTGCTGTCGGTAAAATGAGGTATTTTTTGTAACTCAACTTTTTTACTTCATGCCTGCCTAGTATTTATATATGTTTTTTTATCTTATTCATATAAATTTACCAGACTAACTAAATCAAGTTCTATCTTTCTCCGTGACAGGCAATTTCAACTGAAGTTACAGAACACTTTTATGAAATATACAATATTTGAATTAGTTTTATATAACTTACCATTAAACGTTCGTTGTCGAGATCTGATCGCAAAAAAAGCAAGTGAATTAATAAATACAATCGAGCTACGTTTGATTCTACATATGCAATAGAATGAATCCCCAACGAACGTTGTCGAATTGAACGATTTAAAGAAAACTCGGTACAAAAGGGAAGTCAGCTTCCAACAAAGCGGAGCCCGCAATTCATCCTGACAGTTATGTATTAGAGCCCAGGGGCTACCGACAACATCAAATCAAAACAGGCTTTATCGTCGTATATACACACCTTAGTCTGTGATTGAAGTTTAATATTATGACATTGTTTTATCGTCGGCATTCAATCATTGATCAATCTATTATGAAAACGACCTCGATGATGTTGTGGTTATTCTGAGCTGGCGGTAGAATTTACGTAATCTGTAAATGAATTTTCTTCTTCCCTTGGAAGGTAGTAGATCATTGCAGTAGAACAAATTATTGCATTCAAAGCCTAAATTAAATAGAAATTTCGAAGAAGTTGAACATTGATATTCTTTATATAAAACAGCACCACGCTGCGTATGTCAAAAAATAATTAAAAATAACTAAACTAAAACATAACACATCCTATCATATTATTGTCTTCATTATCTATATAAATGAGTAAATTTGTTGGTAAGCGCAAAATTCAAGAACGACTGGACCAATTCGAATATATTATTGTTTCTAACATTCTTTGAAGTCCGAGGAAGGATTTTATTAAGTTTGTATCCCAGAAATAATCCCACAGTGTCCCTGTGATGACTAATTACCGCGGGTAAGACCGTGGGGCGCAGGAATTATGAAATAAATGTTATAGTTTGGGTTCATATCATTATTTTAGCAAAAATCTTCTCAAAGACCGTAGTAAATTATAACCAAAGAGAGTAAAAATCAAGACCATTAAAATTTTGTTGTACAACCTAAGCTCACAAAGGAATAAAAATATTTGGAAATATTCTCTAACCTCTAGAAACCATTTCGGCAGTATTTTATCTTAGTGAATACTTTTCATTTTCTTTCAATTATATTACAAATTTGTTTATATCTACATCTGAGGTCAGCATTTCACTAAAATAAATATATTCATCCTTTTTTTTATTAGGTAGATCATCATTCATCATACCTAGCTCTATTATTAATGAAATTAAAACCCTAACGAAGCCCGGGACATTCATTGTAAGTTTTCAAGCTATGTGTCTGGAACGCTCAATTAAAATCGACACGTAATTACAAATTCAATCAAAATGATGGAGGCCATTTTAATTTAATCAATTCGGTTATCTTAATTGTACTCTGTCTTTAATCAAAGATACTCCGAATTCTCGGTGGTATTATTAACGCCAGTCTTTAATTTATCCCTAGTAAATATCAAATAAACTATACAAATAAATAAAATTGGAGTGTCTGTTTGTAATATTAAAATAACCGCTTTTTACGAAGTGCATATGGATGTATACAAAACTTTTTTTTTTTCAATTTTGTTTCTGTCTGTTTGTTCCGGCTAATCTCTGAAATGGCTGTTCCGATTTTGACGGGACTTTCACTGGCAGATAGCTGATGTAACAAGAAGTAACATAGGCTACTTTAACAAGGGGTAAAATAGGGGTGCGTGATAAAACCGAATTCCACGCGGACGAAGTCGCGGGCAACAGCTAGTAATCCAATAAAATCTGACATATCAAGGAGTTCCAACAACAATCCTTACACAATATGCAATGGATCCAGCCCGATCTTCCACGTGACATTTAAGTAATTTTTTTCGATAGTAAAACGACATAAGTAGAATTGAAAATAAAAAGTTTTGACACTTATTGGGTTTTATTTTAATTTCCATTTCTGTACAATAGTTTTGTTCTTTATTGGCTGGAAATAAATGTTACATCTCACATCGGGCCTCGAAAACCTCAAATGCTGCAAAATGAAATAATTCATCTTATTCAATGAAGTTTATTCATTCATCAAAATCTACGCATACAATTATCTTGAAGTTTTTTAATTCAACGCTTTTATGAGAGGCACGCGTAAAACTTTCTTACTGGATATCTCAGCATATGAGTAAAGTATATAAATGTTTACACATACTCGTATGTCTCGGGCTGATGGGCGCAATGTAGTAGTCTAATTAATTAGGGGTCTGTACTGTTATGTACTGTTATGGCAAGGATATTGCGTTGGTACGAATGAATATGATTTTATCAGAGTTAAAATACAATATTCATAACTGTAGAGTTAAATTGATGTATATAGAGCTTGTCTAGTTAATTCCCTTTTTTTCGAAAAAATGGAAGCCCTCTTTTATTTATTTATTTATTTTTATTTATTTTAGGGGCTTCTTGGCTATTTTTCCACACGGAGGGCCGGATAGGGTTTTAACAGGCGTCAAACTTAGCAATAAGTACGCGTGACCTTATGTTTGAATGTTATTGACAAGTTCTTTATGAATTCTACGGAAAAAAATCTTTTGACTTTGACTTTGACTTTGTATGTAACAAACATCTATAGTGGTTATGTCGTTAGATTCATGAAAAGATGTTAATGTTATACAGCTGATTAAATATTCAAAAATATAAAATGTTAAATCTATGTTAGCACATCGAATTCTGATTGCAGAGAGAACAAATTCCAATTTGTACGGAATATTGAAATCAGCCACTGAATTCGCACAACGAAGCGCTCTTGAGAAATAGTAGTTCATAGAGAGATGATACATTCCAAATAGGATTTTTTAACCCAACAGTGTATTCCCTTCCATGAAAAGCTTTGTGAAGAAACAATAGCTTATCATTGAGGAATTTTATGGAAATCTTCACTTAACAGTATATTTTTACCCGTTTATATTATTACCTTTTATATTATTACCTATTATTATTTTATTACCCGTTATTATAATGAGCAAGTATATTAAAAATCAAAAATACTAACTAAAAAAATTAAATAATAAAATAAAAATATAAATTAAAAAAAAAACATTTATATATTTACATCTATTTAGTATACCAATTATTCTAAGAATTAACGAATGCCTCACAAAAAAATCATTTCATCCATTAGCGTATATTAGAGCTTGGTGGTCCAGTTATATAGACTCCGAGTCTGAATGCGGAAGTCGTTGGTTCAAATCCTAGGCGCACCAAAGATTTTTTCACTCATCTTATGTACGCAATACCACTTTCTCAAAACGGTGAAGAAAAAACATGTGAGGAAACCCACGTCTTAGGACCAAAATTTTGAAGACATGTGAAAGGAGCCTCGTTGAGGCTCACTTTAATCTTTTAGCACACTGGTTCGAGTGACATGATTAGTAGTAGTGTCAAATTAGCACAATATTTATCCTCTACTAGGTTCTTTTCGTTTTTTTTAAATTAGTATTACGGACATTTCACACAGCGCCACCTAGCCCCAACTGATTTAATACATATATACTTTTTTTTGTAAATACATACATATAATACATATTGACACCCAGACACAGAACAAACATGTATGTTCATCACACAAATGTTTGTCCTGGGTGGGAATCGAACCCACGACCTACAGCGCAGAAGGCAGGGTTACTACCAACTGAGCTATAAGGCCAGTCACCGTTTGTCCAAACAAAAATACACAACTGGCAAGCAACCCTTTTGAGTACATAATATATCCAATGGTTCATTGTAAAATACATCCTCAAGGCAATGAACTTTTAATCGTTCGAAGTCCCCAGAACCCGCAGCGAAGCGCTCGTTGCATAGTTAGTACCTTATCTTAACCATATTTCCTAGATTTAGCCTATTAGCTAGCTAAACTCTGCTATAACTAACTGCCGAAGCAATTAAACCTTCGAGGCACGAGGTATAGTTGTATATAAACGTTTGACTTTGTATATTCGGGACCGAAGGCTCGGTAGGTACCGCGAAGGTGAGTAAAGTTCTCTCGATGTTTCAGTTCGGTATACACCCGAACCACCTTCTGAACGTTTTATTAGCAATTTACACAAGTTTTTAGGGCCCAACTTTTATATCAGACTTCGTTCATCAGAATTTTAAACAGTCATATTGAAGTCGTAATTCGAAGATAAAAATATTTAACATTTATGAAATGGATTTTATCATCAAATATAATGTTAAAGCTTCTCAGAGAAGGTACCTCGAGGCAATAACTTGAGATTAACCGGTATCACAGTCTTTAAAAAATTATAAAAACTTTTGACTGGGATATGATTTTATTTTGCGATTAGGTGTTGAATTTTTAAGATCATCTCGCTTTTAATTTTTCATGCCACTGTGGTCACGAAATATTTTATTATAGGATTGATACCTTACCTTGTGAATAACTTAGAAGAAAGTTTTTTTTTTAATTTATTTATGCGTATAGCTATAGTCCGTGAATTATTTATTTATTTATTTTATTTACATCACGTTGATAAACAGTTTCTAAAATATATAACCGTTTACTTCGTCACAATCCACCTATGCACGGGCATTGATCACTTTCACTCTATAAAAATACGCGCAGTGCGAGAGGGAAGAATTCG
Source organism: Chesias legatella (assembly GCA_947359385.1). Lineage (NCBI taxonomy): Eukaryota > Metazoa > Arthropoda > Insecta > Lepidoptera > Geometridae > Chesias > Chesias legatella. The sequence continues at coordinate 8,197,736 of OX375783.1, forward strand.
GCCTTCAATGACAAAAACCACATAAATTGTTAAGGAAATAGTCGCAGCAAAATTAGAGGGCTTTATATACTTTTAATATATGAAATATTTTTGTACGCATAACATCATGGATCAAATGGTTTATTTTACGGGTTGTGGGATGAAAGTTACCGAAAAGAGACCCAACTTCGGAAAATATTCCATCGAGTAAATTTTATCCAGTCGTGTATTTCCTTTACCAAATTCAAGGTAATATGATCAAATTTTGCACAGCTTTCTTATAATTTGCCTTACGCTGAAGGTACGCACCTGATTTTACATAGGAGGCCTCCCTGGTATTTTGCCGGGACACAGGCGCAATTTCTTGAAAACTTATTTCAGATGTACCTATATTTTACTTCGTATTATAATAATATTATTATAATATATAATAACATAGCGCTGTTTTTAACATTAGGTGATAAGTTACGGAGCCGCAATATGTCCCGCCTGTTGTGAAACTGTAACCTCTGCAACAAAAGCAACACGTCCCGGGTCCTCACCTACTAAGATATGGGATGAACTTTAAAAGGTGAAGGTGGCATGTCTCATGAGCCTGTAATATTACCGGCAACCACACGTTTCAAACCGGAGCATACGAGTTTTTCTTGATAGCAGAATTTAAAGCGAGGACGGCTCAGTCAGCTTAGGATCTGTGTCGACGGTTGCGTGTTCGAATCCTGCAATGTCCTCAGCTTCCGGTGAAGATAAAAGTCGTGAGGAAACCATAGACAGTTCCCAGTCCAAGGGTTGCGAGCGCCATAAAGCACTTCATAGCCTCTAAATATAGGAGATACGTAGCTAAATACAGCTTTATAAGTAGTAAAAAAGAATAAGTGTGATGGCAAAACATTCTGGGACAAACTAATTGTCCAATGCCTGAAGAATTGTGGGTAGCCCGTTAACCGCTGCCACCAGATCCGTGGAGAGTGGGCAGAAGATTAGCCAAAGCCAGGGAGGGACTATAGGGCAAGTGAAACCTCCATGAGAAACATTAAGATTAGAAGAAAAGGGCAGTTTTGTGTATTTACACACCCCTCTACAAGACATTGCGCCTACCTGATGTTAAGTGGTAACCGCCGTCCATGGATAACAGCAATACGACTTAAATCCTCTGCACCACAGTACGAGATGGCTCAAGTCGCATTGCGTTGCGTCGATCATTCTGAGACGCATGTTACGTCTCATGCACCTGCAATTTCATTTCCTTTGCGCACTATTTGACTACATATGAATGTCCCTGTTTATAATCCTGAATCTGTCCGCGAGTGCGTGCAGCGCCGGAAGATGCGCGGACTCGAGGGTTCATTTCCGTGCGTGCGCTCGCGGCGTCCCTATTTCCGCTCTACGATAGCCCGCTTTGCTAGCCTTCACCCTCTTTTGAAACTTAGGCATAAGACATATCACGCATCTGTGATATATAAGATTCCCTGACCCCTGATCCCTGAGATATCCTTTATACTTATTGACAAAAACATATTTCTTATTTGATAAAATAAATCTGACAGTGTATACAGTTTTGAATTCTAAATTTTATGGTATGTAAAATATACTACAGTTAGGTTTTAAAGAGATGAGAATTTCTTTTTTGGAATTTGTTTTTTAAGATCAATTAAGAATTAATGTTTGAAGATTTTTTTTTATGCAGCAGATTATTTCCTATTTTGTTTTGGGCTCCGACAATTGAAACCTGAAAAACTATATATATTTTATCCACATTTTAAACGCGACATGATTTAGTAGATAAACTGCTTTCAAAAAATCCCTTTTGGCTATCCCGGGCCCTTAATACAATTTCAATTGATTACGTATCAAAAGTTAGGGGCATATTAACATCTTCGGAATCTAAAATAACATTTAAAATAACTCTGCAGAATAGGCTGCATCCCGAGTTGCGAGAATTGAATATCTAAATGGTATTGTGTCTTTTTCTGATCTGGTTAACTCAGAAAGAACAAAAATTTTGTCTATATTTGAACCCGGATAACTCTTTAGTTGTAGGGGCCAAGCGAAAAGTTTCATAGATAATATCTAAAATTCTGTGTATTGTTTTAAGTGAGACCTATATTGTTTAAAGTAACTTAAAAGATTTCACGATACAAACTCCTTTGAATTTCTTATATCGAAGCTGTGAGGGAAAGTTTTGGGAGAGATAAAAGAATAACGTGGCTAGGAACTAAAGTTTGGGGATGAAATGAAAGCATTTACACTTAAGTTTAGTGTCGGAAAATTTGAAAAAGTTAACTGTATGTGGTTTCATCAATTAACAATCGTTTATATAACATATCTATGGCTGGTTAGTTAGAAGATAGTGAATATAATAATTACTCTGGACTTTTCAAAAATATTGTAGGTTACAGGCACATAAGACATACCATCTTCATGTCTGTCCTGATAGAACCCAGCCTTCAAAGCGGAGGTCGCGGGTTTATGCCCGGCCTGTGCAAACATTCCAGTCATGAGCATTATTTTTTTCTCTCGGAGCATGGATGTTTTGTGGTAATGTGACAAAGTACTCTTTGTCACTCTGACTGTCTTTGTACTGTTTGGTACTCCAAACAGGTGTAAAAACGTTATAATGGTATTTTCAGATACTAATGTAGGGTATCTTTCCATTCGTAAGTAAATGACCAATGGATACCGTTCTAAGGTCTAAACTGGTTATGTCAAAAAACAACAAAAAATCTCAAAATTTATCTCCTATTGAAATCGTGTATTTACATTTATTAATGATCATGATCTTATTTAAATTATGTTCTTTAAAACACACGTAACTATGAATAATTTAGTTAAGTGTAATCTAAAATTTACAGTTACTTAAAGTAGGCACAAAAGATACACACGCAATTGCAAGTGTGAACATTATTTATTCAGGCAATTTTACAAATGAAAATATACGTTTACATTTTCCTTGTCTCAAAATACATACAAAATATTTGATCCTTAGCTCGGAAACTTAAGGTGAAAGCTGTTCTATCCTCGGCAAATGCGCCCAAATAGTGTGGCTAATTCCCGGCTTTCCTTCCCTCATTAACGTATATTACAACATTTATTCGGTGGACGTTTACAAAAAAAAATATCGTGAAAGAAATACCACTGCTCTTTCTAACAGAAAAATAGTTGTGATATTCGCAATTAAAATTAACTTAAAATGGTTCCGTATTTATAGTTCTTAGGTGCGGAAACCTAAAAATTACTATTTTAATAATAGCACACACATCCGAGCGCAGCATCACAAGAGCTGTTCACGCGGTGCGGTGTGGTGCGTTGCGGTGCGATGCGGTGCGGTGCGGTGCGGTGCGGTTTTCTGTTATCTTATCTGTCAGTTGCCGCACCGCACCGCGTCCGATGAGAATAGCTATTCTGACATAGCTTTTAAAACAAATTGTGATTATTTTCTTACTGAAAACTAGTACCTAATGTAGGACAGGTGTGCATTTAACTGTAATTAGTCATCTCGAAAGGAACATCTTACCCAGTGCCCCAAATCCTTCTTAGATTCCTTTGACCCTAGTTTCGAAAGACTTTTCTGGAAATTCGTTGATTCAAGTACGAAGTTGTTGTTTTGAAAGTTCACTTTACAGACTATATTACAATAAAGGTACGTTCCGTGAATGCTCCAAATTTTGATGAGAAAACAATTTATAATTCCCATAGCTATCTTCTTATTAACACCAAAAGATTTCAACTAATAAACTCATGGACATAAATAACGAAATTGCATGATGGCACGTCGTCACAATAATCGCAGATTGGATTAATAGTTAGATTGACGAGCTGTTTTTTGTGTGAGAGCGACTGTCTCGACTGGATTTCTCCCACCCATCTAGCCATGCACTGGTGATTTAGGGACCGTACTACCTCTAGGTTTCCTAAGAGAGAGAATTACACACGAACAATAATAATATAATAATAATAATAATGGTGGACATTACACACAGCGCCGTCTAGCCCCAAAGTAAGCTAAGCATAGCTTGTATCATGGGAACCAGACAACTGATATAATACTTATATACTTTTCTTTTGTAAATACATACATATAATACATATTAACACCCAGACACAGAACAAACATCAATGTTACAAATGTCACATAAAATGTTTGTCCTGAGTGGGGATCGAACCCACGACCTACAGCACAGAAGGTAGGGATACTAACCAACTGAGCTATGAGGCCAGTCAGCAAAGAACAATACAATGAACGCGTTCCAATCGGCTCTGTCTCGGAACTTGCAATGTCACAGACGAATTGGATGGAAACGTGCGTACTCACAATTTAATTATATTGGTGTCTTATTGAAGCGTGGCATTTACATCGTGATAATACCTGGCTTCGTTGGATAACTACGGAAGTGGTATTTAGCACCTAAATAACCGTTATCCAGAATGTGAAGACGCTCCGGCATTTGAGAGTTGCGAGCGACGCCGTGGACACAGTACAGAGATATCTGGTATAGTTGCGTCTATCATATGTTTGTTTAAGTTTTAAGTTGTATAAGTTTAGGACGAAAATAGTCTGCCAAAGCCCTGAAAAAAACGACGACTATACATCACATTAAAGAGCAGTAGAACTCGCCAAGTTCGTCCGGGGAAGTACTGCCACCATGCTCATTTCTGCCGCCAAGCAGTAACGCGTTCGCGTTACTGTGTTCCGGTTTGAAAGGTGTGGTTGCCGGTGAAATTACAGGCACATGAGACATTCCACCTACACGTCTCATAGTTACGGGCGCATACGATGCGACTTGGGTTTTGTCGTACCTAGTCGGGGAGGACCCAAGTCGCATCGGTTGTTATGGGCCGAGGTTACCACTTACCACTAGGTGAGCCGTCGGCTAGTTCCGTAACTACATAACATAAAAAAATACATTAAATACATAATGCAATATCAATGTGGCGTTACGGCCAGCTACTCATCTTACAATTTCGTATTTTTCACGAATTTTGCTGTACTTTGTATTCACTGCAATGATCAATGTACTTCATAGTGAACCCCTACAGTTCCCTAAAACCCAAACGGTATGAGAATTAAAGTAGCAGTCCCTACTAAGCAATGACAACCAAGCCGAGCCTGATCAGTGTATCGTTTAGTTTACGGTGATTCAAACTATCCGTAGACCCGTTGAGTTGACCCACTGGGACCGCGGGTTCGCTCCGTAGCTGCGGAGGGATGACGATTTCATTCAGTACTTTACCCAAAAATCCTGTCGGTGGTTTTGAGTCGAGACAATCTCGTAGATGGCTCAAACCACCAACGCACGCACCAAACCAAACATATCTACTTTTAATTAATGCGTCTTATAAAGTGTGATTTTTCTGACTAGTTTTACAAATGTGAAAATGTGTCCGATTAGATGGGTGGATGTACAGTTGTTTTTTACACTCTCATGCTGAAATTATTTCGACATGTATAAATAATGACCTAGAACTTGATTTTATCCCAATACCACACGGGTATAGCCGCAGTCAGTACCTAGTCTGATACCAAATATTCCCTACTCAACCTCAAAACACTGTGATAGGTGGGCTCGAGTGGAGACAATCTCTTTGATGGCTCATTCGGAGCTGCAACGAGCCGAGCGCGGAATCGAATTGGAAGCAAATGTGCCGCGCGCGTACTCACGTCCAATATAAACGGAACCACTCGCGGAGCCGCGATACCTCGCCAATCAATGAACAAATTGTCGTCGATTTCCAACGCCGAGGCTCTCAGATTAGAACGATCTTTTTTCGGTGAACTTTAGAGATGCTTACTGGGTCAGAAGATAAAGATTTAGTCAGTCGTTTTTAATTTTCACTGTATTTCGTAAGCACACATACGTATGAAGACGTGGAGAATCGATTTACACTTATTTTATGAACCATACTGTATCCATTTTAACAAATTACTAATTATGCACATGCGGTAACAGAATAAATAGAAATGTTTGATAATATACCAATGCAAGCTGAAGTCACACCGGATGCGTTTGTGACAGAATATTGCTGGTTTTGTATGTTACATGCATTGAACAGTCCGTCATATCCTTTGCGACTCTGTTTTTTCCGTAGATACCCAATATTTTATAGCAAATTTTATTTGAATTAGTCCACACACATAACTAATCATGCACAAATAATGCGTCAGAGAACGTCCTAAAGCGCATTGCATTGACACAGATATGTTACATTTTGCGGTTATTGATCAATTAGGTAATCTTATTCACTAAGATTATGCCTATTTTTAAAACTCCAACCAAACAACCTGAGGAGAAATCGACAACACATGTAACCTGTTTTTGTTTTTTGTGTATGCGTTGTGTTATCTCTAACTATACGCAAAAATCCCACCATAAAATATTTACTTAAGTTAAAATAAAGCAAAATTAAATTATACATTTTCACCTTTCTATCTACCCGTGTGATGACTCTTGAAAGAGGAAGGCGTGCGGCGCGGCGGCGCGGCGGCGTGGCGGCGTGGCGGCGTGGCGGCGTGGCGGCGTGGCGGCGTGGCGGCGTGGCGGCGTGGCGGCGTGGCGGCGGCGGCGTGCGGCGAGGCGTGCACGAGACAGGTACGTAATGAGCGGAGGGTGACGCAGGCGCCACTCATTCAATGTCTTGGCGCTGACATGGCAACATTGCTCCCCGCAATTCGTTTCTTTAGTTATGTGTCACACAATTGACAAGGTTTATGTTATCCATTATAGTTTTATGTATCTTTTTTCTTTTTGTATATTGCTAATTTCGCTTTGTTTGTTTGAACATTGAGAGTATTTAGATGAAACTATGTGTTTAAAACGTAGGATCAACTTTCGGAGATACTTATAACAATAATGCAGACGATGTCGCGGGCATTATTAATGGGCAATATTACACTTTTTTACGCAATAATTTCATGTAAAGAAAAATTGCTCTATGTGATAAAAATCATTCTGATCGCGTTATCGACCAGAATCGCCGCGAACGAAAATTCAACGCCAAAGCACTGAAGTTCTTAGTCGTAAATATTACTAACCTTCATAGATCGACGAGATTACCACATTGCGATATCAGCTAGTTTTCATTATCTATAATCAATTTATCTATACGTTCAGTACGGTACGGTACAATCGTGTACAACTTTCCAAGGTAGATTGTTAGTGGAACATCTGCCGGCGTGCTGCTGTGTAGAACGTGACTGACCAACCGAGCACGGACGAGACAACCCTGGACTCTTAAAACATTGTTTTAATGTAAAAAATTACAGAACCGTCAAATGGCCCACCTGATGATAAGTATAATATAGATGCGGGTATATATATTTTATACAGAAACATCCGTTTAAAGCGATTTGGTGACTTCGGCCTTAGCATCATCACATTAATTGGATGCCTTTAGATAAATATACCAATAGGCAAATGCTGCAGCCAGAATCATGTAAAACAGAATACAATTTAATAATAATGGTGGACATTTCACACAGCGCCATCTAGCCCTAAAATAAGCTAAGCATAGCTTGTATCATGGGACTTAGTTTTATACACACCAGATATGTTAGATAAGTACTAAAAGTAGTTTAATTCGATGTGAAAATAATTTCAAATCAGGTAAAATATTATTACTGTCTGTTCTTAGCACATCTTGAATGTTCCAAATTCAGTTTCCACGTGGATTATGAAAAAAACTTGAATAAACAAGGAAATCTCCTCATATCTCCGGGTATCGTGGCCCAGTCGGTAGTAAGCAAAGCAAAGGGTCCCGGGGTTGATGTCCGACCGGGAGAAAATTTTGGGTGTATGTAAGTTTGAACTCGGGTTGGATATTTGTAACATTTATTATGTATTTGTATTTTTCCACGTCACCGGCGATACAGGGAATTGTATGATTGTTAAATCGCTATTTTAATATATTTAATGTTTCAGTACCTAGTAAAGAGTTCCTAACGTAGAGACTAGTATACATACAAATGTCCTCTAACCCTATTTCAGAAACTATGAATGGGTTGACATTAAACTTAGAGTGCTTTCAGCACATATTTTCATTATGTATACCAATACCCTTAGGGATGCAAAGGGTGAAGGAGATATTGGCAAATTGAAGGTCTAATAATGTGGGCGGAAAAACCGTTACATTTCCATAAATACATTTTTCTATTTCACGAATTGGAACACTCATAGACAAGATTATTTTAAAATAAAAGGAGGGTTAAGAGTTTTTTTTAAAGCATAGTAGTAAACATTCCTTTTTTTATTGATTCATTTTAACTGTGAATAAAGCTTGCTCAGAAAAAAAAAACCTAATACATAATCAGTACATAACAGTTTCTCATATATCGCACACAGTGTCCTAAACTTGTAGGTCTATGGTTGCAAAACTAGGCGTCTGCAACAAGCAAGACTGTATTGGAGGTAGGTACAGGCAATGTACCTACGTATTGTTGCTTGGAACTTGACGCTTAATTTATACGGAAATCTGAACGCCACTAACTTTTGTAATTAAACCTTGAATTGGCCAGCTTTAACCAACTTCAAATTTAAGATATACCTCCAGGTATATCTTAAATCATATAAATGAATGTTTAGTGATTCCACGAAACATTTATGTTCACGGCAGTCTTCGATGAATGTTACATATGATGAATTTAATTCTCCCGTCACATTATTCTGTATGTAACTATAGGCTTCCGCGAATAAATTTACTGATTCCCGATAATGGTGTTTTTCTATGATTTATAAAGTCGGCTGTAGTTTCGCACAGTGCTACGCGTGCGAAACTGGTTCGGAACGCTAGTTATATAATGCATATGTCAGTATAAAAATTGACATTAATAATAAATAATGGTGGACATTTCACGCAGCGCCATCTAGCCCTAAAGTAAGCTAAACATGGCTTGGGAACCAGACAACTGATATAATACTTGTATACTTTTCTTTTGTAAATACATACATAATAATACATATTAACACCCAGACACATAACAAACATCAATGTTACAAATGTCACAAAAATGTTTGTCCTGAGTGGGGATCGAACCCACGACCTACAGCGCAGAAGGTAGGGTTACTAACCAACTGAGCTATGAGGCCAGTCAAATTTTTTACTTTATTTATGCTGTCACTTACTTTTTACTCTATTTAAATATTCTTGTTTATAAAACAAAAATATATATTAGCGCTTCTCGTCTCCATTCAATTTTTACAGCAGTAAGTGATCAGTTAACATAGAAAACTCAAGACTAAACAAAAGATATGCCTAATCAATCGTTCCTTAGTGTATATTTAACGCTAAACGATTGTTTATGATATTTTCAGGGAAATTTTCCATCTAAGTAAAGTCTATAGGAATTTAATATTCACGTTATGCGTGTAATTGAAGGCCGGAAGGAAGCTTGCAATCAGGAGATGGCGTGCATCGACGAGACAGCCTGATTCCCTATCGATGCCACTACATATACCGGTGCAGTAGATGCATGCACGCTCTCTTATGTCCTCAAATATATGCTTCGTTTTACAATGATTGCCATCATGGAAATAAACTATGTATATAGCCTACGCTTGTTGTCAATATTATAATAGTTATAATAAGCCTGATTAGACACAAGTTAACTACCTGAACATGTCTTACAGGGAAAATAGATCTTATAAATATCTGCTACCAGGGTAGTACAATACCAGGGTAGCAAACCTAATACCTATACCAATATTTTTATGATCAACCTCAATGATCAAGATTCACAAACATTTATTAAATAATATTAATCTCTTTTATAATAAATTTTATAAATAAATAAAAATAAATATTGGTGGACATTTCACACAGCGCCACCTAGCCCCAAAGTAAGCTTACCATAGCTTGTATCATGGGAACTAGACAACAGATATAATACTTAAATACTTTTTTTTTGTAAATACATACAAATAATACATATCAACACCCAATTGCAATTGATCAAAAACAGTTCAAATATATATTAGTTGTCAAACGGATATAATTCTTTTATAATCTATTCTAACTCTATATTGGATGATAAGAGGCCTGAGCAGCAATGGCAAGATCGGGACATATTGTAAAACATCTGCTAGAATTTTGGGTACCCCTAAGAGGAAAAAGTTAAACAGAATATATGTAATAACTGGCTCAGTTGGTAGTAACTTTGGCTTCTGTTCTATAGGTCATGGGTTCGATTCCCACCCAGTTAGTAATATATGTATATGAACTATAGGTGTGTAAAATTCATAATTTTTTGTTTCCTTTAATGACTTTCAGACCACCAAATTCCACAATAAATATATTTGGAAGCAACAATAACTCTAGACTCAGTAGTATGGAGTTAATACTCCACCTGTTGTCGATTTTAAGAAATACTGTTATGACTTCTGTGAGTCTTTTAAGGTAAGAGTTTCTGTGCAAATGTTAAAAGTCTTAACAACTTTGAGTAGGGGTGCTTTTATACCGGAGCTGTGATATGGGCTTAATAGCTCTAAATATATTCTTAACTTAGTTATCATGCATATTATGTTGTTGCGTACGACACGTGTCTACTAAAATGTTCTAGCAGTGGATATGGCATCAAACTCGTCCGCTTTCCCCGCAAATGGAAAGCTTTTAGCTTCTAAACGAATTTCTATACTATTCCGTGCGTCACATAGCGGCGTAGACCCTCTACGCGAGAAGCGACGGGGCTTAATGCGTCCTTACAATTATAATACAAACCACTGAATTTTCTTATGTTAAGTGTTTTGCAATTTGGTAATGAGAAACTGCATATTGCATTACATTTTCAGACTTACCAATAATAAAAATATTCATTGTTCGATAGCAAAGTAATTACTTTAGATCTTTATGCCGAGTTAACATTAATAATCCACAAAACTAAACACTTCCTGCAAAATCAACATATATGTATATATCATAGAAAAATATTTGCATCTATCAGTTTTTCGGAAAACCACAAAAAATTCAAAACCTTAGCGCAATTGATAAACAAAAATGATTATGAATTGCGTATATTTTTAAACGCTGTGAAAATGGTTATTAAACGCTACATTAATAAATAATACAGTCATGAGAAAATAGCTTTGGCAGTTTTAGACTCACGCAAAATGGTACAGTCGTGCCTTCCCTGTATAAATAATAATGGAGTTTTAATGTGTCGATATTATACTATTTTCTATGAACAACAAGTAAAATAATACAGTATACACTAATATAAACTCAATATCTCTCTTGAAAACTGTCTCATCAATATTAAAGATTGATACCATAAACAATTTGCTTCAAAAACATCACACTCTTCTCTCTTCTTTGGAATATTTATTTTGTCTCATAAAAAACGCAGAAAACGACTGAATTTGCTCACTACTCTATATTATGAATAGTTCAATTGTGTACAATCAACTTGTCCTCCTTCCACGCAGCAACGGAACAAAGGATCGACATGTTTATTTGCACAGAGATACTTAATAGGCTGAAGACTGAATATACGAGCTTTTTTTCTTCAGAAAAATGCATGTTATCTGTGAAATATACCTAAAACCACGTTAATAAAAGCTATCCAATTTTTACTTAAGCTTTAACAAAAATAATTTCTATAACTCTTCAGAAGTGTGCAACGCTGCCTCCTTCTCCCCTTAAAAGCTGCCGTAAATAAAACCGCCAATTTACACTTAGTGAAGTGCAACATAGTATGCATTGTACCATGCAATGCAAATGTTTTATATATATATATATATCGGTAGAACAGTAAGAGACTTCTACCCAGCAGTATCCAAATAATGTCCCCATAAAATATAAATCAGAATCATGATTCAAAAAGTATTATTTTTTTTGAGTATTGAGAAAAGGAATCCGTAAAATATTTTCTAAATGAAAACATCAAAATTACAAACATAAAATACGAATTATTAGAAAACTACAACAAGAAAAATAATTTTCGAAATGTTCATTCCACGGAATTATACTGAACCGTCCAGATAGAGAACGTAAAAATCATAAGCCATCCTAAAAGGGATACTGAAAGCCGGAACGTAATAAACCAAAATCGGGCACAGATATGATGCAACGGTGCAAGTGTGGGCGCGGCGTTTGTTCGCGGCCGCGCCGCAACTTGTCCGTAGCCACTGATTTACTGCCGGCTGCCGGCTGCCGGCTGCCGGTAAATTTTAATTAAACAAGAATTAAAACCGCTCTCACTCAACTACTTGCCTTATTCATATGAAGTTTGTGTAACTACATTGTGTGATAGTGCAAGATAGCTGTGAAACAACCACTTTTAATGCCGTTTAATTATTTAGCTTTGACAACATACCACAGCACGCAGACGCTGCTGTTTTCGATGTCAAATTATAGAGGTAATCTGCCTCCATAAACCTAAACCTACGGACACAGTTCCGACAACTAATGCCATATTTCACGTATAAGTTGATGCTACCATCCAACAAACCAGCGGAAAGCGTAAAATATATGAGATTCATTCTTTATTTATTCATATAAAAACCCACAGGAATTTCATTTTGAGAGCCGTGATAAATGATGGCGTATCAAAGGCAAGCGATTTATTAGGAAGAAAGTTGGGCAATTAGCGTTGAAAACACAAAAAGCAGACGCGAGAGCGTTATCGATTACATCATCCATTCCAAAGTCCCATTAGGCGAGCGGGCACGGGCGCCCGGGCGCGGGCATAGCGCGCTGATGTGGGAACTTCACTTCGCAGAACCTTTACCTTCAATTTATGTTCTTGCGAGATGGCACTGAAATACTGCCACCCGGTGTATTTTAATAAATAAAGTATAACAAGCAGTCTATTTATTGTATTATTATAACACTGTCTTCTATTCAAGAGGTCCAGGTTCACGTTTGATACCCAGCCGGGGCAAATCATTTAGTTATTTCTCAGATCTTGGTTTGTGTTATCTTTGAGCAGATGCCACATGCAAAACAGGCTATAGAGCAATCCGACATAGGAAATTATTTCTTAAAAGTTATTTAAATGTGTTGAACGTGGATAGGTAGGTACCCATCTACATTTGTTTATCGTTTAACGTATAACAATCTAGGCGGCCATTACTTCATTTTTCTGATAATTCAAATAAAGTTTTCACCCTAATTGTAAACGAAAGATACCTAAGAAAGTACTTTAGGGAAATTTTAATTAGAATTGCTCTCACGTCACCGGTTTCATCGTGTAGGTGTCATAAATTCCAATGAATTATTTCATGGAATTTGCATAAATATCGAATTAACATTGTTCTGCTTCCAGCTGGAGTCATTTTAATGAGGGAAGCGTCCCCGCTTTTCTCTCGGATCCATTTTTTACGAGTGCCTTGGCTGCTTATTACAGAATAAATTTTAAAGAAGTGGGCTACGAAATTAAATTCGGCACGGAGGCTTTTAATTGTTACACCGTAATTGATACTGAGAAATGTTTCATTACGACTGAAAAGTCTTGATTCCTTGCTTTGATGGTTGAGTTAAAATAATCGTTTGCAGCATTGAGCGAAGAAACTCGAGTGTCGACCGAACCGTAGGACTAAAGCTGTGACATCAAATTCGCAGTCAGTGGCCCAGTAATTACTTTTATGCTAATTCAGAACAATCTCACGCCAAGTTCGTCCGGGGAAGTACTACCACCATGCCCATTTCTGCCACCAAGCAGTAAACGCATTCGAGTTACTGTGTTCCGGTCTGAAAGGTGTGGTTGCCGGTAAAATTACAGGCATGAGACATTCCACCTACACGTCTCCAAGTTACGGCCGCATAAGTTGCGACTTGGTCTTGTCGTACCTGGTAGGAGAGGACCCAAGTCGCATCGTTTATTAAGGGCAGAGGTTACCACTGAACACCAGTTGGGTCGCCGGATCGTTTCGTAAATTTATCACTTAAAAAAAATACTCGTTAAACTAAATTATAATAAAATACAAGAAATATTGTTTTTATTTTCTTATTTCTACAATAGTCAGCTCGGAAATGGGGCAACTGCTCCGTGGTAATAAACGTCTACTAAAAAAATATAAGATATATTAGGTATCGGTAATCAATTTGATATATAAGGGGTTTTCTGACAATAATTAGCTAAAACTTCGTAGCTAGTTATTTGTCAAAAGTTGGTCAAAACTTCACATTTTTCTGTTGGTACATTTATTATTCAACAATTGAGCGAAATGTTAAAGTACAAAAGTACAAGTACAAACCTCCATGTACTGTTTGTAGACACTGACGGAGGACTTATTAAAACGAGACAGAATAAAAACTAAAATAACGTAAATCCAAACTATCAAATTACATAAATCATTACATTAAATAATGTTGTACGTCACATTACTATCTTAATGTAGAAACTTTGTTATAGCACCTTACCAACACGGCCTTATTCATAGACATATTACCTAATTTGTGTTTTATCTACCGAATTTAAGAAATAAATGACAAAGCAAATTAACTTATCCACCACTGATATATATATTACTTTTATGAATAGGTTATATGTATATAAAATATAGGTTTATACCTTATTATTCGAAAATGACCTAATATTTTAAGTAGCTAGGTGCTTTAATAGATATCCTGAAGGAAATTCTTAAAAAAACTTAGTTTTTGGTAATTTTCTATGCTTATTTGCGGCTATTAAATATTTAAAGTTAACTTTCTTTGTGAAAGAAAGTTAATTTTGTAAAATTTGGTTCTTTTTTAGTGATTGTATTTATTTATTGTATTGAGACCACTAAATTGTTGAAAACAAAACTATATACAAGTAATTACTAAAGTCTATGGCAGCAGTAAATAGGATTCGAAAAAATCACAAATCCATCTTAGAGTATTTTAATTTACTATCGTTATGGTATCGGCTAAAAAGAACGCTCTTGAGTCTAAAAGTGTTTCTCGTTTTCAAACATAATCACTACTTAGTTAAAATGTAAAATTTAAGTTATAGTATAAAGAACACTTGTACAAATAATGACTATTTATAATCACGTACTTAAATAAAAAGTATGGCAGTTGTAGTCCTAGCACTAACTTTCCAAATAAAAATCTAGTAACATGGTCAACGGTATAATTTGACGCTTGGCGTGTCGAAGAACGGATTTTTAATTAATAATAATAATAATATAATAATGGTGGACATTTCACACAGTGCCATCTAGCCCCAGTCATGGGAACCAGACAGCTAATATAATACTTATATACTTTTCTTTTGTAAATACATACATATAATAAATATTAACACCCAGACACAGAACAAACATCAATGTTACAAATGTCACATAAATGTTTGTCCTGAGTGGGAATCGAACCCACGACCTACAGCGCTGGTGGTAGGGTTACTAACCAACTGTGCTATGAAGCCAGTCGAATTATTTGTTTGCTTCAGTTGTTTCCTTATTATTTTATCGTATTCCCATTAGACTACACGTCAAATGACTTGGGGTGCAAATTTCACGTTTCTGTCGCAATCAATTACTTATTCAATTATCGTTTTATCAAAATAACTTCAGTGTTCTGAATTAAATTTGTCAAAATATTGCTCGACACATTCAATGTGTCAAAAATTTTCGTGTCATCCGTCTATATTGAATTCTCTTATAAATACTTAAATAAATTACTCGGTATTGGCTCTCCCATCTTCAGCTTTAGTCATATATGATACCGTATTATTACTTCAAATTAAATCCTATACATACATAATTTTAATGTTAAAATAACACATGGTAATTTTGAAATAAATCGACAAACTTACATATTGTCTAAAATTTATATAGACGAATTATAAGTAAAATATAAGTAAAAGAATAATTAACATGACGTCTCTAAAGTTATGCAAACGAAATATACATACTTGGGACTAAGTTAACTTGATACTTAGAAAAAATTATTATTTTTATCGTTAAAGAAATATTTCAGTAAAAAAAGCCTGGCCATCGATATCATTAATTTGTCAATTGTTTTCAATAACAAAATGCGACTGAAGAAATGAATGCCACAATTATTTACAAAACAATACAGAATAGTAACACCCATTATTATAATTGCAAGAACATCTGTATCAACAATAATAAATATTGAAAAACAAGGAGTGATTCAAGCAAAAGTTTATATGATTGTGCGGTTAAGAGTTAACAAACAAACCACCTGTACATAAATACTTATTAATTTGTATATATAAATATATACAGGGTGTCCGGTAATGAATGGATAACCTTGAAATGGGTCTTAGTAGAACTATTGGGCATTCGGAAAAAATATCAAATAAAAAAAAAACCCAAGTAGTATCAAAGATATGTATTTTTGAAATAATATCGATGTTTTGATGTGAAACATCTGTAGCCGCACGTAAAACCGATTTCTGGCTGGAAACCAGTTCACTCTACATTGATTCTCCAAGGCTTTCCGGTGGCGAGGGCGACAGTATGGATACCTGATTTGTAGGATCGGTCGATTTTGGACAATTTTGACCGATTTGGAGGTTTATAGCTTTAGATGATCAGGATAAAATGACTTGTATTCTTAGATATTGAATAAAATAATTTACAAAATGTAACATATTTTACAATCAGTAATGCGACCAATAATTATTTAACATAATTGTAATCTTTATGGCATTGAATCAATTTCCAATTTATTTTTACAGTATTTAAATTACTTAATCTTTAATTAGATATTTATCTCTATATTTTCACATGATAACATTTACCGGGCCCGATATATCTTTACTGCGCGTTTGCAGTCAGTGTAAGATGAGCGCCATTTAGTCACGCTGAATTTTACATGCTGTTCTACTCTGGTGGTCATTACATTCTCATGAATAGCCGAGAGTGTAACTATGTTTGGTCGTGGAATAGATCTTACACAGCACGGCGTCACACGCCGCGCGTACTTTTTTTTTATGTTATGTAGTTACGGAACGAGCCGAGGGCCCACCTGGTGGTAAGTGGTAACCTCGGCTCATAACAACCGATGCGACTTGAGTCCTCCCCTATTAGGTACGACAATACCCAAGTCGCATCGTATGCGCCCGTAACTCTGAGACGTGTAGGTGGAACGTCTCATGTGCCTGTAATTTCACCGGCAACCACACCTTTCAAACCTACAACGTACTACTCAAACCTACTTGTTTTACTTCCAAAAATCTCATGTGATATTTGACCAACCAGCAACAAAGTCTCCAAGCTAGTCTACTGTTATCTTTATAAAAATAGTAGATTTCCTTCAAATTAAACTTACATACAAATGCTACTATACTTTTGCAACAGTAGTCAGTAGGAGTAATTCTTTAGGGTACACTGCTGCTAATATGCCCTGGTAATATCTTGTAATTATTGATGTGAAACATCTATAGCCGCACGTAAAACCGATTTCTGGCTTGGCGACGCGTCGCCACGGCATGAGCGCTGATTGGTCCGTTCAAGGTTACGACAAATCATAAACATTATTAGTGATGGGGTACTTAGTTTCTTACAAAATAATGTCGATGTTTCACATCTGCCAGGCGTCCCGTGACGGCTCACATTTTTTTTTGTTCTTTGTTTTTGTGTGTACATTATAGAGTTTATCTATCTATGTACGTTTTCTTCAAGTGATGTTTTACATTGTGTATGAGGGAGGGTCACCGAGGGTAGCGACACCTCCGCGCGTACTCGGGCGCCACCTGGTGTAGCCAGTGCGGTTGTATCTGCGACACGGTGAGCATGTACGCGCGGCGCGTGCGCACCAGCTCGGTGTAGAGCAGCGCGGGGGGCGCGGGCCGCGCGGGGTGCAGCACGCTGCCGGGGTGGATGCCCGCCGCGGTCCCGCCCGCGGTCACGTACCGCCCCACACCATCCACCCCGCGCGACCACGCGCAGTTACCGAACAGACCGCTCAGGAGACACTTTAGGAGCTGGAAGGAAATTTTTGGTGATAATCGGCTCAACGACACTCAAAACATTATGTAATATCTTGTTTCAGTATTTTATGGATTCATAAATGTACACAGATCTAAGTACTCAGATTACAAGGATTACAAGGATACCTAGACCTAAGTACTCAAGTGTTACAAGGATCGTGCTCGCGAAAAATGGAAGCCCTCCATTAGGGGTTTCTTGGCTGTTTCCCATCGAGGTCTGATAGGGTTTGAACAGGCGTCAAACTTAGCGATAAGTACGCGTGACCTTATATTGTGAATATTATTGACGTTTATTATAGACCATTTCTTTAAGAATTCTATGAAAATAAAGTTTTTGACTTTGACTCTGACTTACTGAATGACTACTATGGCTACTATACGAAAGGGGATTTGATTTATGATGTCAAGATAAAGATTTTCTAGCGTCTGTGAGTCATGTTATTCAATATGGTATAGTATATTTAAAATCAACGTCAATAAAACAGTGGTATTGAAACTGACCTGATCTAAAGCGGCGCCACAGCTACTCACGGTCAGGTTCAGTCTCTGGCATATCAGTAACAGCTGTTGCCTGACGTCGGACGCGTAACACAAATTCTTGTGATTCAAATAGTTTTCTTTGCACCATTGCTGTAAAATAAAATTTGCAATAAACACGACTGTACATTTGTAATTTTAAAATATTTGTACCCGGATACATTTAACATTTTGGTCAAAGCAATCGCTAAGTCTATTAGTACGAAAGTTACTGTGACTGAATTATTGTATTTTATCGTAATTAACATTCTTTATATTTTTTTGAGCAGTTGAACTCTCGCCTAGTTCGTCCGGGGAAGTACTGCCACCATGCCCATTTCTGCCACCAAGCAGTAACGCATTCGTGTTGTGTTCCGGCTTGAAAGGTGTGATTACAGGCACATTAGACTTTCCACCGACACGTCTCATAGTTACGGGCGCATACGATGCGACTTGGGTCTTGGCGTACCTAGTAGGGGAGGACCGAAGTCGCATCAGTTGTTATGGGCCGAGGTTACCACTTAACACCAGGTGGGCCGTCGGCTCGTTCCGTAACTGTATCACAAAAACTATCAACTGACAATTAACAATGGTTATTTCATAAGAATACTAACGGTACTAAAATAAAACAATAAGAAATATATTTTTTCAGGCCTACAATCCGATTCAAATCACCAACCTTCTTCAAGGGAGCTTTACAGAAAGCTTTGAAGACATTCAGCAATGTGATATGGTCACCGGTGGGTGAGATGAACTTCTGTTTCACTTTGATAGCCTCCTCGCGTTTGTGCATCGGTGTATGAAATATATTTTCACTCGACAAAACGGCTACCAAACTTAGGGCCTACAAAGAAAAAGTGACAATATTTTTCATAACAGGATACAAGAAAGCAGCGCGAGGCTCATACATACATATATACATATAGTTACCTATTACCTATTTACCTATAAAATATTGATGTAAGATCTGCTACAACCACATAATCATAATTGATTACATAACATAAAGAATTTTTTTTAAATGGAGGCTTTAGGCTTTAACTAGGGAATAGCGAAAAATGCTTCAAAGAACGCTGATATTGATAAAGAATAATAAAAATAAAGATTTTTTAAAACTGTATCGTCCAACTACGTATATATTTTTTTATTTTTGTTTTAGGTTTGGTTGCTGGTGAAATAACAGGCACATGAGACATTCCACCTTCACGTCTCAGAGTTACGGACGCATACGATGCGACTTGGGTCTTGTCGTACCTAGTAGGGCAGGACCAAAGTCGCATCGGTTGTTATGGGCCGAGGTTTCCACTTAACACCAGGTGGGCCGTCGGCTCGTTCCGTAACTGTATTACATAAAAAACAAAAATATTTGAAACAGACTGTATTTTCTGTAGACTGTATTGACTATGCGGTAATTTCGCTTATATCGACCAAATTTAGGTAAGTAACGACAGGGAAACTAAAAGTAAGCGCTCCAATGGTATTCAATGAACATCTTTATTGGTTATGTACGCCTTACCTCTTCCAAGCAGTTGTACTCGGGAGCGCTAAGAAGTACTTTGGAATACTTTGGATCTATCGGAAATGCTGCCATTTTTTTTCCAAGAACCGTCAAGTTGTGGCTCGAAACACTCTCGATCGCACCTGCAATTGTTTGTAACTATTTATTTACTAGTTTCATTACCTTTATTTATTAAAAAAAATAAAAAAAGTATTAAGATTATGTTTATTTGTTTGCTTCTCAGCAGCACAATAAACTATTATAAGATCTTATTCTCCTTCGAGTCACCGGTTCTGTCGAACCAGTGTGGTGAAAGGATTGTAAGTGCGCCTCAAAGAGGCTCCTTTCGTGCACTCGACACATGTCTTCGAATTTTTAGTTCTAGGACGTGTCGGTTTCCTCACGATGTTTTCCTTCACCGTTTTGAGAACGTGAAATGAATGAAATGAAATGAAATGAATTGCGCACATAAATCTTTCAATCGAAAAACTCATAGGTGCACGTCGGGATTTGAACCGGCGACCTCCGGATTGAAACTCGGAGGTCAATACCGCTAGACCACCTCGCTCTCATTATAAGATAGAAACGATAAAATATTTAGGTGATATTTAGTATATATACCTCATAATTTATTACCTAGCTCTTTCAGCAGAGTCAAAGAGGACTTAATTGAGTCTGCTGGAGGCGCATCGATCAATGGGAAGGTGCCAGGTTCGATACCCGCCGCTATCAGCAACAGTATCGTCGGTGCCAGTGGACACCTGAAATAATAAATTAATGTTATCTTATAAAACTCGCAATGACATGTTCCCATAGACGTTTGATTTGCGTCACCGAAAGCAGACTGACGCTGACCATAAGCCGGAGAAACAGAAAGGCCGACCTAACCTCACTATCTCAGGCGTGTTGTGGTGCGGGCGGCGCGTGAAATCCCCCGCGGTGTAGAGCCGGTACGCTGCGCCGGGTTGCGTGCGGCCCGCGCGCCCCGCCCGCTGCCAGCCCGCCGCCTGCGCGCACTCCACCACGCGCAACCGCTCTGCTCCACTCACTGTGCACCATGTCCTTGAATTTAAATTATTTCTGTGATCAGACATATTCTCACTACAATATTGTCTGAACAAACAATTATTATTCCACTAGAAAAAAAAAATTCAGCAATTTAGTTGCTATTATTGGATGGAACGCAGTATCCTCGTTCAACTAACTAATCACGTCAGAAATAACATACTGAGCTCCAAGACTAAAATCGCCGATGAAAAGCTAGTAATTTGTATTTATAAGTGGGACTGGGCCGACCGCATCTATCACATGCCCGATCACTTGAGGGCCAAACAAGGAGCCCAAGACGGCGTCGAGGCAAACACGAAAAGGAAACGAAAAGGCGAGATGAACCAAATGCCTACACCGGGAACAGGCGTAATGTGGATCTGAACAGGAATTGGTAGAGGCTTAACCCCGCCGTGGGACGCACGCCGCTTCGAAGGATATGATGCAGTATCCTGTGATAACTCTGGTAACGATTTCATATTAACATTATTTAGATCTCACTAGAAGAGGGACTTAAAGATCTGTGTAATGACAAACCTTTCCTTGACGACACCAGTATCAATGACGCATTTTATCCTAGGGATGGTAACGGACGCCTCCGCTATGTTCGTAGAGAGAATGATTTTCCTGGTCCCTGGAGGTGCGTCTTTCCACACTTGCAACTGTTTGGCGGGAGGCAAGCCCGCGTACAGCGGACACACCCGGATCTGAGGGCCGGGGGCTTCCTGCAAATGTTAATCTAGCAATTAACACATTCATTGTCTTGTACGAATAATATTAAAAGCATTTTAACAATACTTAATGTTCTAGCTGCTTTATAAGGTTTTTGCACTGAAATAATGAATAAATTAGATAGTGTCTGAAGAGAAATACTTTTATCCCCCAGTTACCACGCGGCAACAGCTATTGCTAAAGTTTCTGGGTTCTGTTGCCTCGCGTCTTCTGCAGTTTCTTTCCTTTGTTAATCTGTAGGTACATCTTCAGTATATGTATTGCCCTGTATCTATTTTAAGTTTCTTTTACTTCACAGACAGATGGACAGACTTTATTGATCACCATACATGGAAATTCCGTAATAAATCACTGAGCTAAGGTAATACAATGGGCGGCTTTATCGCTAAAAGCGATTTCTTCCAGGCATGATTCATGATTCCCACAGGTAAAATTGTGATCTCGTGATATTTTCTCCATTACAAGATGAATATTATATAGTGGACTTACAAATCGGGCAACCAAATTCTAATACTTACTTTAGCAATTTGCTTTATGTTGTGCATAACAGTTTCAATTTCCTCTTGTCCCGTAAGAAACACCAGGAAATCATGGCTGAAAAGACACAGCAAATAAAATTAAACTGTCACGGAAATCACAACTATATTCAGAATATAGTACAATAATTGCTTTACTTGGCAGGGGTTGTTGCATGAAGTTGGAATATAGTACAGACAGCGGCATACTGGTAATCATCTTGCTTCATTTTGGAGTGGTATATAGTGACAGGATGAGTTCTACCCTCCACATATATAACTTGACAGTTATCAAAATAACTTCTGAAAGAATCCACATCCATCGTTGCTGACATAATGATGATCTGAAATATGGAACATATATGTAAAATAGTTCTTCAATGTCCCGAGTTTAAAGTCTGAGTTTACCGAACTTTGTGTTGATTACACAAATTCATAACCAACTTAAGTGAGGTTAAATGATATGGGATAATCTCACTCCTTTTTAACGATGAATGGACTTAAATAAAACTTTAAATTCCAATATTAATTAATTGTTTTACATATTGTCTGTAACATATGTATTTTTTAATTTTGTGGTGATATTTTAACCATTGTTGGATATTAATTATATTTTTTTAATACCTGTGTAGCAAATGCAATACAATAACAGTGCAAAAAAAATTGAGTGTTGACAACAGTTTAAAAATATTCCCTTGCGTCTCAGGGATTTACAGCATAAATTCTTGCAGTGGATTTTGGTAACTGTGATAGCTGTAAACGTTTATGCCAAAATATATTATGGTACTTACTGTTCCAACACTGTTGCATGACAAGAAACAAATTCTTACGCAGCCAACTTCAGAGTTGCCAAAATTTGTTACCAGAAACGTACTAGATAATAGATAGATAGATAATTATAATCAAATTCACCTTCAGCGGATTCATTTTCTTATCTTTTCTCTCATTCTGTGCCAACTTCACGATACCAAATAGGACATCAGTGCTGACGGTTCTTTCATGTGCCTCATCCAATATAATTATAGAGTACTTCTTCAACAAGGGATCGAGTATAGCTTCTCTCAGTAACATACCATCGGTCAAATACTTGACTTTAGTCCTCTGACTGGTCACATCTTCAAATCTCACTGAATATCTAAGAATAAAGTTATATTAACATTAGGATGCCAATAATATAAATATATATATTACAAAAAATACAGAAACTTAAGTTTCCAGAGTGTAGTTCTTTGCTAAGTCATTTTGTTAGAAATTAATATTTCAGTCCTAACAAATTCAGATATTTAATAAATTATTTGACAAGTTCAGTAATTTGCAGATATGATTAAATAATCACTTGCAAGTAAAAGCATAATACACTTTTTCCTTGGAGGAACACCCTTGGAGCTTCAGAGGTTATGTTATACCCAGATTGCTAAAAAGTAGCCAACTTATGTTAAAAACTTTACTATTGTACATTTACCCAACAATAGTTCCAATTTGACAATTCATTTCAGTAGCCACTCGGAGTGCAATAGTGATGGCAGCCACCCTGCGAGGTTGGGTCACAGCAATGGCACCCACACCTTCAAGTCGCTGCTCATGAATGAGCTGTGGTATTTGTGTTGTCTTCCCACTTCCAGTCTCACCGATCAATATCAATGTGTCATTTTTCTTTATTTCTTCCAAGATTCTGTAATATTAAGTAACTATAATTAGACAGGTTACTCGTAATATCTCATTATTTCAGTTCATTAATGACAATTAATCTCGAACAAAAGGTAATACGGTGATAGTTTTCAAAAGTTCACAAGTTGCCAACCATTGCTAACTATGTTACCATTAGCACAAAATTAACAGACTGATTACATACCTTCCTCTCACCATATATACAGGCAATTGCTTTCTAGCTTCTAATAGACCTTCAGTGGCTTCTTTCACATTCTCGGAAGTTGTTTTATTTACAAGTCCATTTGTTCCACTTGCTGGATGGACCTGGTTGGTCAGCTTCAACTTCTTGACATTGGTGAAGTCAATACCATTTTTCTTCCTTTTCAAATTAGTAGCCTTTTTTATTTCATTAGGTACACCAATAGCAGCGTATTTTGAATCCATTGCTGGTGTAAATGATAGCAGACGATGTATAAACAAATGGTTATATGGATGAACCTGTTTATCTGGTTCTCTTATGAATTGCAGCGCATTAAGTGTATGTGTATATTTTGTACCATCACGATATTTTTCAATAACTTGTCTCACATTTTTCTCGACTGTAAATAAGCTCATATGCTCGAACGACTAAGATGAAATTTTGATGACTGCCACCATGCCTTGATGTACTAGGACTACAATGTGCTTATTTTTTTTTTAAGTCGTACAAAAATGCTATTACAGTTCAAATAGTCTTATCTACACTCATATAAATCTATCATATTTTGTTTTTCCTATAAATTAGGGAGAAATGGATGTAATATAAAAACACGTGCGCATGCTCGTGTTATGACTTCACTGGAACTTCAGTTGACTGACACAACAGTAATGTCAGTACGTCACGTCACTCCACCGTCAGATGTCAAAGTCTATAAGTATTTTGTTTATGGACTACATTCGTTTTGTTTCCTTATTATTTTATCTCCAAAACATTAATGAAACAAAATGCTTTCATTTTCCTAACCCGATGCACCTAATTTTTTTTTTAATTTTGCGTTGTTTTCCTAGTTCGTCCTTAATCGTAAAAGTTAATGCTAACTTGTACTACAGTACGTACACGAGAATGGCCAATGAGAAAATGTGACCATGGGGGAATGCCTTCGAGCGAAGCCACAAGAAAGAAATAATAGTCGTCTGTTTTTAAGGCAGCAAACTTGTGGGCTTTGTAGCAAAGATTTCAGTGGGAAAACTTTCACCGTATATATTTTTGCCGCCAAGCATAACTCAAACAATTTTATTGATTATGTTCCAGTTTGAAAGATAATCACTCACAGACCAGCAAGTCCAGCAACCAATTGGATTCTGTGTGACAGATCGTTATGTGTATGTATGCGCTAAACTAAACCTATTTTATTCCGTGTGACATTTGGCGTTTGTCATAAAGTATCTCATGTTTTTTTCTTGATTTATGTATGGCTACACTGCAATCAAATTATTTTAAAAACCGTATTGTTTTGCGGAATTTTCAATGTATTCATAAAATAATTAATAAGAATAGTATGATACATAGCGTCTGTCCTCGCTAGTTATGGCTTTTCATAAATTATTCTCAAGTTTGAGACACTCCAAAATAGATATTTTCACTAGAAATTGTTCGAATCACGTTAACCCGGCTATCAAAACCTGGAATTTACTAAGGAGACAAGTTCCTGCCGCATTCAGTAAAGACAAAGGTGAAGTAATTTTTCCCGAACATGCAGACATCGTTATTATTGGCGGTGGCTTTATCGGAGCTTCAGCGGCCTACTGGTTAAAAACCAGAGCGGTCCACGGTCTAGACGTAGTTGTGATTGATAGGGATACCATGGTGAGTTGATTTGCAAGTAATATATGATGTATGAATACACATATATATTTTGATTTCTGTTTTTCTCCTTTCAGTTTACAAACGTGCAGAGAAATCTTTCATTAGGAACTTTAACACAGCACTTTTCGCTGCCTGAAAATATTCAGCTATCCCAATTCAGTGCAGAGTTTTTACGTAATATTAAAGAACATCTCACCAGTGATGTGGATGTTGAATACACTCCCACTGGATCCATGGTACTGGCCAGCGATAAATATGCACATAAACTAGAACATAATGTGACCCTGCTCAAAGAACAGGGCTCTAGATTGGAATTATTACAACCTGAAAACATAAGGCAGCGATATCCATGGATAAATACCGATGATGTCAAACTTGGTAACTATCAACAAATATTTCAGCTTTTTTTAGTCTAGCCTGTTTATTTAAAGGCTCATTTTATTTTTATTTTATGTAATACAGTTACAGAACGAGCTGACGGCCCACCTGGTGTTAAGTGGTAAGCTCAGCCCATAACAAGCGATGCGGCCTGGGTCCTCCCCTACTAGGTGTGACAAGACCCAAGTCGCATCGTATGCACCCGTAACTCTGAGACCTGTAGGTGGAATGTCTCGTGTGCCTGTAATTTCACCGGCAACCACACCTTTCAAACCGGAACACAGTAACGCGAAAGTGTTACTGCTTGGCGGAAGAAATGGGCATGGCTTCACTTCACTTGAAACTTTACTTCCAGGCTGTATTGGTTATGAGTCAGAGGGCACTTTCAATGCTTGGGCTCTTTTAAAAGGATACATGCAAAAATCAATTGAACTCGGTGCTCAGTATGTAAATGCTGAAGTAACTGGATTTGAATTTAACCTCTTAAGAGACTTGTTAATGGAGGGAGTGAAACCTGGGACATTTGAAAAATTAAATAAAGTGAAGTATAGAACTCCTGATGGTGAAGAACGAACTCTGAAGTTTGCAGCATGCATCCTTGCAGCTGGCGATGAATCAACTAAGATTGCAGAGTTTGCAAGAGTTGGTTGTGCAGATGGAATCCTAAATGTCCCACTTCCTGTCTCAAAAAGGTACTTTTACTTAGCATGTTAGAAAAGTTCACAAAATGTAAATCTACTATGTACTTTTTTTGTTATATATGAAACAGTAGAATCAACAGTCAGTTTGGGGCTGATTTTTCTGTCATCATATTAAAATATGTGTAACAGCCACCTAACAAATATTTTCTTAAATGATTAGGCTCTTACCATTGTCACAATTGGTTGTCGATTCAATCTCACATACCTATCCCAGTGATTATTCCAACTCGAGCAATACTTACTTATTGAACTGTTACAGAATATAATGTTATCTTACTTTTATTAACATAACCTACAAGTTGACCAAAAACTATGTTTTCAGTAATTTTCAAGTTGATGCATCTCATGGTTGCCCTGTAAAATCATCAAAACTGACTTATGTCGAATTATTAGCTCAAATTAACCACTTAAAAATGAGAGACATACATATTATCCTTAAAATATTTTTGACAAAATTCCATATTCTTTTCCAGAGAATTCAATGTGTACTCCATTGAAAATATAGCGTCTGAACTAGGGCTGAATGTTCCTCACGTGACGGACACCAGCGGCCTCTGGCTCAGGAGGAATGGTCTACAAAATGAAGTATTATTTGGGGTAGTACCCTTATCAGATGACTCTAAGAATATGTCAGAGGAAGACTATTATAATCATATTGTTTTAGCATCACTCAAGAACAGATTTCCAAGCTGTAGTAAAGGAAATGTAAGTTCTCTAATTATTTTTACCTACTATGCAAGAGCTTTTTTCAGGGATGGTCCCAGAGTACTGCAATTATGGATGGTATATCCATAAGGTATATATTCTTCCGTCCCCATGGAGGGTCGGATAGGGTTTGAAAAGGCGTCAAACTTAGTCATAAATACATATGTGACTTTGACTTATAATAGAATTACTTTTTAACATATCATTTTGTCTACAACTGTTCTCATTGCATGGAATTTGGGTTGATATCAAAAAAACCTGTTGTTTAAACAAACATCCAGTACTTGATTTGAAACTATACAAAGGTCCAAATGTATCCATTACCATGCATTATGACTTGACTGTCTAGGGCAAATTATACAACACAAATTTCAAATTATTTTCAGATGCCAGTAAATACATGTTATTTATTGCACTTTAACATGTAACTTTATAAAAGATACTTATAATTTTAAGAGCAGTAGAACTCGCCAAGTTCGTCCGGGGAAGTACTACCACCATGCCCATTTCTGCCACCAAGCAGTAACGCGTTCGCGTTACTGTGTTCCGGTTTGAAAGGTGTGGCTGCCGGTGAAATTACAGGCACATGAGACATTCCACCTACACGTCTCATAGTTACGGGCGCATACGATGCGACTTGGGTATTGTCGTACCTAGTAGGGGAGGACCCAAGTCGCATCGGTTGTTATGGGCCGAGGTTACCACTTAACACCAGGTGGGTCGTCGGCTCGTTCCGTAACTACATAACAAAAAAAAATAAACAAAAATTGATTTCAGATACAATGTGTTAACAGAGAAATGCACGACTGCAACACATATGATGATTCTGGGATATTGGGGCCTCATCCTTATCATAATAATTTATACCTTGCCACAGGATTTGGCAAACTAGGTGAGTTGTGAGTTGGAACAGTTATATGTTCCTAGGTCAGTTGAATTTTAAGAATTTTTTAACTTCTCATTGTTTTGAAGACTGTTGTCTCCAGTATCTGGAAGCTTTAATAAAGGGGATAGCAAACTAGTCACTTAATACTTCATATCTTGCTGATCAAAATTATTTAAATCTGGTGACTTATTTTAGTTTGGTTCTTGTTTGTGTAAACAAATGATCCTACATCTCCTATATATTGTTTTAAACAAATATCTTTAATACTTATGTTATTTTTTTTTTTTTTTACATATTATCGAAATTACCACTAGACAAGAAGTGAGGATTTAGGGTATGACTGTAATAACCCAGTTACAGAAAGGAACCACCTCAAGGCCAATTTTAATCATGCCTGTTTTTTCAGGATGTCAACATTCACCAGGCATTGGGAGAGCTATTGCAGAATTGATCATTGATGGTCGCTTCACAACAATAGATTTCACTAGAGCAGGGTTTGACAGATTGTTGGTACGCGAGCCACTTGTCGAGTTTAACAGTTATTAAAGAAATAAATAAGTTTGGAAATTGAAAACATCTTTTAATGGGTAGTTACTTCAACCAACAATAGTTTTGCCACTGAGATCAGAAACCTGTGAAACAGCTTCAGAGACAAATCTGAATCAGCACTGATATTTTGCGGCTAATGTATAGACTCCAGAATAAGTAAACTCACTGTGTCCGGAGCGGTTTGCTGAGAGACAACCTGGCTTCTGTGATGAATATAAACTGGCTAGACGTGGGCCTGTACCAGTGTGTTAGCCTCACAGACTTCAGATGCTATCATACTCTACAGATCCACGTCTACACTGTTGAACTCCTAGTGAAAACTTATTTTAAGTTAATTAATTAATCATTTATTGTAACATGTATGGACTGACATGTTTTAATTAAAGAACCCAAGTCCTCAAAAAAAAAAAAAAAGTAAACTCACCATTTCAACGCAGGTTATTTTGATTTGGCTAGATAGACAGGTGTAACAATATCTTTTATAGTCTTTCCATAAAGCTTATCCATTTTAGCAATGTAAAACAAATATATTTTTCAATAAATTTATTATTAATAATCATTAAAACCAAACTTTTCATACAAAATAACATCATCATGAGCAGGAACTTGACCCTTCCAGCAACATTTCTTGAACTACTGCACTGAGACACAAGATGGTGTTAGCTATAAATAAAACAAGAGACATTTATATACATGTAAAAATAATTAAAAGAAGTAAGGAAGTGACTTAAAAAATTAATTACTTAAATTGTGTGGGAGGAGCAGCAAACAAGGCTCCTCCCTGTTTGGATGCGGCACGTGACGGAGCAAATCCCAGTAGTTTCTGTATATTCTGCCTGGAAACAACAAAAAATATTTATTGAGTCACTCAGTTTGAAAGTGTGCAGTATGACTTGTGCAGTTTGAACACACGTTCCAGAAAAAGCAAAAGAGTAAAAATTCATCTTTTCTCATTGTCTGGTAACAACGTACAAACTTTGTACTCTAACTGATTATCTCTAGTTACACATTAAGTGTTGCTATTTTATGTGAATACTGAGGCACACACGCTGATGGCCCACCTGATGGTAAGTGGCTAATGTCACCTATAGACGCCTGCAACATAAGGATTTGCCTGTGGTGCCTATCAGGTATATTTTTGTTGTTTGTCCCAGGGCAGAATGGGACAAACCCTATGCAGGCAAATTTTGAAATAATTGGTTATGAACATCTATAGAGCTTAGTGCATTAATAATAAACATAATTATTTTGTACAGCAAAACTAAAAATACAGACTTCTTGTTATCTCGCACTTGGATGATGAATTTTTCCAGTTATTTTGATTTAAAAACCAAATTCTAAACCGATTTTAATGAATTTTGTATGGGACCAATCTGAAAGTATATTGTCTCGAATAACAAAAAAATTTTCGAAATCAGTTTACAAATGACAGAGATATGAGGCAACAAACAAAAAAAAACAACCAAATGATAAACTCTGCCTTTTGAAGTCGGTTGAAATAATAAATTGTATTAATTCATAATACGTATAGGTAGGTACCTTATGCTCATTGTGCACAAAATATACAAAAATATAAAGGAGCAGTCAGTGTAGTCATCCCCGGGCAAATTTCTGTGGCTTAGTCCTTGGATCCATGAAATAGGATAAAATGGCAATTTTGCTACAACTCTACCATCAAATCTGAAACAATTGTACATGTTTTATTTGCACTACTAAAATGTTAATCATATAGAAAAAATAATAGGGCCCATACCAGAATAAATCTTTCCTTAACTATGACTAACTATAGACCTAAAACTTGATATAACCTTGAGGATTTGATCACTGCTTAGAGACTGATGGGATGGGACTATAAACCTGAGGCCATGTTCACACATGAGGGGGAATCCTATGCAGATGTAAACAAAACTCGCAGCTGTGGCCTCCGTTCCATGTCTTATTCGTGGCATCAAAGGCCTGCACTGACATCCCACTTTGGGACGTCGGGGTATACTTTGACCTCATAGCCTGTGTCTGGCACCTGAAGTTACCCAAGAAATATTGCAAGACACTCATTACTTTCAGCTGAACGAAAAAGGCTTCCGAGGCAAAATTTTAGATTTAATACTTACATACTATTAAACATACTAAGCAATGCTGTAAATGCAAAACCAATTGCAAACATAGATTTCATTTTGACTAACGAAAGATCTCTATTGTTATTTTTGAGACGTTCTTCCTCCCTCTCAATTTTCTTCTTATGCTGTTTGTCCAAAGAATCGCCATGTGCTTCTTTACGCTTTTCCACTGCAAATCAAGAAACACTTACATAAGAATGACGACAGAGATACATGACCCAATCAGGCTGTCCTTAACTGGGTATCAATTATTATATATACCAATAATAAATTAAACTTACATTTTTTACTTTGCCGCTCAACTTCTACTTTCAATTTTTGATATTTTTCTGTTCTATAAACCAGAATCCATGTCAATCCTAAAACAGACATTAGTATATTATTAAGTATGTTCGACTGAGAGCCTCACGTAAACAAGCGACACCTCAAGCAAAATTGGAAAATATTTGTATTCATCACCAAATTTTCGATTATTACTTACCTTCACCGAGGAAAGCCGTACACACCGAAATGAAGACAATCAGTAATGAATCGCTCCACATTGTTCACTACGCAACCGTAAACTTAAGTGTACTTTGTTGTTATGCACAACTTCTTCTTTTAAATTCCAGAATCCTTCAGAAGTCTGTTTGTCCACAAACTTTATGATTGGTAGGTTATTACTAGGACCTACTTAATATAAAATACTGAATTCTAAATATCGATCCTGAAAAGAGCAGAGGTAAGTCATGTGTTAATTTTTTTACTAACACCACAATTTACTCATAAAGTACATTTGGGTCCACTTTCTCATTCACGCGTTCATAAGCTACTTTCAGCACGATATCGCGCTTTAACAGACGACACCGTCACAGATCAAGTAGATGTAATACTACCTACTCAGTACTCAGGTACCATTACAAATTCGGAATACGAATTATTACAAGTTGACGCTGTTGACGTGTTGAGTGACGTACAAGTTGTCATCGTCACTGCTATATAAAATTTTCAGGATTTCATTGGAAAACATATTATCATCTGAATTCAAACAATAGCTTACAAATGGACCATTCTTGTAATAAAATATTATTCATTTTGCATAAACACCAGCAATCATAATATAAATAAGTGGAAGTTTAATTCCTCTTTGTTGTGTGTGCTCGTGCTCTTTGTTGGTAGTGGGCACCTTGTATGGTATAAATAATCTATCAGTTGTCTGGTTTCATAGTACATGGTATGCTGGGGCTAGATAGCGCTGTTTGAATTGTCCAAATACACATATGACTTAGCCGTCACACCGTTCTTGGCGTTTAATCACCACAAATTCAAGAGGCGAAAAGAAATTGAGCCAGGCTAGGAAGTGTTCGGTCTCATTCGTTCAATTCTTTGACGTATTTTTTTATACGTGTCATAGGGATTTTTGTACAACGAAAATGTATCGATTATTAGTGAAAAAAAAATAGATTACAACATAAATCGATCAATACCAGAATTATAAAACTAGAAGAAATACAGCTGAATATAAATAGTACCAATATATAGTAGCTGGCAAACAACTACTACTAGTCAAGTCACTGGTTCAAACGAACCAGTGTGGTGAAAGGATTTTAGGTGCGCCTCAAACACTCTTTTTGTGCACTTGACAGATGTCTTCGAATTTTTGGTTCCAATTCATGTTGGTTCCCTCACGATGTTTTCCCTTAACCGCTTAGAGAACGTGGTCTTACGCACATTATCAAGTGAAAAAGCCCAATGGTGCATGTCAGTATTTCAACCAGAGACCTCCGGATCGAAACTCGGGGTTATATCAAACAACTTGAACATGAGTTGGTGAAATGGGCAAAGTTCGCGCATGTACGAAAAATGAGTTCTGCGCATTGAATGACATTTTTAAAGTTATTTTCCTCTATATTACACAACACTTATATTGTAACAGATGCCACTTTGACATTTAAGATAAACAAACTTCCATCACATATCTTATAACTTTTTAATAAATGTTTACGTCATGTTTGTTAAGATAATACGTAGTGTATGATAATATAAATATGATATTATATAATTATCTATAGTATATTATCGATTTTAATTTTTACCATCCTCGATTATCGATACAAATACCAAAATGGCATGGCAACCCTACGCTACGGAAGCCATTACTAAACTCGCCAAATCACTTCATTTCTGCTTCTGCCAGCCGCGTGTTCGCAAGGTTTTGAGGAAGCGTCACCTCGCTGGCCTTGGAAGTATCTAAAAATTATCACGTTACTGATTCCCAAGTGTATTTCATTATTTTAAACAAGACTATTACAGAACAATTAAAATTAGGAAAATTTTTATGAATAAGTCTTAACACATTTTTAGTTAGGTTGAGTTATACATCAATCACAATTTACGTGATATGTATCTATTATAAGACTGAAAAGGTGTATCTTTACGTTAATGAACAGTTAAATTGCTAGAATTAGTGCTCCTGTATCGTGAATCCATATAAATGAATGCTATACGACATGAGGCGCCATGTTGTATTTATTGCGTCGTAAGGCGTGGTCATTCTTCTCCCGTATTGTGTTACCTATAATTTGGATTTCGAAACATGGTAAGTTGATATTCGATTATACGTTTAAATTGAATCACCATTTGTCTACGACGATCTACATATCAGCCTGCAATACAAAGCAGTATTCTTAGAATGACGTAATGAGTCATCATGTGGTCTCCTCTATTTTAATTTATGCTAGCTACAAACACTATTTTCGTGGAAGAGAGATAGGTCTCGTGTACCTATGTTGTGGGCAAGCATACCTTTAAATAGATTATTGAGGTCGTCGGCCATCTTGTTACATACTGAGCGTACCATCGAACGAGGTCACATAATATAATACATTGCGTCTTACGTAGATACCTACCTACGATACCTATGGGCTATAAAGCTTTTTTCCTATTGAGTACCTACCTAGTAATCTTAAGTATACCTATAGAGATACCGAAAATCTCGATTTTCTTTCGTGACAAGCGAACTAGCTTTGTAATCACAGGACTATTATTTATAGCTTTTTCTCTGAGCAAAGGAAATATAATTGGAAATAGTCCTTATGTATTTAAATATAATGCAGGAACAACTTTATAAAAAGTAGATATCGAAGCAAGCAATCACCATTTTGTATCGTCAAACCGTGTATGACGTCATATCCGAAGAAACTCAAATGGCAGATTGTGCCACATCCACACGATGGGTAGAAAGTATCTGCGCTTAGATGCCTGTCATTTAGAAGCAGAAGGCAAGAAATTTTACTCAGCTTATTAATTATAAATTGTTGTAGTAAAAGATCGCGTCCATTGGGTGAGGTGTACAATATAAAATCAAAATCTATAGATTCCAGATACCAAATGATCTAACCCTAAGTTTTTCTATTTTTTTTTTCTATTACGCATATGTGATCCTATTATTGAACTCGAATGGAGGTGAAAAGAACGCACCAACACTGATTGCACATGATTGGACAATTATTAATTATGACAAATGTCAAAAAATTTGAAGGTGCGTTTATAGAAATAACTAGTTTCTGCTCGTTTTCTCAACCCTCTGCTAAAAGTAGCCTGTGATGTGTTCCAAATATAATTATCAAACTATAATTGGATAAAAAAATATATACACTGCCTTCGTACTCCAGAAAAACGAATGAAATGTAATCTATACAGATATTTAGTCTTTGTAGGGCCTTTACTGGTATACCTAGTGTTGCGTGGTATCGTAAAAGTTAAGGCCGTGCTTAGTGCCCATTCTTTAAACCTAAAACCAGTCTAATGGACTGGTTTATCATCCCATGAAAAGTAAAATCGCATTATGTATAACTGACGCGAACCGCTAAATGTTCAGCAGATGTTTTACTGAGTCATTTTATTTTTGTTTTCGTTTTGAGTTTCTTTGTGTATAATAAATGAACTGTACAACGAGATGCTACCCTGATTCGAGTGTATAAATACTGACGATTTGAAGGTTATATTATAAAGAATTATGCTCTCACATACTTATTATTATTATTATTTTTACTTTCTCATATTCTCCGTCCATTCCGTCTATCAGATTATAACAATATTATAGGTAATTGCTAATAATTAATGATCTGATTGATTCTGCAGTTTTGAAAAGCAGTATTTTAAATAAGTAGGTACCTATTTTTCCTATTGTAGCAATAGAACTACCTCTTCAAGGGAATTTTATTCAGTGTGTCAGCAACCTAAAATAACGCGACTCAAAATTTAAAGGCCCGTTCACTTCCATACATACTGTGCTATAGTTGCTGGCGGCTGGTACCGTTGAATTGCCGAAGAGATCACATCACAATTATTATTAATATTAAATATTTGGAACCTAAAATGCACTGCTTATCCTCTTAGGTAGGTTTATTGTTGTTTGCTAAAGAGCCACCACACCACACACATACCGTTGCCGCCGCCGGCATCACAAGGCAGACCTTGTGATACTATTTGTCGATGTTTGCTTCTAACAATTCATATGGTTTTTGTTGCTGCGAATATGGAATAATGTATGGGTAGGTCAGAACCTACTCATATTTACCATCTATTAAATAGAGTATAAATGAACATTATCAATTTATCTAAATAATGTTACCCATAATATAAAATGTTGCAATATAATTTGCCCCACACGCTAACGTCGTAAATCCGCACTGGCGAAGATCCGTGTAAAATAGTATTACGCGGTTCGCCGCTCAGGAATGCAATATTTGGAATGTTTTTTCCTCAGTCAAATCGTTGAAAGAGAAACGAAAATTCTTAGCATTGAAGAAAAGACAGAATCGAATAAAAAGTTTTCATGTTTTAATTCTTTTTATATTATAGAATACCTATACAATCGCCTTTTGGCTTTCGGGGATTTTTCTGAGTCTTATTAGTGACCGGTTGGCTATAGCATTTTTTGTTCGCATCTACTCGCTTTCAAGGCCCGCCTTCATTTGAGTTTGAGACAGGAAAATGACCTAACTTGGCACCACTCTCAACGTCTACGTTTGAGGTCACAGTAAAATTGTTCTTTGTGAAAAATAGTCTCGACAAATTTTTTGCTATATTTCTGCTTAACTGTAACCTTATTTTTAAAATTGTTGCTTATTTATAGCTGTATATAACTGCTAGCTATATATAACTGTATCGCAGTTATTATAATTTACTTTTAAATTAATTTCGTAGCTTGCATTTCATAAATTCATAATACTTGAGTTTTCTTTTATGGTTCGTTTTATCTCATAATGTTGGTCGGTACATTTTGTATTTTTCTTAATTACTTTTGTTCATATGCAGAAACTACACTATTGAAAAATTCCTAAACCGTGGAGATCGCTATGTATAAAAAATCCTAGTCCTAATAATTAAAAAACTGTATCTGGCACTCTGTATTGACACGAACCGGTGTACGTGTTATCAGAGGTACATTGTGCGCACCTTATACATGACAGCTAGCCAAGGTCGACCATTCGCCTTCCACGCGTCTACGGCTAGCCACTCAATGAACTAATAAGGACTTTTGTATTCTTGATGCAGATAACTTACGGAACG
Organism: Chesias legatella; assembly: GCA_947359385.1. NCBI lineage: Eukaryota > Metazoa > Arthropoda > Insecta > Lepidoptera > Geometridae > Chesias > Chesias legatella. The sequence goes on from OX375783.1 coordinate 8,234,283, forward strand.
AGCAATTTGCCCCCTGATGTTAATTGGTAGCTGAATGTCTCTAAGTGTCTTTAATTTTACCGGCAACCACATGTTTCAAAACTAAACACAGTAACATATGTTTTACTGCTTGGCGGTAGAAGTACCTAGGTATGATGGCAGTACTTCCCCGGACGACGAACTAACTTGGCACAAGTTTTACTTCCTAAAACGATCCATGCTATCGGCGCTTGCCCCACGGAATTAATGAGTAGGATGCAAGCTATGGTGCGGCAGACATTTTATATTGTTCTTCTTTTGTTACAGCCACGCATTGACCCCATACAGTTGCTGAATTGCCTCAGCGTGCTGCTGTCGCCGAGCGGTGGGATCAAAAGCAGGGATGAAGTTCAGAGGCTTGCCAGGTAAGAAAAGCATAATTAAATATGGTTGATTATTATATTTTTAGTCTGATCGTTGCGATTTGTCGATTCATAAAAAAAAAAGAATGCTTGCTGTGTATAATTTTTTCCTGAATGTCGTGTGTTTATTTTAAGTGAAAAATTCACTATTGTGTGTTGGAATATGACCCGTGACCTCCGGATTGAAACTCGGGAGTCTATTGAGAAAGTTACGTTAAATAGAATTACTTTTACATGGCTAATTTTACCAATCCATGAACGAATCAAGCTCAGTCTGTTATTTGTTTTCTTTATTGTTATTTATTCGATAATCATAATATTTGATTTGGTACTTAATAAACAATTTTATTGTCTACTCTTCTGTTCGGATATAACGTTATCGATTCATTGCCCTGATGGAAGTCTCGCTGACAGCCACATTGGACTCGATCTATTAGTTTATATCCAACTAATTAATTTGGCAAAAACTTGAGGTGATAAATTGTTAATTGTGTTTAGTTTTAAATACGTAGTAAACGCCTCTAGTACAACTTATTATTCATTATAATTAAGACTTTCAGTTTCATTAATGCAGTTTTCATTTTATATTAAATCCAATTGTCATAATGTTTGTTTGACCCATAATATTGTGGGATTGTGAAAAAGCACGCGGGCTACACTTATCGCCAACAAGTTTGTTCGGCATTGTTTCTGTATTTTGTTATGACAACTCTATAAGTCGCATATTTTATTAATAGCGAGACAGTGACACATCCGCTTTTCTCTTCTATGTACATTCGTTTAATGCAATAAAGTAGCATAAAAAAATATGGAATAGATGCAGGGCTGGCTGTGAACGACCGGCGAGCAGAGGGCGCGACGTTATAACGAAACATTACAAAAAATTTGTGTGGCGATAAAAGCATTAAAAAAAGTATTTATTAAATTGGTGGAATAAAAATTGTTTGATAAAAAAAACTCGAATACACTATATAGAGGGCGCTATAAGCCGCGATTTTTTTCTTGTTATAAAGACCATGTAATTGTATCTATTTAGTTTACTAAATAAAAATAATTACATGGTCTTGTAGTAGTCGGTCCGACTACTACTGCCTGAACTTTTTAGACGGGTAATCTATCGCTGCGTCGGTTTTTACCTATGGCAAAGACAAACCTACGTTGGGGAGTCCGGAAGTAAAGGAAATCCTTAGTGTTTCTAATATCAAAAATCTCAAATACAGTCCTATGATGCAAAATAAAGATTGAATGCTGATGGTTCTATAATTTTATCCATACTGTGTCACAGTCGATATAACTAGTTACTTGAAATGAGTTTTTAAATGTTTTAGACATCATTTCAAATATTTATTGTTTGCATAAATAAAACTACGTAAACGCGGGTATTTATTTATTTATGTATGGCAATGCTAATGTAACCACAAAGTATGATACCAATTTTGAATAATTCGTTAATTTCCATTCCAAAGAACTCCAATTCAAAACGGCCCTACTACGGGGCTGTATCACTGTTCCCGATTTAAATTACTTCTATGCATAGGAATAGATATTCTTGTGTATATCTGCTTTCGAGTTATAACGATAATTTATGTTCTTTGTTTCAGTTTAATGACAAAATTTTCGAAGAAATTAGTATCTAAATGTATCTATATACAAATACTAAAGTGCACTGAAACAGATTTATTAGGACTATTCATGGGATCTGGTGGTTGGCTCCTTGTACATATGTGGCTAACCGAAAGTATTGTGGCCAAGAACTGGCCTTTGGTACTTGAATTGTTGGAACTGCTTCTGCTGTGTCCCGTTGACATAGAACGTCTGAAAACTAATAACTGTCCCAAGTTAGTCAAAGAACTATCCAAGGATGGGAATCAACTTGGTAAGAATCTAGTATTAAATTGTTAAGTTTATGTCATTTGGCCAATAATATTATCAATCAATTCACTGTTATTGATACATGCACAATATTTTTTAAAAACCTTATTTTATTTATGTAATGGAAACTGAAATAGGTGTTTGTTGCGTGATTTTATAGAGTTGCACCAATGGAGAGGTTGAAAGTATTATGGGCCATACATCGTTTTAAGTAGATATTGATTATTCTTTGTTTTTTTTCTTTTTTTCTATTACCCTTGTGAAAACTACAGGCACTTTAGACATTCCACCTTCACGTCTCAAAGTTCCGGGCGCAATACAAATGCAACTTGGCCATATAAAGCAGGGGAGGACCCAAGACGTTTTTGTTTGTTTTGTTTCGGGCAGAGGATACCGCTTAACACCAGGCCTGGCCCTCTTGCTCGTTGCTAGTAAAAAAATACACGCAGATGTATACCACAAAAATCAAGAACGATCTTTAGCTCATCACAAAAATATTTGTAAATCGAACACGGGGTCATCATAGATTATTGAACCCGGGACATGTGTCGCTTTGCAGGCAGATTCTCTACTGATTTAGCTGCTAAGCCGATTAATTTAAAAGTTTTTTTAATTTTATTATTGCTTATATTAGTCATTTACATGAATGAATGTTACTGAAGTGGTGTATTATGTTTTGATTTTAGATATCAGGGCCTTAGCTTCCAAACTTGTTGAGCAATGGCTGAAAACCGTCAAAGGTGAACAAGTTGTACCAATTAAAACTACTGAAATCAAAAAAATCATTTTGGATGCTCACTCTTCGATCGATGATTCCGTTAAGGTAGACATCTGTGATATCAATATTTCTGAAGCTAACACTGACATAGAGAAAATAATTCAAAGCGATATCAAGAAAGATACTGCAACTAAAGAGGAAGAAGACAGTTCCGATGGGAGGGAAGAAAATGATAAACAGGATACTCTACCAGTGTTAAAAATAAGCCTCAAAGATGGCAAAAAGGTTGTTTCTCAAGTTGATGATAGTGCCAACAAAACTCATGAAGCTTCTGATACAGACTCTAAGGATTACCACAAAAGCAAAAGCAAAGACAAATCAAGAGAAAGAAGCAGTAGCTCAAAGTCTAGCAGCTCATCCAAACATGCAAGCAAATCTCATTCATCAAGTGATAAGCATAAGAGTAGCTATAAAAGTAGTAATAGTAGCTCGAGTCGTCGAAGCAGTAAGGATGAAACTAGGGATAAGGATAGAGACAAACACAGTTCCAGATCAAAAAGTGAAAGTAAATCAAAAAGTGACAGAACAAGTTCATCCAGTAGCAAATCTAAGGATGACCGCAGTAAATCATCGTCATCGGATAAGGATAGAGATAAGAATAGGGAAAAAGGAAAAGATGATAAAAGTGAGAAAGTCAAAGATTCTCAAAAAACTAATGACAAAGACAAATTAGATAAATCCTTTGATGATAAATCAAAATCTCCATCTATTCACAAACTAGGCAAAATTCCTAAGTTGAGCGATCTTAAAAAAGAAAAGCCGTCGATTTCTATAGAAGTTAGAAAGCCTGATGAGCCCAAGCCTAAAACAGTCAAAACATTTCATTCTAGATTTAGAAAGCATGGGTTGGAAGAAGAAGTTAAACCACCTCCTTCGCGAGCTGCGGTTTTGAGTAAAAAACCTCCACCTGTTTTACCATCTACTGTACCGATTCCTAAAAGAGCGTCCCCCATGCACAATGAAACCCCACCTGAGAAGAAACCTAAAATAATAGAAACTATTGAAAAACCAGGAGCCATTAAATTGATTCCCCCTAAACCAAAGCGTGAGTATATGTCTTATACCATCATATTCGAATTATTTTTAACGCATTTTATTTTTTCAGGTTTGAGCACGTGCCCTCCTCTGTTTACTTCTTCAACTGTAAACAATAATTTAGGTCGTTTATACTTCAGTGGTAAGTCAAAAATGTGTAACACAGTGGGTTCTAGAGTGTTATTTCCTCATGTTACGTATTTATCGCAAATAAATGCTGAATTAATTATAACTCTTTCCGTTATAAATTGACCTGCTATTTTGTTCGAAGAATATAGCGTGAATAGATGTACCAGCCACCTCGTTGGACTCTTCCGACGACTTCGCCGCACAATTGTGGTCTACGGAGGAATCAGCTGCTTCAGAATCGAACTGTCACGAGGTCATAATAAAGTAATGTAACCTGATAATAACGTGCCTCCAGGTCTTATTAATCAATGATCTTCTCCACTCCAATGATGACATTATTACGTTAACTAGCGTTGCATGTTTTTAAGGAAACCATGGGTTAGACAATTATAGTTAAACTAGTAATCATTGGCTATCGTAACGACGAAGATTTATATAGTAACGAATTGAAGGTTTCTAAAGAAAATAAACCACCAGGCAAACGATTAAGATTTAATTTTTGATAGTTTCAGCGAATAATGATAAGGATGTATCCAATTGATGATAAAAATATATCGCTCTTATTTGAAAGTAAGATCATATAGGATATGAATGTCGCACTGCTACAATACCGGTGACTACTCCGAGCGAGTATTTCATTCTACAGTTCATGGGAGGTAACAGAATTGTCTCGTGCCTACCTAGAACTACTAATTACGGTCAAAAGCCAAAGTATGCGATAGTGGTGTCACATAATCTAGACTATTGCCTATGACTACTTATTTGGCTCTTGAACGTAACGTATTGAAATTATGTAATTATACAATCTTTTTGAATAACAATTCTAATTGTATGAGAGTGGTCAGTATCAACGTAATAGTAAAATTATAGGGCCAGATGATATTCGCAAAAAAATACGTTAAGAATAGTGTCTAACCAATATTCACGAGTAAATAAAAAAAAATCGTTATAATAAAAATGGAATGTTCTGGAACGTTAGTTTGCATTGTTATTCTAAAACAAATGTTCAATATCAGATTCGTTCTAAAAAGTAAAAACTTTTCTCCTATCTAATACGTTGGAACCTCTTGTATAAAAATACCTGAGCAATAGTAACATATTCACACTGGAGCCCTTTCAAAATTAATGCGCCCTTTATAGGTTACACTTTGTTAATATAGTCTATTTAGGCTGTTATCTTGGCACGGATAAGTGCAGCGACCTACCTGACGCATCTAACCGCTTTTCGGTTTTTAACACTCGATTCAAGGCAACCAGTATCTCCGACGACTATCTGCGCCATGACTGCCAGGCTAATCTAAAAATTCAACACAAGGCTTCCAATATAGCATCAACAACAGGTAGGATGCTTTATCTCAAAGTTGAAACTGTCAGAGATATTTGCTAACCCTTTCGTACATAGTTTTCGAGCGGTTGATAAATCATGGTACAGGCTTATGTAAATATAACAAGCATGTTTATATAGCATTTGTCACGTGGGGTAGCGTCGCTAATGAAACATCCTTTCCAGTAAACGTTGGCCGTGTTCATTAACATTTTAAATGAATAAATTGTTATTTCCTGAGCAAACATGAGTTCTATTCAAAAAATAAAATAATAATTGTACGTTTCTGAATATGGCCCGTAACCTATTGACATCTTTTTCGTACAGAGCCGGCAATTCTGGTTTTAGTGGCATCCTCTGTCCATAACAATTTACCGACATGCACCGTCTTTCTCAATGTGAACTTATGAGAAAAGCTCTGTAAAGTACGAATAGCGTATAAAAAGTATACATATATAAGTATAAAAGATACCTATAACAAAAGTCATCTAGTATTTTGTTCGAGCCGATCTCGAAACATTTAGAAATTTTAATACGAATTCCTATACGAGATATCTAATTGAATGGAAAATTAAATTATGCGTATATATTAATCGCGTTCATTTATGCATCTAAGAAAACCAAAGAAGTACAAAAAATGGGTGTGCATGGAATTATGTACGAGTAAAATGATACTTGGTCTAGAACGCTTGCCCGAGTCCTTGTGGGGACAACAAGGGCTATTGTGTTCTCAAAGCCTTTCATTTCAACGTTTATTTTTGCGTTAGAACCTGCGTAAAGTGTATCTTTATGTATTGGATTCCCGCTGCACTGCTATTACTTCCGAGCGGGCGAATCTGAAATATTGAGATATTCCGGCTAATTGCCCGTAGAGTATCCATATGTTATGCGCAAAATGGTGAGTGTATTGTCTTATGAGACTAAAGACACGTACCAACGAAATGAAAGCCAAGTTTTTGCATACGGTATCCAATTTCTTCAAATTATTACTATAATTGAAGCACCGAGAGATGCTATCTACTGCCTACTTCGGTGACAATACTCTTATCCTAACCTATCAGGGGTAACTTGAAGTAGGTACAGCACCTTGATGCACAATTAAAGTAAATTGAATGGAAGCAATGATTTAATGGACGTATCCATTATCATACGTAATGCATGCATCGATGACTAGTATTCAATTATCCAGAGTCGAATCGGAACCGATACAGAATAATGAACGGTGGCATTGCACTATGACCGCTTTATTACGTCCTCTACCCAAGCTTTTCTCCGTAGAGGATTAGAGCTACCCCGCTAGTGCTCTAGAAATCAGCTGATTTATGTGCGTACCTGGCTTGGGATGTCACGCATGTTTGCTTACAGCTGTTAGGTGCTGCTCGAGGTCTTCCACCTTTACAACAGTTAGTCTAACAACTGATGAGGCCGTCGCCGCTGTTGCCCGTCCTTCTCAAAGTAGAAGGAAATATCAGCTTCTCTTGTATTTTTACAGATGAAGAGGTTGTCCTGCCCAATAATTCCTAATTATTATGTACGTATAACGTAACTTACCAAAATATATTACTATTTTGGTAACGGTACGGCTTACAATCTGTTAATATTTGCAAGAAAGGGGCTCTACCTTTGTGATTGACACGATTAATAGTTTGAGATCTCTAGATAACGGCGGCGACGCGACTGTCCCAATGTCAGCAGCCCAATTAATAGATTTAAAAGAAAAAATACTTTTAAATCTATTAATTGGGTGTAATATAATATTAGCTCCAAATAAATTAATCTTCGCTTTTATAAGAGCTTCCAATAGAAAGTTTAAAGAGTCCAAACTATTGTCGTTTATTTATTCTACATAAACGGTTTCTTTCGGTTTTTCTTTGATTTCGTCGAAGTTAATATAAACTCGTTCTCAACCGACTACAAAAGGTTATAGGTTTATTTTATGGTAGTTACCGTCCGTCGTTTATGAAGCAATTTAGAAGAAAAATAATTATTTGGAATGTTACACTTTCACATTTGTCCCATAGAAAATTCATAGTTTGGTTAAATCAAAATAACTGGAAAAATATCCAAGTGCGAGAGAGAACTGCGAGGTAACAGATAGAACATTTGAAATCTCGTCTCTGCGGGTGCCGAAAATTAACGTTTGGCGATATTCACAATAAGAGTTTTTATGCATCCCGCCATTGATTTTGTTTTAAAAATCTAAATTCTACAATAATGTTACCTAATTTGAAAATTCAGTACGACTTGATTGGCGCTGCGCTATCTATAGTGCATGCACAAATGACGTGACGTCACCGATAGTCAACTAATTAAAGCTGAGCGCCATCATTTCGGAAATGATACAATGAACATACATACTTTAAAATGATCTATAGTATTATCAGTAACTAGCTAAAAACTACTGCATGGTCGTTTTTAGGTAACCTACCGCTTATTTAAAATTTACAATCTAGAATATGCATACACCCGATATAGGTAGGTATGTTCCAAACAATAAGCGATAAGAACTAAAACAGTTCTTGATTTCACACCAGTAACCTCGGTTTTAAGCAATTTAACTGTCTTGTTTTCACGCAGTGAAATGAGACTTGTGGCTCAGTCTACCCTTATGTGGGAAGGTGTGTTTATAACGGCCTATCCGTTAAAATATTGCGCATGGCGGCTTACCCAACCAATAGAATAATAAAAAGTGTGATGCCCGAATCGACTATTGTTAAATCGTATATTCGGCACAGCGCCTATGTAGCAATCCTGGTTTCGTAGCGCGGCCATGGAAACCTAATGCAGAGCTTGGCCGATAACGCCCGCGCCCGGGTGAACTAATTCATAATTATTTTTGAATTTTTAAAATCTTGTGGATACATGTCGCATCGAACTCGACTGCTGTCGGTGGCCGTAAGGAAACTCACCTGGTGTGACATTTCATAACTTAGTTACCTGCTGTAAAAGCGTTTATAGCACGTTTTCGTATTTGTAAAATCGAAAACGTGCTACTGCCCCTTAATCTTATCGCTTATGATTTCTTATTTATTTATTGTTAGGTGCATTGTCTTTGTTTGACTGGCCTCATAAGCTCAGTTGGTTAGTAACCCTACCTTCTGCGCTGTAGGTCGTGGGTTCGATTCCTACTCAGGACAAACATTTATGTGACATTTGTAACATTGATGTTTGTTCTGTGTCTGGGTGTGAATATGTATTTACAAAAGAAAAGTATATAAGTATTATATCAGTTGTCTGGTTCCCATGATACAAGCTATGCTTAGTTTAGTTTTGGGGCTAGATGGCGCTGTGTGAAATGTCCACTATTATTATTATTGTCGGATAACAAATCCAGCTAACAATGATTTCTAATTATAGTTATTATAAATATGATGTCTATTTACAACTGTACATAGCTAATGTAACGATTTCAGTTTTTTGAAAAATGTTTTTGTGATGTAATATCAATTTTACCTATAAGAAATACAATAACTATTACACAAGATTTCCTACCTTGTATTTGCATTAACAACTAATTTTTGAAAGTCTTATTTATTTAAATCACTCTAATATATATAATTCTCGTGTCACAGTGTCTGTAACAAAACTCTTCCGAAACGTCTTGACCGATTTTTATGTTTTTTTTTTGTGTATATTCGGTAGGTTGAAAATAGGACGTATAATATTTTTCATACCCATAAGTGATAAGGGTAGTCCAACCCAAAAAATTCATGTATATTTATTGGACAATTTTTTTTAATGATTCAGCTTTATAAATACATACATCCCTAAATTTTTACCCTTCGACCACCAACCCCTATTTTTCGATTACTATGTTATTACTTTAATAACTTTCAACTCTCGGTGGTCGAGAACTGATAAAAAAAAACCGTTTAAATGTCCCTTTTATCTTAACGTGGCATTGCAACGCATGCCGGGTACGGCTAGTATATAAAAAAATGTGAGCCGTCACGGGACGCCTGACAGATGTGAAACATCGACATTATTTTGTAAGAAACTAAGTACCCCATCACTCATAATGTTTATGATTTGTCGTAACCTTGAACGGACCAATCAGCGCTCATGCCGTGGCGACGCGTCGCCAAGCCAGAAATCGGTTTTACGTGCGGCTATAGATGTTTCACATCAATAATAATAGAAAAAATCATCTCAATTTGTTAGTAGGTGCTTCATTGATTGCAGTGGTGAAATTTTGGGTTTCTTCATGAAATATTTAATAAAATTATGTATGAAAAAAAATTCATTACGAAATAGTAACCCAAACTGGATTCTACTAAACTATTATTATTATTATTTAATTTAATGAGCAGAGATAGTTTGTTCATCATTAAGATTATTAATTTTTACTCGGAAGTACGTTTCCGAATAAGTACTTCAATACATACTTTGGCTTAATTTACCAACTTGCTGATGAATGTTTCTGAACTATCAGACTCGGAACAATCTATAAGTCCATTTTATGAGATAAAATATTTAGCATTTGTTACTACTCTACTCTACTCTATTTGTTGTACTCGCATTACTCAATTTTTTAATACATATATCGAAAATAAGCTCAATTATTATGGCCTCTCATTTAAATATCCGCTTCTGGCTCATGGTTTCTCTAAACGACATGGGATGGTGGTGACGCATACTATGATATACTACAAACCACAAGTTATGTTTCCTGAAATAACTAAATAGAATACGATTTTAAGTACCTAGTTATATACTTCCTTTTTTTGTGGCAGTAGCCTCCTTTATATTCATCCTTTTTTTGTGGCAGTAGCCTCCTTTATATTCTTCCTTTTTTTGTGGCAATAGCCTCCTTTATATACTTCCAGAAACAAACATTACCTAGTACCTAGTGTTGATGCTATCTTTAATTTCACTTTCTCATAAACCGGCATCGCGCCGCCGCCGCGCCGCTATGGCACCGTGTCACATGACTCATGAAAGTAACCTCATTATTTATTATACGAAGTCGGAAATTGCAAAGACCACTAATTTAGTGATCATAAATAAAGACCACATGACACGGTTAAGAAATAACTATTGAAACGAAATTGCCTTTCGTTTTAAATAAGCATAGACTTCATTCCAAATTTAATATTAGTAAATAATATAGACCACAACTTGAAGTCATCACTTTATGAGCGGCGGTCCCCGCAGGAGTAAAATTTCAGTCTCCCGTTATTCTTCTGTTTCGTAGTGGTGATACGAAAAATACTGAAATTTAGCGTGCAGCTGGTGGAGAAATACCGCGAAAAATTGTAATATATTATCATCGAAACCCGCTACGGTTGCACTTACAAATTATGTAAGCACTCGGAATTTTACATTCTGCTTCGAAGTGTGAAATACGGGGAGGTACACGCGAAAAATTGATGGAACGCTGCTGGTGCGAATTATAGAAGAATTTGTAGGAGAACGATTTAAATTCGCAAATATAAGTGTACCTATCTTGTACCCTGTTTCGTAATCGAATAGCAGCTGCAATCAGCGTTACTCTATCACCGAGTGCATTTTCTAAAATCGGTGAAGAACGAGGTCATCACATGGTTACGATCGAGATTGTGTTGAGAATAGCACTACTGATTCCGAACTGTTCGTGCCCGGTGACAAAAGCATGTGTGCCACACTGGTTTTTATTCTAAAATGTTATGAAAAATATTGAATAAATGGATGTAGATTTTGTCCACATTTTTTTGCGTTGCACATGAATATGAACTTAAAATATCCAGGGGGCCTATACCCAGCAGAGAGGATGTGTGCCGAATATGTAGGCTTTTGTACCTAGACAAATCCTAACTTGGGTGAAGCTAGTCAGTAGCCAGCCATGTAGTTACTTGAACATGATCTTGTATTGCCTGAAAGCATTTTATATACTTAAATTTTTTCAAACTTCGTTTTGTTAAGCGGGTTCGTGTAATTTTTAGATACATAGTTATTATTAGTTGAAAATATTTAAATTCATTAAATTTCGGTTTATTTTAAATTTTAAAATAGCCGTGTAGAACGTGCTTCCAGCTTTCAGTCTGATGTCGCAGCTTCGAACCTAAGATCTGGCAATGATGATTATGCATCTGGATCGGGCTAGATTTATGCTTCATATTTATAACCAGATGCTGGATCCATATAATGTAGGTCAGGAATACGAACGTGTCTATTGGGTGTCTAAATAGAGAATGAGTAAAAAAAAAACCTTGCACGCTTCTGAAAGCATCTGACGTCCAGTTGTGAGCCCGTGTGGTATATTAGAGACTAGCTGGTGCCCGCGACTTCGTCCGCGTGGAATTCGATTTTATCACGCACCCCTATTTTATCCATTGGAAAAGTAGCCTAAGTTATTCCTTATAACACAGCTATCTGCCAGTGAAAGTCTCCTTAAAATCGATCCAGCCGTTTCGGAGATTAGCTGGAACAAACAAACACTTTTATTTTTGTCGTTATATACTTTATACGGATTTAGTTAAAGCTGTTATTTTGACATCACAAAGAGACTCCAATTATATTTGTACCCTATTCATTCAGTCGAAATTAGACTTGATTCATGCCACAGTATGAAAATTATTATAAATGACGAATTATTGATAAGTGGAGGAAATGGAACCTGTTACACATTTTTGACTTCTATTTATTTTTATGGTTATTTAATTTGTTTTGTATTTTTCTGGACTTTTTTTATGTGATTAAGTTACGGGACGAGCAGATAATCCATCTGGTGTTAAGTGGTAACTTCTGCTCATATCAAGCATTCGAACTTGGGTCCACCCCTACTTAGGTACGCCAAGACCCTAGTCGCATACTATGCGTCCGTAACTCTCGGATGTTAAGGTGGAATATTATGTGTGCCCATAATTTCACCGGCAACCACATCTTTCAAACTGAAACACAGTAACGTTAATACGTTACTGCTTGGCAGTAAAAATGGGTATAGTGGCAGTAATTCCCGGCCGCACCATGCTTAATTTGTACTGCAACAAAATAGTGTTAACTAACATAAGCTTTTGTTTGTTACAGCAATGTTGTTGCTTGAAAGCGATATGTTCATGGATGCTCTGAACGCGTCGGCCACCAATAAGAAGGAACCGAAGAAAAGGAAACGAAGAACAAGTGGTTCCAAAGACGGCAACGCGCCCAGTGATGCCTCCCCACCGCACACGCCGATACTCATGAACAGTCCCAGTAGTGAAAGCAAATCAGTACCGCCTAGATTTTACCAAGACACCCTCGAGACAGATGATAATAAGGAAAAGTCTGAAACTTCAGATAAAAATGAATCGTCTGAAGCGGATGCTAATACGACAATTGAAATTGTAGAAGAACCAGAAGTGCCTCACACGATTACCGTTAATGGTTTAAAAGGAGTGCTATGCTACCATAAGCGAAAGGGGCCCAAAAAAAGTATTAAATGGAAACCAGATTCTGAACTAGAAGAAATCCAATACTTTGAACTTGATGAAACTGAAAGGGTTAACGTTACAAAAACATTTACGGATATGAAACACTTGGATAGAATAAATGAAAGAGACGCGTTCCAAAAAGCGAGAAACCTCAGTATCGACGACGTCATGGAGGAAAAGACAACCTGGAAAGTTTTAGTCCCTATTGACTTAGATGGACAAATTCAAGTAGAATACGGTAAGAACAGCAAAGAGAAGGAAATCCAAGCCATACGTCAAAAGGGAACATTGCAGCCCCTCTATTTCCATAAGTCTATGATCCCCGACTCTCCATTTGAACCGGAACCCGAAACACATCCGTATTCGGAGCCCCAAATTATTCCTCTGGAAGATGTGACCGGTAATCAAGACAACGTGAGTGACTTCCGCAACATGCCGTGGCCCGAGCCAAAGGGCAATGCGCCCCCCGCCGGCACCGTTACCGTGATGCCCACTATGTTCCCGACAAATATACCACAATATCCGAACGGTTTTCCTAATCCCCAATTTCCCGGAGTACCTGGATTCCCTGGACCTAATATGGTGCCTCCCGAGTGGCAAAATGGGATTCCTCCTGCTATGATGCCGCCCATGGCACCCGGAGCAATCGCGCCAGGAGCGATGCCTCCAGGAGCGATACCACCGGGGGCCATGCCTCCCGGGATTATGTTGCCCAACGAAGGTATAATGATGAACCCCGAGATGTTCGGTGCTCCTAACCCAATGTTTCCCGTGGGGGTGCCACCTGACGGATTCAACATGCAGCAGAATATGTTCCCGATGGACTTTAATATGGCGGGTCCCGGTGGGCCAATCGGACCGGAAGGGTTCGGCGGGCCGGGCGGGGGCGGACCTGGGAACTTCCGCGGTCCCATGCGAGGCCGGGGCGGGGGCGGGGGCGGGGGACACTGGCGCGGCAAACAGCCCGCCACTTGGGACAACTCCCAGAGGGGGCGAGGAGGACCGCGGGGTGCTCGTAAAACTGTCTGTATATATTTTCAGAGGAAAGGTTCTTGTAGACAGGGTGACAATTGTACATTCTTGCATCCTGGTGTAAATGGTCCCTATTGAGATGGCTCTCTCCTTTGTTTCTTATATGAAGTTCTGAAAAGAAGGCAATAAAACGGAATTATTTTACCAGCGTTGGTAAAATGATACTGAGACGTCAAAACTTAAAGTTGTAAAAAGGTACATATGTAATTAGGATAAAATTGATAATAATTGTTGTTTTGTTAGTTTTTAATTAGTTACAAGGAGTTGTTACTCAAAAAGACTGCGTTATTATGTAAATAGACTTACAGTAGTTATAACAATTTATATATGTAAATAATTACCATAAGCCATAGTTTACACATAAAGACTAATAAAAAAAGTTATGAAGTATTCTACATACTGTTTTCTGTGAACTAAAGTGCATGTAAACAATTGCATGAATCCTTATTCCTAGTCTAGACATATTTATGGGTAACAAAACAGTCTAAATTCTTTAATAATCTTCAATCAAAAAACAAATCTATAATATGATTAATTAGCTCTAATATTAATCGGTGTTTTGTCACTCACTGACTGATTTGAATCATGTGCCACTGGACACTCAGAATCCTTTATTATTAACGGGCATTTTAGTAGTAGTAAAAACTAGATTGATTTGAACTGATTGATTGGTCCAATTTGTAAAACTGGTAAAGAAGTTATGTTTTTCAAGTCACCCAACGAGCAGATGGTCCACCTTTTTTATGTGATACAGTTATGGTACGAGCCGATAGCCCTGGTGTTAAGTGGTAACCTTGCGACTTGGATCCTCCCCTACTAGGTACGACAAAACCCAAGTCCCATCGTATGCGCCCGTAACTTTGAGTCAAGTAGATGGAATATCTCATGTGCCTGTAATTTCACCGGTAACTGTACCTTTCAAACCAGAACACAGAAAATCATGCCCATTTCTGCTTGGCTGCAGAAAAGGGCATGGTGGTAGTTCTTTCATGGACGAACTTGACGTGAGTTCTACTGCTCTTAGAACCTCCTGATGTGAAGTGGTAACCTTTTCCAATAATAAGCAATACGACTTGGGTCCTCCCCTACCTAAGTATAAGACCCAAGTCCATTATATGCGCCCGTAACTCAGACGTGAAAGTGAAATGTCTCATGTGCCTATAATTTTACGTGAATGCATTACTGCTTGGCGGCGGAAATGGGTATGGTGATAGAATTTCCTCGGACGAACTAGGCATAAGTTCTGCTATTGCAAATAAATGCAGACCCTTGAATAAGAAAAGCAAAGGGAACTATGTGTGTGCATAATTTATTTTAAATTTGATAATAATAAATTATTAATGTCCATTCCAAATAATATCGGTACATTTTGTGTTCAATGGACAAGTAGCTATCGGTTACGTTGCGGCATTTTGGTGCACTGACACTTGTAAGGATGTAGTCATTAATCGAACGGGTTGTTGGGAATATTCGATTTGTTAGAGATGGAATTTAGTATGAAAAATCATTCACTTGTTTAATTAGCTGCACCCCACGGTGAATAAGTCATCCCACGGGAACACTGCATTTATCCGCAATCAAAGTAGCCTATGTGATAATGTAGGATATAAGCTATCTTGTTACCAAATTTCATCCAAATCTGTTCAGCCGTTTGAGCGTGAAGCAGTAACAAACATATACACACACATACATACCTACACTTTCTCCTTTATAATACATATTACTAAAGATAAAGAATTTTTTTATCATTATATTCCCCTACTAGCTGTTGCCCGCGCTTCGTCCGCGTGGAATTCGGTTTTATCACGCACCACTATTTTACCCCTCGCAAAAGTAGCCTAAGTTACTCCTTGTTACATCAGCTATCTGCCAGAGAAAATCTCGTCAAAATCGATCCAGCCGTTTCGGAGATTAGCCGGAACGTTTTTTCTTGTATTCACGGAACATCATTGGTCATTTTGACAATTATGACCAAGAACACTTGGTCATTGGTCTGGTCATCATTGGTCATTTCGTCTTGGGTCGGCCCGGCGGGCGGGCGCGGCGCGGCATCGGCAGTCGGCTACATTCGCTCACAGCGAGCAATTAATGAATTCGGGTCGCTGAACTTCGTTCGCCCAAATCATTCACAACCAGAATAGTCACACCACTATCATATCAATTATCATTCGAACTTGAAATTGGTCGACAGATGGCCGGATCGGTAGTATATGCGAGCTATTTACATTTTTCGAATGATTAGTAGCAGTAGTAGTATAGTAGTATTAATGGAAGTCGCGCGTCGCTATAATTTAGAAGTCCTTTTGTCCTGCACTTTGTGTCTAAGGAATGCAGGCCTTTGTTTGATAGTTTCTCTAGTGTGTGAATTGTGAATAGGAATTATCACAACCGTGACAACCGTAACGAAATCGAAAATGTTTGAGCTGCATTTTCATCATAATGTCGTTACTTAGTACATATTTAGAAAAAAACATTAGCCAGCTGTTTAGCATTTTTGACTTGTTGGCAATCAAGTCACTCTGATTAGCTCTTACTCACTCTACCAGACGTGTTTGACTTCTAACATTGGCATTGATCAGAAAAGGTAATAAATAGAATTATAATTTTAAAAAGCTTGTAAAAATTCCTGTGGTTCGGTACTTAACTATTGGATAATCAATTTACACAATGCAACGTTGGTTTTTTTTAGAAGATACGAAAAGACGTAAACCTAAACCACCAAGAAAAATGTCTGTGAAAGAACCTGAAGCTAAAGCTGAAATACTTGCCCAAGAATGGGTGTTTACAGTGTCCGTGCCGGATGTGGGGCCTCAGGAGCAAGTGTTCCTAACCGGAAGTACAACAGAGCTTGGTGAATGGGACTACACAAAAATGGTTGTATGTAACAACATAGCAGGGACAGACATATGGACCAAGACTGTGATCATACCTAATACATGCGAAGTGTTTTATCGCTATGCAGTTTGTATAATATCTCAAGACACCAGCGATGTGATAGTGCGCCGCTGGGAGACTAACATTCACCCCAGAGCTATAAAGGAGAATATGTTACATCCTGTCACAGATATATTTGGTGATTATGATGGTAAAAAAACAATCACCACAGGGTGGCTAACATTTCAAACAATTGTACAAATGAAGTTTTGTAATAACCCATTAAAACTGAAGAGTCGCTTAGCGGGGAGACTTATGCACATCAAAGTAACTCCGGTAAAGCTGTCTTTTGGAACAGAGGCACTAGCTGACGAGGCCTCACTGAGTATGGATGCAGATGTGGATTTGCCCCCTGGTGTTTATGTGGAGGTCGCTACGCTAGATAATGATTCAACTGTTTGCAAGTTGCAAGGTCAAGAGCAGTTTGGCAGAGAATATAAACCAAACGATGTGTTACTTGTTAATATCTCGGCTCCTAACCCTAAAGGTCTGGCCTATTTGATAGATTTCTTTTCATATAGTAGCCGAGCTTCCTCCGATGACCCACCGTGCCATGTAGGCTACACGTACGTGTTGCCAAACATGTTCAAACCATCGGAAGGTACCCTTGAGCTGCCGGTGACTTGTAACATCAAGCATCGTCCGTTGGGGACGGTCAATATTGAATATTTGATTATATCTCCTATGAAGGAGAAGCTGTGCAGTCTGGAAGTGTCATACGCCAAACACTGGGATCCCTCGTGGACAGGCCTGGAGGTGGGACATCGTGGCCTCGGTGCTAGCTTCAAAACTAAAGAGTGAGTTGTATTTCAATGTATTATGTTACTTTGTGACGCTACTTATACCTTGGAAAATTGCCATCAAGGTCATTGTTGATCCATTTATTATCTTTTACTATTTCTGAACTGAAGCTATACAATTGTATCTTAAATCAGATCACATTTTGTTGGGGTCAAATATAACCTTTATGTGCTATTATTTATATTTGGAATTAAAAAATCTAAATTTCTTTTGGATAACTTGTGATCCTTTTCAGAGGAAATGCTATTCGTGAAAATACTATAGCTTCTCTTAAAAAGGCAGCTGCAAGCGGTGCAGACTTGCTTGAATTTGATGTTCAGCTAAGCAAAGATATGATACCCGTTATATATCATGATTTTTATGTATGTATATCAATGAAAAGAAAGAAGGAGCTTGAATTTACAGAAATGTTAGAGTTACCCGTGAAGGACTTGACATTGGAACACCTACAGAAGCTAAAGGTATAAAATCACCAAGATCAAGCCTTCATTTTGTTTTGTTGTTTTTGCGGTGAACTCATTTCGGAACTGTATTCAAAAAAGTAATTTATCATATTTCACCAGCACCATGGATTACAATCTTTTCAGTTGTTTGTATTCTATGAATTAAGGCAGTTTTTTATCACAATAGTGATAGTAAATATACATATATTACTAAATATATAAAACTAAAAATAATAAAATATAATACTAAATTAGTTTCAACAAATAACTTCTTTTGTAGGTGTATCATTTGACAGAAGGTCGTAGCCATGAACTACTGTTTAATGATGAAGATTTAGAGGAACACCAACCATTCCCTACTCTGGAAGATGCGCTGAACACTATCGACGTTCATGTTGGATTTAATGTGGAGCTGAAGTGGACGATGGAGATGAATGATGGCACCTTTGAGCTCAATAATCCTTTCGATATGAATACATATGTTGATAAGGTAAGGCATTCACAGCTGTGTATCAGCCGGTAGGGAAGCAGTACAACACACATTCTGACTGGCCTCATTGCTCAATTGGTTAGTAACCCTACCTTCTGTGCTGTAGGTCGTGGGTTCGATCCCCACTCAGGACAAACATTTATGTGACATTTGTAACATTGATGTTTGTTCTGTGTCTGGGTGTTAATAAATATGTATTATATGTATGTATTTACAAAAGAAAAGTATATAAGTATTATATCAGTTGTCTGGTTCCCATGATACAAGCTATGCTTAGCTTACTTTGGGGCTAGATGGCGCTGTGTGAAATGTCCACCATTATTATTATTATTATTATTAGGTCTGGGTCCTGGTGAAATCACAGACACAAGAGACATTACATTTTGACATCACAGAGTTCGCGTTCGCATTATGGTGTGACTTGCGTCATAATAACACGAGCTGATCGAGTTTGCGTCTCTAAGGTGAATCACCGAAGAGCTGGAGGTCAAAGGCACCTAACAATTAGAAGGCGAAAAATGCTCAAAGAGACAATTAGGTTAAAAATTAGGTGGCAGAATCAATATTTTATTATTTTATTTTTTATTTGGCAGAATCAATATTTCTGACATATAGATTAGTTTGGAAATTACATGACAAAAAAAAATAATTATAAAGGAAATATCTAATTGTAAAACTAAGGCTGATTTCTTGGTATAGTCCATGAATTGACAGCAGGTAAATAGAAGTCAGCTCGACAAGCCATTTTTTAGCCAGGAATTAATCTAAGGGCCACTCGATGTGTCTAATAGCATCAGGAAGCCTTATGTACAGCGGACCCCATACCTGCATTACTTATTATCATATTTATATTAGAAATTGTGTTAATAATGTAAATAGGAGATATTTATCGGATAGTGTGTAGTGTTTTTCTTTGTAGTTTGGATTACTGTTTTTCTTCCTAGATGACTTCTCCCAGTGTCCACACCCCCATAGCTCTGCGCCGTATCGCACAATCGCTACATCAGCTGTCGGACAGTACGCACGCAACTCTACAAAGCGTCCAGTTTTCCACTGTTTATTTATGTGTTTTGTCTGTGTTGGAACCCTCTCTATGGAAGCTTACGAAGGCAGTATTACTAACTTGCTCAATTTTGTTTCCGTCAACGAATTGTATAAGGCGTTGCGGCGCGCTGTGAGTTCTGCCCAAGTTTAAGACGAGACCGTTCAGGGCTTCTTCGAGGTGATCGACGCAGGGTGTGGTAACTGTAGCTGCTACGTCGTCTACCATCACATTAGTATTTTTCACAGCTTCAGGTAGGTCATTCAGCAATAGTGAAAAATGTATAGTGACAATCCCTGAGCACTCCTAATTATACTTTAGTGGATCAGATTTGATTCCGCTCCTTTCACCACCTGAAAACGATCTGTCATAACATCCATCAGTACTGTCTAGTGTATCATGGTAAGCCATATGAAACGCTTAGGTCAAGTCGCAACATGTTGCTACAACTTGTTGCTTCATTTTGCAGCAATGTGGAAACAAATTTCCGCGTTAGCCCTTGGTTGGCAAGAGCTGTTGCGGACAGAAAACCTGTTAGACGGGAGCTTCTAACTTAGCTTTTTTGAAGTTTTACATCTCAATTAGTTAAATTAAAGACTGGCCTCACAGTTCCATCGGTAGCAACCCTGCCTATGCGCTGTAAGTGACGAATATAGATGTTTGTTCTGTGTCTGGGTGTTACAAAATGTATTTACAAAAAAGTATATTATATCAGTTGTCTGGTTCCCATGATATAAGCTATGATTAGCTTGCTTTGGGGCTAAATAGCGTTGTATGAAATGTCCACTAATATCTATTATATCAATTTATCTATTAATACTTATCCGAAATAAGGAGTTTTTATGATTACTACCAAAGCTGGCTAGGGCTGTCGAGAGGTGCCTCCTAACAATGCGTGCCGCGGCCAGGAGTACCGATTTCTGTATCTATAATAATAATAATAATGGTAGATATTTCACACAGCGCCATCTAGCCCCAAAGTAAGCTAAGCATAGCTTGTATCATGGGTACCAGACAACTGATATAACACTTATATACTTTTCTTTTGTAAATACATACATATAATACATATTAACACCCAAACACAGGACAAACATCAATGTTACAAATGTCACATAAATGTCTGTCCTGAGTGGGGATCGAACCCACGACCTACAGCGCAGAAGGCAGCGTTACTACCAACTGAGATATAAGGCCAGTCAAACAACAAAAAAAAATGTGAGCCGTCACGGGACGCCTGGCAGATGTGAAACATCGACATTATTTTGTAAGAAACTAAGTACCCCATCACTAATAATGTTTATGATTTGTCGTAACCTTGAACGGACCAATCAGCGCTCATGCCGTGGCGACGCGTCGCCAAGCCAGAAATCGGTTTTACGTGCGGCTATAGATGTTTCACATCAAAAAAACTGACAGTTGGTGTCGAGCGAGAGTCTATCTCAGGTGTTGGCTTGTTGTTGCAGGTACTGGAAATATTGCTCAAACACGCGGGGGCGCGTCGCATCGTTTTCTCGTGTTTCAACCCTGACATCTGCACCATGGTGCGGCACAAGCAGAACAAGTATCCAGTAATGTTCCTCACCGTTGTGAGTGTACATTACAACTTGCGCAGTAGACTGGCCGGTGGTTGCCGGTGAAATTACACGCATGTCACACATTAGTAGATGTCTAAATGTTACGGGGGAAATTGCGTCGTGGTCTTCTCATATCGAAGTATGGGGAGCCCGAAAACGTATTGTTTTTCCTTTGTAATGTTTTTAGTTTTGTGATTAGGTATATGTTAAGAGAAGTAGTATATTGTATGGTGGATGCAGGTGGCTCAAGACCGTTCAAAATGTCTTTGGGGGGGGCCTATGTTCAGCAGTGGACTTTTACTGGCTGATATGATGATGATGATGACTACTGATGACTACTGGGACCGCGAGAGAGTGCTTTCGCGTTGTGGGGTGGCATAACCTGTAACCATTACAGGTTTCACCCTCGAAAAGTGATGTTAATGATTTCCTTTCCTGAAATCATTAACAAAAAAAACGTTGATGCATTTTATTGGATACAATGTAATGTATAGTTTATATTGTTATAGGGTGTGACCAGCAAGTACCAGCCGTATCGCGACCCCAGATGCCTGTCGATCCCGGCGGCCGTACAGAACGCGGTCAGCTCCGACATACTGGGCATCGTGGTGCACACAGAGGATCTGCTGAGAGATCCCACGCAGGTACACATACAACACGCACGCACCCACGCACGCAACCACGCACGCACCCACGCACGCACGCAACCACGCAACCACGCACGCAACCACGCACGCACGCAACCACGCACGGACGCCAGTTTTTTTATAATTTTTTTTTTCTTTTTTAACTTTTAATCTGTTTACATATTTCGTACAGTTCAGGGAAAATACTTAAATTTTTATCTCTCGCCCAATACATGAATACTTAGGTAAATATAATAATATGTGTATATAACAAGGCTACAACATTAGGTGGCAATATTAACTATCAGCCACATTTGATAAGATAGGATAGAACAATATTATTCGCGTGATATTATGTAATTATTTCGCTATCAGGCACTTGACACAACGTGTCAAATACATATTGGTAACTAGAACACTTCGCGCTAGCTTTGTTAACTTCTCAGTGAGGGACACACAGATCTACTGCGAAAAAAAAAGGAATCCCTCCATTAGGGGTTTCTTGCCTGTTCTTCCCCATAGAGGGTCGGATAAGGTTTGAACAGGCATCAAACTTATCGATAAGTACGCGTGACCTTATGTTTTGAATATTATTGACGTTTCCAAGCCATTTCTTTATGAATTCTATGGAAATAAAATTTTTGACTTTGACTTTGACTTACTCTATGAGCCCCAATAATCTACAGGAGGTCACTGCTGATTGGCAGTATATGGGCCTTATATTCATTATCGCTTGGATAACTCTGTATTCAGTCACGTTATTTTCAGGGTGAGAGTAAATTAAGTTCTGTGTTTATTTCTATAGATAGAATAGAATATCTTTATTGTACACCATAAGTACCAACTTGCTTTTTGTTACAATGTCCATATTTTAAATTGAACTTTTTCTTTAATTTTGTGTTATTTAAACCATATGTTTGTATCCTATAAATATATTAAGATCTTTGTAACAACATTTGTACAATAAATATTCTGAATTTATTAAATTGAAAATTAACTTGTCAGGTGAAACTAGCGACGGACGCGGGCCTCGTGATATTCTGTTGGGGCGATGACAACAACGACAAGAACACGATTAAGAAACTGAAGGAGATGGGGCTGCACGCTGTCATATACGACAAACTGGACCAGTACACCACTAAGGAAGTCAAGGTACATATTGATTACTCCAACATTACATCATGGTGGACTTCAGTTTGTTGGTATAAGTCCTGGCTGTAGTTTTATATTTTACTAGCTGCGCTCCACGGTGTTACTCGTGGTGGCTAAGTAATCCAACAGGAACACTGCCCTTTTCCTGAATCAAAGTAGCCTATGTGTCAATCCAGGATATAAGCTATCTTGGTACCAAATTTCATCCAAATCCATTCAGCCGTTTTTGCGTGAAAGAGTAACAAACATCCATACAAACTTTAACGTTTATAATATTAGTAGGATATTTCCTAGCTGTGCCTCCGTCGAATTTAGTTTTGTGACTAAAAAAGTAGCTGGTTTAGTCATTTGTTCAGTTTTTTAAATTAACCTTAATATTTACTTAACATAGAAACAGTAATGAATAAAAAAAATGTGTTATGGACCATATATGCTTTCATATAAACTGCCTGTTTTATAAACGCCAGCCACATTTAAATGGGACTGCGCCGGTAGATGGATGAAGGGTAAATATATTATTTGATTGCTTGATCAAGCCACGTTTATTTTATTTCAATTCAGTGATTTTTCTTTCTAGCCTTCTTGGCTTCATTTTTTATTATGTTACATATCAAGTTATACGTATTTTTTCACATATTTATAAATAGACCTTACGTGACATTTTTTGCCTGATGCAGCTAGGTGCAACGTTCTTACAAACTAGTAACAGGCTTAAGACAGACGCAAATATTTTGTGGTCTCTTTTTTGCAGGAGTTTAGATTAATTAGGCATACTACTACTATTACTATTCTATAAAAATATTTTAAACAAAATAATTAGTGTACATAAAATAAAATTCAATTTCATAGTTAAGTTCAAAATATACAGTTATTTGTTTATTTGTTTGCCGACACTTTGTCGTTTTTATAAAGATCGCACTCAAAGTTCTTTATCAGATCACTTGTGCAAAAGCAAGTGTTTTCGATTCAATGTTAGTCACATTATAGTATAGCTGTGTATCTGATTTGTATCTGTCTAAAACTTGATCATATTACTTTGTACATGGTAATAAAGTCAAAGTCAAAACTTTTATTTCCATAGAATTCATAAAGAAATGGCTTGGAAACGTCAATATTATTCAAAACGCGTTCACGCGTTCTTATTGATAAGTTTGATACCTGTTCAAACCCTATCCGAACACAGCCAACTAGAACAGCCAAGAAACCCCTAATGGAGGGATTCCTTTTTTTTCGCGAATAGGGGAACACAGTTACTTAAAGTATTATCGAAAGACAAATTTTTCCAAAATAGTCTCCGTTTTTTGTTAAATCGTAACTCAAAATGAATGAAATTTGAACTATATTTTTTTTGTGCAAATAGATTTTGTTTTATTTACTAGAACTGGTAAAACATCCATTTATTTTCCTGCATTTTAATGTTTAGATCATGTTTGTATGAGGTTTCATCTTACGGCGAATCCGTCCTACTCGCACTGGGCGTATTTTCGCATAGAATGACAGTGACGAATGCCCAAATGCTATTATTTGGCACCTTATGCTTTAAGTTGTATTTTTTTTTAATAATAAAAATATATATTGCTGGACATTTCACACGCTATCTCAAACCTAAGCATAGCTTTTACTATGGGAACTAGATGACTGATAGAATACTGTATTTATTTATAAATACATATTAACACCCAGACCAAACATCCATCTTCGTTACACACATTTGTGCTTGATGGGATTCGAACCCACGAGCTACAGCGAAGAAAGCAGAGTAACTACGAACTGCGGCTATTTGTAGCTTGTCAACCAAACCTTGCCGCTAACCATAACGCTGCTAGCTTCACCTTTTTCATGATGCATGTCGCGCTAATATTCAACCAATTTGAGCTTATGATCAGGTTTATAATATTTAATAACTATTTGCAAAATTAATGTATATATATTACTATGTAATGGAGATGCTTCAAAATATTTAGTGTGTTGCGCTGGTGCGATCCGATATAGTTATCGAAAGATGGCCGATATGTGGTTGGTACACAAATATATCGGTGCGTATCCGATATAGTGGACAGTGTGTTAGGTAGGTACATTTTAATACTCTACTCTTCCAATATCGGATTGTATAATGTGGACGGGGCCGCTGTAGGCCTAACGCGAGCTGACGATAGCAGCTAGCGTTGTTCAGGGGGGCGATTACATAACTTTTGATCTGGTTCAGTTTCTATCGATTTGAATAATAACAATAAATAAGTTAAGAGCAGTAGAACTCTCGCCAAGTTCGTCCGGGGACGTACTGCCACCATGCTCATTTCTGCCGCCAAGCAGTAACGCGTTCGCGTTACTGTGTTCCGGTTTGAAAGGTGTGGTTGCCGGTGAAATTACAGGCACATAAGACATTCCATCTACACGTCTCATAGTTACGGGCGCATACGATGCGACTTGGGTTTTGTCGTACCTAGTAGGGGAGGACCCAAGTCGCATCGGTTTTTATGGACCGAGGTTACCACTTACCACCAGGTGGGCCGTCGGCTCGTTCCGTAACTACATAACATAAAAAAAAAAAACTTATAGAAACTGAGTGAAACAAAAGTTGTGTTCAAAAGACCCCAGTAACATCGGGAAATGAATCAATAAAAAGAGCCCCCTGCTTCGGTATGGGTAGGCCGCCACCGTTCCCGCCATGCTGTCTTAGTGGAGAACGCGGCCGAAGATGGCTGAGTGGTAGTAAGTGAGCCTGCGAAGCAAGGGGTCCCGGGTTCGATTCCCGGCCGGGCGAGCTTTATGTTAGAGCATAAAGTTTGTTTCGGGTTTTGGTGTTGTTTATGTCCATGCCACCTGCGACACAGGCAATCTTAGTGTATAAATAATGGCCGGTGGATGATCAATCGTAATTGTTATTTCATACAGCGCCATCTAGTTTCAAACTAAGTATTAATTGTACCATATGGGAACTACATAACTTATAGAATAGAATACTTATATGCATTCAACAGTCAGTAAACAGTTTCCTATGTAATAATTAAACCTTTCAATATCGCAAAAAAGCGGTTAACACGGAAAGCTGCAATTGATCTTCCACGGGCCACTTCACTGCAGTTTCAGCCATAGATCACAGTATCATCTTAATGGAGTAACTCTACTAATTTTTTTTTTGACTGGCCTCGTAGCTCTGTTGGTTAGTAACCCTACCTTCTGCGCTGTAGGTCGTCGGTTCGATCCCCACTCAGGACAAACATTTATGTAACATTGATGTTTGTTCTGTGTCTGGGTGTTAATATGTATTATATGTATGTATTTACAAAAGAAAAGTATAAGCATTATATCAGTTGTCTGGCTCCCATGATACAGGCTATGCTTAGCTTACTTTGGGACTAGATGGCGCTGTGTGTAATGTCTACCAATATTTGTTTATAAATGTTTGGTACGCAGGAGAGTATATTCCTGGTGGAGGCGCGCGAGTCGCAGCGGGAATTCATCCGCGTGGCCGGTCTCGACGAACTGCCGCGCTCCGACATCTCGTCCTCTAACATCGCCGTCGACACAAACAACAAGCCCTACCTAGACCTCACGCTCAGGAACACAATACAGAAACGGTCCACCGTCACCTCCCTGGAGTCGCTCGCATCCTCCATCGAGCTCCGGGACGAAGCCGCCGACAGGAACCTCAAGCGGAGCCTCATCGCTTCCATAGACAAGGAGTCGCAAGTCAAAGAGCAGCGGCACTCCTTCCGCGGCCTCTTCCCCGCGGGGGACGCTAAAGGGAGCCCCAAGAAAACCCGCCGTGACGAACAGTGATTTATTAGGTTTATTAGACAAATTTAGACACTTCGGTTGCTCATTTCTGTCAAAAAATGTTAATATAAAAGTTTTTATATTTTTTGATACTATTTATTTTTGTGTTCATCTTTTCAATTATTACTCTTACTCTAAATATAATCTCTCTCTAAAGTTGGTGGTAGTTTTTCGTTCTAAGCTGATATTTCTAGTGTTTCGTTACGACAGACAATTTCAGTTTGTATATTATACAGGGTGTCCGGTAATGAATGGATAACCTTGAAATGGGTCTTAGTAGAACTATTGGGCATTCGGAAAAAAATATCAAATAAAAAAAAACCCAAGTATATTGTATATTGGTAATGTTATCTCGCAGTTTATAACCTACTTTCTAGATAATTAGGATATTACACTTTTTTCTATAGTACCCTGACAATACTGTATATATCTGTATGTCGTTTTATTTTCTGTGATAAATATATAGTTCAAACTTACATAGTTATTATGTAGGATTCATGCCTGAAGCATTTTACGATTTACTTTCCCAGTTAAAGAGCAATGTTTAATTAACTTTATTCATAATAGTACCTAATAAATATCATATTTTTGTAGCTTTGTGATTTATTAATGTATACTTCATTCAACCGGCTACATAGTTTGATGCTGCGACTTTATCCACGCCGTTAAGCATACCTCGTTAGGTTGGCAAGCTATCTACTTCTATTGCTTAATGGCATGCCAAATCCTACATTATTTTATATTAAATCATATCTGTGATACCACTGATGTTTTATTTCTCATAGAGTTATTTTTGACACATTTTCGCCTATTTACAGGAGTGGTGCTTTCGACTCACGGGTTTAATAACAATAAATTATTGAATTTAGATGTGTTTTCATAGAATACTATAAAGATATTACAGATATGCATATACACATACGTACATAAGCAATTCTGTTTATCCAAAATGGGTGTCAGTCTGACGGATTATTACAATGTTTAATTCCGTATTGGTGCAGTTATATTATCGTCCAACCTCTGGACGATAATAGTCTGTAAATTATAAATTTCAAATAGTAATATTAGAACATTATTAAGACATTTTTAAGATTAATCGTGGAATAAAATAACTTATCAAAAACAAAAAAAAAAGGATTACTCGGGGACCTGATTGCAGCCCCCCCCCCCCCCCCGCGCTCACGGAAAATTTCCAACAACTGTCCTCCACAAGTCCCCTAGAACTGAATCCCCTTCATAATATTCACCGCGCGCCCACTCTGCGGAATACATTGTCTCTACACCTCCTGCCATTAACAGGATCATAGTAGACGCGACATTTATATTCCACAGAATTGTAAATCTATAACGATACAACTCATTGCAATTCCACTCCCTTGGTTAACTGCTCGGCGGCAGAATGAAGTATGGTGGCAGTACTCAGAAAACTGCCCGAAGATACTAATGAAATGCACATTTGCTTGACTCCTGAACAATTATTCCTTGGACCTTGGTAGGTAGATACTGCATCTTGCTATTTTCCCCATATATTTGGGGACGTATCTGTGTTCGTCCTTCCACACTCATCTATCAGCCACTACTGAATCATTCCTTTTTCGTTCATAGGTAGGTAGTTAAAATAAAAAACAAATAATTTGATTAATATTTTAATACATTTTAACAAAATATACACAAAAATGTATTGGTAAATAAGTGGTTATAATAGTCCAGTCAAACATGGATTTACCCGCGGAATGAATAAAAGCTATGAAATTGTGAATGTTCGTTTGTTCTTATAGACCAAGAAATGAAAGCGAAGGATACGTGACATTTACAAAAAGCTGGCGTGACTCCTCTAATATATATAGATTCACGAACACGAGATCTTTGCGACTTGAGATATTTTATAAAAAGTCACAATTAATTATGTTCATTCATTCTGAGCTTTACCTTAATTTTTCACCTTATTTGACTGTACTAATAAAGGGTATTTATAAATCTTAAGGACTAAAGCTGAAGCCACAAGACAGGGGCTTAGCTCAGTGCTTGCTGTATCGCGACTGCCATACTGACAAGTAAGGGCGCTCCATCGGAGCCACGCAAGCAAGGCACTACGCGAAACTCCTGTCTATATGGAGCTTAATAAAATTAAGTACTTTTAATGGGACGGAATGTGTTATTTTTAATCACAACGTTTTTTATTACAGAATACTTGCTCAATATTTATATATATTTTTTATTTTACACACTCCTCCATGTTTTTTTCCTTTAGTGCAATGTTATATTTGACACACTGTACTTTATTATAATGAAACTTCGGAGTACATCCGAAGTTTCATTATAAATTACTATTATATGACTCGGCATTATTATCCTTATAAACTTTATATGAATTCCCCATATTATTTTAATTTGAATGGTGCAGACTTTCGTCTCACTTCTGAGCTCCCCTGTCCTCCCATAGTGTAATTGAATGCGTGTTACGTGCATGCGACGTTTACCCGAGTTGGATAAAGAGAGACAAGAACTGATCCCGTTCGTGTAGATTTGCCCGAGTTATGTGGTTGGACGACACTAACAACAGCATAGTTATCAGAACAATTATTAGAAGAAATCGCTTACACGGAATCCTAAATAAATACTATTAAGCGAGATCCACTGTTTTATATAATTTCATGAAAATAAATTATCTACTTTATAAACAATAACTCAAGAAACAATGTATAGAATTATATTTAACTGAGGACAGTAGAGCGATTGGTGTACCCAGACCCCAATGTAGACAGATCAAAATAAATAAATAAGTGAATTCACAAAACTACAATGTTTACATGATCGTACGATGTATATACATATCCTAAATATTAATAAAACTTTAGCTGTGCACGTGTGCACTCTCGCATTTTGACCGATTATTTTATAATATTGAAGGTATATAATATTTTGAAAGTTGCAGCGTGACCTAGACCTAGTCATTTGGTTACGACCTGGTGTAGCGTATTTGTATTTGAACTTGAAAGAACGAACTTACAGGCGGGCATATCACTTACAGAAAGAAAGACTGATAAATTATATAGACGAGCATTCGTCTAAGGGTGTAGTATGTACTGTAGTAGTGTACTTTCTTTCTGGTAGTATGTAAGGTCTTTATTTGCCAAATACAGGAATAGGCCACGCCACTGAACTGTCGTTTTAACTGAAATATAATACAATGATCCTTACTTACTCATCCTTACTCTTAACTGAAACTCACACTGAGTTAAATTAACGTGTTTTCTACATGGAGGGATAATTCACAACCATTCAGGTAGCAGCTGTCTTAGCGAATTGGTTGGCCCGACTTTTATTAACGTAATGAATGTTATTAAAATATAAGTCTTGGCTTAACAGACATGATCAATTGCTTTGTGGCCTTATTTGATATTAATTACAAAAGCTACTGCCTTATTCCTAAGATATGTTTATTATTTATAGTTTATAGATAAAGAACCAGACCGGAATAGACAGAGAAAGATTTATAGATATAGAATTATTTCTTCAACAAGCTATTTTAAGGAAAACGCTAATATCATTGCGTTAATATTACGATCATAAAACTTTTAAAATTATACACAATATTACATTACAAAAATATGATTTTGAAAACTAACTTACTTAATTATTATTATTGTTCCCAAAGAATACGAGAATGTGACGTCTAATAATTTTTATTTTTCAGAAGAATCCATTGCTTTGCACCTCGCCAAATACGTCACTTTCTCAAAGATATGTCTCTGAAGCTGTGTAACGCATGCTTGTTTATTTTGTTAAAAAGGAATAGTGTTTAAGTACCTGATTATAATTAAATTACACATCTATCGAATTCGTGATTTGACCGAACAATTGTAAAAACAGAAACAATATGACCAAAATGACTTGAGCGTGCTCCATCAAGTGTTCAAATAAAACTTTAAAAGCCGCCCAATTACATAAATATAAAATACAAAATAAAATATTCATCCTAAGGCGAAAAAATAATACTTTTGATAATTTATGGCCACTAACGTTTAAATAGTTAATAAATAAATAGTAACATAAATATCGAAACAAAGATTTTTTTTAAATCATTGCTTTTAGTACGTGTATACGTTTTTTAATCAGAGTATAAATGTTAAATTGTGATAAAAGTATGGTTTATAAAATGAAATTCATGTTATAAACCGCTTAAATTCATTTTGATATTAAATTAAATTTTGACTTGACTTATACAAGTCCTTTGACTGATAAACAAAATTAATTCATGTGGGTTTTGTGTAGTACTTGAGAACTTACAGTTAACTTACTTTTCTCTTTATATTATCATCTATAAAATACAACCATTTACAAGGACGGATTGGGTAATACTTAAAAATAGTTCAATAATTTTGTGTAATTTACCTTACCACAAGTACGAACAATCAATAGAGCTGTATATTGTTCTGAGTGGGTAATATGAAAAACTTAGCTATGCCCGCCGGCGGTTTCACCTGGAGGTGATCCTCTACGTACTGACAGGGGCATACGTATTTTTCACCGTGTCTGCCGGGGACCGAGTTGGTGAGATTCAATCTGTTTTTAACAGCCAGCGCACCCCAGCGTCCAACGTAGCGCACGTACAAAAGCGCGCCTCGCTCCTGTAACCACATTTCACATTCACAGTACACGAAATATCACCACTGTCCGCTTGTTAGATACAAAGTCGCCACAGTCATGTTAGTTTTATTAAAGTTTTAGCAAAATTTCATTGTATGAGATGATTTGGATGGTTGATTTTACAATAACTACCTAGATAATAAAAAATATTAACTGTAACTACGTAATTTATTAATGTGTCATTAGTATTTGTTCATTTTGTTATTTAAACCGTTATTGCGTTAATACCCCTCAATTTTATTTTAAACGTTCAATCTTTAATGGAGTTATGACAGATGAATGAAAACACTCAATGAAAAAGAGTCAAATGAAAATGAGTCTTAATCTTGAGAGAATTAGAGAACTAGAGAAAATAAAGAAAAGATTCTCTCTAAATTCTATAAATTAATGCTTTGGTCGGCATAGAACGGCTCGCCCCATCACTGCGCGCATTATTGACGCGCATAAACGCATCTAAATAAATAGATGCATTAACAAATATTATTGTATTTAGCAGAATAT
The DNA here is from genome assembly GCA_947359385.1 of Chesias legatella. Classification (NCBI taxonomy): domain Eukaryota; kingdom Metazoa; phylum Arthropoda; class Insecta; order Lepidoptera; family Geometridae; genus Chesias; species Chesias legatella. The sequence goes on from OX375783.1 coordinate 8,266,217, forward strand.
ACTGTAATGTTGTTCGAAGCGCGTGCATGAACCTATCATGTGGGTTCTTATAAATACATGAAGACTGACCAAGCTAAGCAATATCAGTGGAGAGAGCGCCGCCTGAGCCAGGCGTCGCAGAGCGGGCAACAGGCGCGCGTGTCTCTGGGCTCTTTGTTCCGCAATATTTCCTCAAGGTACTGACAGGGGCAGAAGGCATGCGTGAGGTGTCGCGGCGCGGCCGGGTTGCCGCCCTCCTCGTCTAGAGTCCAGTCCAGCCGGCGACGCAACAAGTCTTTGCCCCACCGCTGGAGATACCGGAGATACACTTGCTCCGCCATACCCTGCACGCACATCACATTGGTACCACACTCACCCACAACCCTTACATTATTATCTACCACTACGGCTACGGACATGCACCGTCCACACTACCAACGCATTATCAATCTTACGGATGTCGATTCCATTGTCATGAACAAGTCTGGTATCTGCGTAAGATGTCGCGTAAGAGTTAATTATGCGTTCCATTAGTGGCGATAACACAATTAATGTGCTCATGAATTAATTCTTTCTAAACAATATGGATAGTGCAATGTTTGTAAGATGTTTTACTTATGCAAACACTAAAGATATCTGTATGACTTGTATTTATCTCGGCAGGCATAAGCATAATTACCTTAATAAATGGAGACGTGCCATGTCAAAACATGATCGACACAATTTTTTGCATATTTTATCCTAGGAATTAATAGATTGACTAGTGACTGAAATTACTGACAAAATTTTGAATGATGTATGGATATACAATGTTATTTATATCCAAAAACAGGTAAACTAAATATTTAAAAACTGATCTGTTCGCTGATATTATGGTAAAAGCAACTGCACTTAAAATTAGGCAGTTTTTCATCTAAGTTTACATAAAAATAAAGATTATTGGAATCATGCACTAGAAGTTGTTACTACTGAAATCAAATAATAGATTCTAAATGTCAGCCCTTTACCTTTAAACCCTTCTAACTAAATGGTATTTTATTGCTAAATCGTCTAAGGCTCTTGCTTGTATATATCAGAGACTAAGACAAAGGGTCTACTGAAAGACTATTCATGGAAACAAATACAATTCAACAACACAATATTCCACAGTAAATATGAATAAACACATAATATTTTCTTTAGCATTTTGCTAAGCATAGACACTATTAAATAAACAGTCTATTATTCACTGGCTTGCCTCAGTTCAAAATGCAAACTTTTGGTCTATGAAATCAAAATATTTTTATTAGGCTCTGCAAACAGTGAAGACTATTTTGCTCCAATAACTTTTTTTCCATGAGAAGACTTAAGTTATCTGATAATATATGATGTCATGTTTCATCGTTTGCCAAACAAAGTTGATGACTTAGATGATGCGTCATTAGAATGGACCAGCTTTCTCTTATATTACTAACTGTATATTTTGTTGATTAGTAAATTATTATTTTAATACTGAATGTTAGATAAGCAAGTGATAATTAATAAACAGGTGTGACCAAAAACTATTTCCAAATGCATGCACTATAGTTGGTGCAATATTTGCTAAACTTACACTAATTACATTTGTGAACTTCATTTCTTCAAATATTGTATCAGAATGCTAAGGTATGGCGGTGAATTACAATTAAACTGGACAAATTTGGGTTGAACTCGGACAAACTAGACTGCCAGGAGGATTGCACACCATCAAATATAACATCAAAAGCAAGCACATTTTTACTATTATTGAAACATTTTCAGATTAATTCACAAAAAACTCACTTTATTTATAAAAGGACATTGTTAGACATATCTATATGAAATTATTATATTTGACTAACCAATAATCTATTGATCAGAGCTATTAAGCTCTAAAGCAAATGAATCAATCAGAATTTACCTGTTTACGTGACAGTCTCGTAGACTGAGCTCCTTGGATGACAATGTCACTAGCACCAACATCCAGCCTCTGTTCCCAGCCCTGCATTATAGTTTTCCCTTCTTCGCTATCAATGAACTGCTGTAGGTGAGCAATGCACGGCCCCGAGTCAAAATAAATAAAGCATAAGTTAACTTTGTGACATGATATCTTTCCTCTATCATCGAGAGCCAGGATAAGTTTGTGTCTGTTCAGTAACTTATTGACACGTGCCAGGCTTTGCTCTAGTCCTTTTGAAAGTCTGAGTTTTATCCACATACAGAGAAATATGGCAGCTGCATTCAGGACAAGCCATAGCACTCCTAGTGAAAATAAGGTCAGGCCTGTTAACCCTGAGAATAGGAGGGCTAGGAGGACGAGGAATGCGAGAGTAATCCAGCAAACAAGAACTCTTTTGTAACAAATGTTATACAGTGTGAAGCGAGCATCATTCACAAGCAGTTCCATTGCATGGACATATTCTTCAACTGTGAGCTGAAATATAATGTTTTTTTTTTAAATTAATAAGTTAGTAAACTCATCACTTAAAAAGTGGAATAATTTATGACACTTTTACATATAAAAAAGTATTTAGATGTTAGAAATAAAAATATCTGAATTATTTTAGTGTTAGAAATATGCAGTACCAAACGGCTCTGTCAGAAGACCAGCGTTAGTTGTAATGTGTGTACAACTAGCTCATGCTGAGACAGAGACCGTTTTGTGACTCAAATTGACAGCAGCTTTGTTTTGTTTTTGTTGATTGAGTTCCAAATAAAATATTCTCTTTGTTTCTTTAAGCAAGATCTAACCAAACTATTCTCAAAAAGAAATATGTAGCAGCAACTGACTCACGCCGAACTATATGCGACATGTAGTATGCACAGGGAAGTGTGTAAACTGTCAAATTTTAATTTCAATTTCTACAAGTGCAATGCAACATGTTCTGCTGTTAACAAGAACTTACAGTTAAACCCTGTGCCATCAGTTCTTCCGGCACTAGCTCTGGTCGGAATTGTGCCGCAGTAACCCATGGCCACTTAGTATTTACAGGTAGAACAGTCACTATTATATCGCCATTACCTATAAGGAAAACAATAATCAATTCGTGAGAAACATGAATATCGACGACGACACATATAACATATTATCACATAGTTGCTACTTACAAAAGCCTTGACGTATGTTGACGAACTCTACGTTTTTCGTTAAGGTGTTGTGTGACAACTCAACGACATTTTTGTCCCCTCGATCGAAATTAACTTGGACAGTTTCTGTATTTAGCACAGCAGGTAGTCGCGGTGACGACTGAATCGACGTGCTTGCAATTACAGCAGCGGTCGAGGCTTCTGGTAATGGTTTACTTTGCGGAGTTTCATCATCAAACTTTACCCACCCTGGTCGCGTTTCAGTTTCATCTGAACTTATCTTTCCGTTTGTTTCACCCACTTCATGTGTTTCAGCCTTTATTTCTGTATTGCTCATATTTATGCAAAAAACATTAAGCAAATTGTATAATGTAAAACCAAAAAATAAATCCACAACAGCCACACACACCGCGATGCAACAAACACGAATGGCAACTTGCTTGACAATGACAATACAATATAATATTGACAAAGACAACCAAATTTTTTCATTTGGGGGCCAACTATGGGATCTTATGCAATTCTGAGACAATCTAACTGCTGATTTACGTAATTTTAATATTGATTATTATGTTTACATTACCTACTGTAGGTTTAGTGTAGTAGTTTAGTACTGTAGGTTTGATTACATTACTGTAGGTTAGTAGGTTTTTTATTTTTTATTCGTGATAGGCAAGCATTTGACCGCAATGCTTGCCTAGAAGGAACCTATTTCACTCTCTTCTTGAAGACTTCCATATTATAGGTTTCAGGAAATACCGACGCAGGCAAGGAGTTCCACTCTTGGGCTGTCCGCATTATAAAAGTGGAAGCAAAACGCTTCGTACGAATGTGTGGTAATTCGACCAAGAAAGGGCGACGTGATGCCGTACGTCTGGATGTCCTGTGGTAGAATGCGGAATGAGGTATTTGCAAAGGCGAGCTTAACCCTTATAAGAATTTTCTTCCAGCAAACCTTTGAGGATAAAAATCGGTTGCAACGAAAGATGGGCATGACGAGTACACTTACCGATCTGTATTATAATATAATTAATAAAAACCTACTTCAACAAATACTAATAATCTATACATCTAAAAATAAAAAATCCAATACCTAATATATATTGCATATAAAATAAATATATTGTATACTAATAAATACATACATACTTACAATGACGATATACTTAGGTACGTGTAAATGTAAATACAGTGAGTAAAGTTTAAAGTTAAGAAAGTGCTCTTTAACTTTACATACACCAAACTGGACTGTCTTGGATAATACGTGGAATGCTATTCCATAGCCGAGCTGCTTCTACGGTGAAGGAGTCACCGTACCTACTAGAAGAATGAGGGGATTTTAAGGAGTCATCGTGGTTTAGATACCGCGAGGAGCAAGATAATCAAAAGCTCACGGAGAAGATACAAGGATTGTTAAGAATGACAATAGTGAGGAAGTGAATCGTGATCACGTCGATGAATGAGAAGCCATTTTAAACGAGTTCTAAGACACGGTCAAACTTGCGCACGGTCAAACCGAAAATGAATCTGACGCATAGTTTTGAAGTCGATAGAGTTTATTTAATAGTTCCAAAATATTTACATATTATTGTTAGAAAATATATAAGTATATATAACAATAATAAAATCGTCATCTATTTCAGACTAAATAATATATGTCCGTAGGTATATGTAGTATTATTCTATGGATAAATATTAGTAGGTAGGTAAGCCTAATGTGTATCATATTCTGATTAGGTATGCCTGATACTTACCTACCTGTGGACTTCTCAAAGCAAGATAGAAGTGGCATGTGATTGAGTATACTTAACATTATTAAGTATGAAAATTCATCGATTCCACAGGCAAGCAATCTTGCAAAGGCTCTTGTAAAGGCAATGTAGGCCGCGGACGTCCTTCGCCTACCTGCTCGAAGTCTCGACGCCCGGCGCCCGCGCATTAGAAGTGGTCGAAAATGTAGTCTGACCGGTTCCCCCTCTCGCATACGTTCGCGAATTCTTCCCCGCTAACCAATAGGTGTGCCTGCGACCCACCAGAGCACACATGTACAGTTTCAACGGCCAGATTTGTGTCCTCATAATGTGACCGACGCGGGCTCATTAACTCGTTCCGTAGAGGAATTCAAGTTGTGTGTATCAGTAAAATAGCGATGATGCCGTAAGAACTGTTGTGATTTACTTTTTTAAAACATGTTCATTTTGAGTGCACATTTGCGGTCGATGACCAGTGAATATAATAATATAGGATCTTTTTTGCGTATAGTCAAATTCATGGGAGTGCAAAATTGTTAAAAGAATATCATGACTCAAGTAAAAATATTAAATATGGAATCTTTACCCAAGCAATTTGTATCCGCAATGAGAACTTTGTTCGATATCATGGACGATAAGCGCACGGGATACGTTAAAGTTACAGATATCGAAAATCGATGGCGAGACGATCGCACCAAAGGTCTCCCGCGCGGCGTGATTGAGAGCTTACAAAAAGTCGCCTCACACGATGGTTTGTTAACATTCGAAAGGTTCTGTTCAGGACTCCGAATATGTTTACTGCGAAATCAAGTAGAACATAATACAAATAAAGTCGATATGCTAAATGAGGATCCAAGACTACACACGCAAACAATAAGTGACCAAGTTCATCGACCTCCGTCGGCTCCTTTATTAGACAACAATGACGCGCAGAACTTGAATCCAAACTGGAAGATTATAAAAAAATCGGATAACTCTACGCAACATCGCACAATAAGTATGCCACAGCTGGTAGCGCGCAAAGAAGGCGTCGTTCAAGAGTCTCCACACCACAACAATACGATCGTTGCACTGAAGCAAGAAAATTCACATAGAATTTATGGTCCTCCGAAACCACCCCGATTGGAGAAATCTATCGATAGAACGGAATCGACTAGGAAAGGTTACAAATCCGTTGAAGAAATCGTATTTGTGAATGAGGATTTGGGAGATAAGTTGACGTATGAAGATTTATCACATGCTATGGTAGAACAAAGCAGAGGACTCGGGGACGGAAGGTCTTCCAACGAAACCCAATCACAATTCCGTCGGACATCGCGCCGTCGTGAACCGCGGCGGCACACGCTGCATAACGGGGTAGACTATAATCTTTTAAAACGAATGAAACAGATCGAGCAAGAAAAAGACGTTTTATTACAAGGTCTGTCAGCTATAGAAGAGGCGCGAGAATGGTACCTAAAGCAACTGACTGAAGTTCAGGACAAAATGCGGTACGCTGGCAGAATGGGTGCTTACGTGGTGAGTTTAAAATGCAATGGTCTAGAAATGTAGGATAAAAATTATTTATATACGTACTGAAGACTGCTTAGAAGTATACCTACATATCCCTGACCTTCTTTAGCTGTGACGGAATGCATCGTTACAATCATTCTCAAATGCATCCGTCGATCAATTGATTATTGCTTCATGTATAAGTATCGGCAACACATGGTTACTGATTCGAACATTATATTTACAGGAGCCCTGGAGCGAAGCACAGCAGGAGCGACTGGAGCTACTGCGAGCGCGGGTGTTGGAGCTGAACCGACAACTGGGCGCGCTAGCTGCGGGCTGGCGGCACGGGCCTCTCTCTCTTCACATGAACTTAGCGCTTCCATCGTCAATGCCGACCGCCACACCGAACAACGCCGCTGTTCTTAGATCGCAGAATCGTATGCTGACTGAGGTAAGAGTTGGTGGATTTGGCTAAACTGACAAGCACTAGCAGCGGCCAGGTGACACAGGACTCAATCTTTCCCCACATTAGCCTACTAACACTTACAATTGACGACGGCGTTCTTCTTCTAAACCACACCTCACTGAACGCCCAGCTGTTTACATCGCAGAACTGCCGACTGAGAGCAATTATCGCATACATGAATCTAGCGACATAGGCACTATCGATAACGAAACGCCATTAAGAACCATGCCGCTGGTTTTTATGCAGACCCTCATCTTCATCCAGTCGGTACTGGTGAGTAGTGGAGCTATCACCTGGGGGCGTTAGCGGAGGGCTGGCCTATCAATATCTCCACATCTCTCTTTCTTTTGCCTCAGCTTCCCGTTCGGTCATCCACCGAAAATGCCACTGTTCTTGATCATTCCCTACACTCATTGTTCTCAGCTATTATTAACCTCAACATGCTGATGGATCTTTTGTTGGTAAGGAGACAAAATGGATGAAAATAAGAAAATCTTAGATAGTTTGGAAAAAAACATTACTTTGCCTAGTATCATTTATATAAAATTAACGATTACTTTGCTCAAATAGTGGTTGATAGTGCTTGTCTAAAATTGTACTTCATTTTCAGGAGGTGAATCGGAAAAATGAGAGAATATCTGTTTTGGAAAGAGAAAAATCAGCACTTATAAGAGAATTGCTCTTACAGAGAAACAGCAAAAACTTTGGATAAGCAACATTAGCTTGTTATATTTTCTTCTATTGTGTCCATAAAATATGATTGTCTATACAATTATTAATATTTACACTAGTTTGTATTGATGGGTGCAGGGATGATAACTATGGAAATATGTTTTATTTATATTCAAGATTTATTTATATTATGTCTACTAAAAATATATCAACTACACAAATGATAATATATAAAAGATGAATAGTGATTTAGCTAAACAGCAAAAGTTTCATCACACAATCCGAATGTAATTATATCAGTAATGTCCCATATTTTTATGTAAACTAAAGTAAATCCTTTTATATTGTGCCATAGCATTAATTATAAAATGTGCAATAATAAATATTTTTTTATCTGAATTTGGTTTTATATTGCTGCTCACAAAATATATCAAACAGATTTGTTGTATAAAGAATAGTCATATTCCCTGAATGGCACATCATAGGTGAGATAGCCCTGATCCCAAGCCCTTTCAATGGCGACCAATAGTTCCTTGTGCTTCTTTTGGCATATGCCGGTTTTGAATGGGTCCAATATCTGCAACAAACACATTTTACCCTTACAATACTTAGAACGGACAGGGGCGCTGAGTACCCATGAGCATGAAACATGAAAACTGGGGATCTTCTCTGTATGCACAAGTTCCAATGAAGATTTCTTAATATTTTTTATTTTTTTTGATGTAATACAGTTACAGAACGAGCTGACGGCCCACCTGATGTTAAGTGGTAACCTCAGGCGATTCGGCTTGGGTCCTCCCCTACTTGGTACAACAAGACCCAAGTCGCAACGTATGCGCCCGTAACTCTGAGACATGTAGGTGGAATGTCTCGTGTGCCTGTAATTTCACCGGCAACCACACCTTTCAAACCCGAAAACAGTAACACGAAAGCGTTACTGCTTGGCGGCAGAAATAGGCATGGTGGCAGTACTTCCCCGGACGAACTTGGCAAGAGTTCTACTGCTCTTTAATAAGTATTAACATTGCTTAATTAATATATATAATATTATCATTATTTTTTTATAATTCTTATACAACAAATATATTAATAAAAAATTGTATGTCTGTCTGCTTGTTCTTGTCTGATTTCCAAAACTACTGGACCAATTTTTACAGGACTTACACTAATGTATATGATGGCTGATGATATGAGATGTAACTTAAGTTATTTTTACTAGGGGTAATATAGGAATGTGTGGTAAAACTAAATTTCACATGCAAGAAGTCGTGGGCAACGGATATATATACAGGGTTACAGGAAAAGTCGTGCTAGATCCGTTAAGGGCGTGGAGTACCCATCATTTCTGACTTATTTCACTATGAAACACCCTACCCTAAACTTAACCCTTTTCGAGATATTCGACTTTTAATTTTTTATTGAATAATGCCGATTTTTAGGCTACGAAATTTATTTTTGTTTATTTTGTGTATCTTATTATTATTATTATTGCATTTTTACATGTGTAATAAGATGCTTTAGGACATCAATCATTAAAATAGTGCATAAGTTAATTGAATAGACCGTAGTAGACAAGTGAAAGTAAAAAAATAAAAAATATATTAGCAAGCTTATTTTTCTCTAAGGGATATCTAAAAAAAATATTATGACACTTGTTCGGCAGATATTTTTTAAAATATCTACGTTTCATCAGCTATCTAACGAGGTATAATAATCTAGGGTTTTATTCAAATGCATTGGAAAAAAATTAGTTTCATAGGCGACAGTGGAGAAGAAAATTTATACTTAGCCCTAAAAAGTAAAATAAAACATTAGGTATGCATGAAATGTCATTTATTAAAGGTTTTCACACAACTTTTTCTTATTCTACAGTTCATGTTCAACATGGCCGCCTCTATTTCTGAAACATTGTCGCATCCTTCTACGGAGACCAGTCTTCACTACTCCAGTGGTCAACGTGGTCCTCATTTTATTTGCTGCATCCACAATCCTTTCTCTTAAGTCTTCCACAGACAAAACTGGATTCGGCTCGCTGTACACAAGACTTTTCATGCACCCCCATACATGAAAATCCATGGGAGTTAGGTCCGGACTTCTTGCTGGCCATGGCAACGGCCCACCTCGTCCTATCCATTTGTTTGGATAATTTGTGTCCAGCCAGTCTCTGACACTTCTCCTGAAATGGGCAGGGCAGCCATCGTGTTGGAACCACATGTCCCTGATCAGGTTGAGTGGCAGATCATCCAGCAAATCACTCAAGTCTGCTCTCAGGAAATTTTCGTAGCTTTCCCCATTTAGATTATCCGGGAGAAAGTAAGGTCCAATCAAATGATTAGAGATAATGCCCATCCACACATTCACGCTGAATCTTCGTTGGGACCCTTTCACTCTTTTCTTATTGGGATTCCTTAGTTCTTTTGGGGCCCAGTAATGGACGTTGTGATAGTTGGTTATGCCATCTTTATCAAATTTGGACTCATCCGTCCACAAGATATTTCTTAGAAAATCTGGGTCTTTCTCTACTTTTTTCCACGAAATGTAATACAAACCCTAGATTGTTAGACCTCGTTAGATAGCTGATGAAACGTAGATATTTAAAAAAATATCTGCCGAACAAGTGTCATAATATTTTTTTTAGATATCCCTTAGAGAAAAATAAGCTTGCTAATATATTTTTTATTTTTTTACTTTCACTTGTCTACTACGGTCTATTCAATTAACTTATGCACTATTTTAATGATTGATGTCCTAAAGCATCTTATTACACATGTAAAAATGCAATAATAATAATAATAAGATACACAAAATAAACAAAAATAAATTTCGTAGCCTAAAAATCGGCATTATTCAATAAAAAATTAAAAGTCGAATATCTCGAAAAGGGTTAAGTTTAGGGTAGGGTGTTTCATAGTGAAATAAGTCAGAAATGATGGGTACTCCACGCCCTTAACGGATCTAGCACGACTTTTCCTGTAACCCTGTATAGCTCTATAAAAGGGGTTTTAGTTTTACTACAGTAAAAAAGAATGAAATTTATATGTGTGTCCATACCTGTCCAGTATACTGAGATATAAATTGTTCAAGCAGTTTGGTATTCTTGTGATCTAGCACCAAGTATTCATCGCGGCAAATGGGACAAGGATTCCCAGTAGAAATGATACCATTTCTAATACAAGTCTTTCTAGTCTTCCTTGGAGCAAAGCCTCCCTTGTGATTACGGCGATATAAAACCCACACAGGATTATCCCCGTAAGTTTGTTGGTACGCCTTACTTTGTAGATATTTCATACTAGTCTCCACGGGGATTTGTTTTGTTCTATCTTTAGCTGGGTCAATTGCTTTTTCTTCCTCATTTGAAGCACCTTCGGTTGACTCGGAATAATAACGCAAACTCGGCCTTAGATCAGCGAGTATAATTTTGTTTAAAAATGAACGGATGTTGTTTGTGATAGCCATTGTAAAAGGTTCTTGAAGTATAGATTTTTTAACCCAAGATGTCTGAAAAACTTTTAGTATATTTATTATTTTGACAAAATAATATCCTTTCTGGTAAGTAGTTTTTGAGGTTATGTTATTCCTTTTTTTTATTGGCAGTGTTGACACCTCTGTCTGTCTCAGATATTAGGTTGGGACTAAATGGAATTTTTAAATATATTTATTTGAAGTGAGAATCTAGCGATACACGATACACAGCCATAGAATACGGTAGCGTTACACATGCAAACACAGTTTTTCTTTCTTTTTTGTTAATTGTGTAATTAAGTACCTACAAAGTACGTACAAAGTAAATTCAAATAAAAATAATGATCAAAGAAAACGAATTTTTTGCAAATTTACATGGCAACAATAAGTATAATAAAACTGTTAAATGTCACAATGTTAGCCATTTCAGTGTCAGGTGTAAGGGTCTTTAATATAATAACCTATTATTGTCGAAAATTAAAGCATGGCAAGATAATACACACTCCGCATTATATAGGTATGCGGAAGTTTGTTTGGGGGTCTTTTGGTTTTTCACGCTAAAACGAATTAAAAGGCTGTATCAAAATTATTTTATGTCTGTCAATATATTAGCTAAAAAATATATTAACCAGTTCTTCTTCCGGACGAGTTTGGCACAAGTTTTACTGTCTGATATATTTTTATTTACCTACTAACAGCAATTAATTACGAATGACATATTAACATGTTATACAAAACTCATTCAATCGGGATTAGATGTTAAAAATTTTACATATATATATGTTAAGCAGTAGCTTATTGTTTTCAGTGAAAATCTAAGCAAATTGTATTAATCTATCTCCAATATGTTACTTACGAACTTCATAATTTCAAGAGCAAGCGCACGGCTACTTGAATCATTAATACCCGAGTAGGAAAGGTACCAACTATGATATCAGACAAGCATGTTCTATAATATCAAGCTGTCAATTTATTAGGATGTACAAACAGGTATTTGTCTGTGAAGGAATTCAAATCCAAAAACGGTTGGTTGCAGTTTGATTGAATGCGAATTTGTTTTGTTTTGTAACTGCCCCATCATTATTGTTATTCAATGTAGGTACCGTATATTCTTTATAAAAGTAAGTGGCTTTGTAAAAGTAAAGCGGAAATAAGGAAACTAGTGATTCAACCAGCTATTAAAAAGTGGATTTTTCACATTTTGCGATTGACAAACAAAGTAAGTAGGCGTTTGAGTAGTTTAATGAAAAGTTCTCAGATGTAATATGGCTATTGCGATATATTAATTTAATTATCTTTGCACTATACTGTGACTGGTATACTACAAGCTCTTAAAATATTTGATTGCTCCGGGTTAACAGTACCACTACTGCAGAGCTGGATCGTTTTGACTTGCATTGAATATATGGTCTGAACAATTAACATAATTGATGCTATTGCATGCCCATTCCTGCGAACAGTGCCTGTTCCCATTTGAATGATGTGGTCTCAGGTCAAGTTACAGGCACATGAGACGTTCCAACTTCACATCTCAGAGTTATGGGTGCATGCGATGTAACTTTGGTCATGCCGTACCTAATGAGGGGAGGACCCTAGTAGCATTGCTTGTTATGGGCAAAGGTTGCCACTTAACACCAGGTGTACCATAAGATATTCTTAATAACTGTAAATAAAAAATGGGTCTTGCAAATTTGTGCATCCATGTCTCTTGTAATACAGATTATCCTGATGAAGTGTCAATGTATATATATATACCATACTTTTCAGATATCCATTTCTATCAACATTCTGCAGTAATATGTTAATGTGATGGCCTGAATATGTGTGAAATATTTATCGAACAATATCTATAATCAAAGAATAAGTTACATTAATATGTAAAAAAAAGACTGACCAAAAGAAAAATAATGTTGGAACTTTATGTTGTTTCAGAGACATTTGTCGTCAAAAACAGATTGATTCACTCTCGGCAGAGACATGACAGAATATGTTCCTGATTCCTCCACAAATATCAAGTAAGTATAAAAAATAATAATATACAAGTGGAATATATAGCATAATTTGTGTTATGTGTGAATACATTATTGAGCAATTAAGTCACATAATAGATTATTTATGATAAAAGTCACTAGTCTCCACACTAGGATTCCCTTTGTTGTGGGTGACTATTCCCTTCCAGGAGAAAACTGTACAGGTCTGAGACTATAATATAGACTAAACATTCAAAGGGGTAGATACATAATAATATGGAAGTATATTTGGTAAACTTGAAATCACCTACTGTTATTTTGTGATATGATATAAGGTAGACTTAATTACAATTTATGTAGGCAGCTTACGCTGGGAATTAAAAATTCTAACTATAAATCAATGAACAACGTAAAATCATGTGACATATGTTTTACTAACTAGTCATCGACACAAAAAATCACAAAAGTCACAATTCTAAACAACATTAACAACTAACACTTATAAATATTTGGTAAAGAATAATTCAAATATCAAAAAGTTAAGATACTATTGAGGGTATTTCATAAATGTTGAGCTGTTCAACCATAGGTTTATACGTGTGCCGTGAGTGTACAATTGGCTCGGTGTGTAATTGGTAATTTGAGTGTGGGTGATAGGATCATCTCAGCTGAAAGGTTGGGGACATAATAGGTAGGTAGTTGGTATTTAATATTTAAGTCTGAGTATGATTCAAAGGACTAACTAGTGGCTATATGGCCATAACTCTAGTTGCTCTCTTGGCAATATAATAATTTACGACAATAACAAAAAAAAGTTTATTTGCTGTTAAATAAGTTCGGACTTTATGAATTTATTGGCAAAATATATAGTTAGATATAATCTTTATAATATAAAAAAATATTGTAGAAATAAGATGTGTTTGTCAACAGATCATTTGGAACATTTGATCATCAACAGTTTGTAAATAAACAAGGCACTCTGTAATAACTGTTGAATTATTGTGAAATGACAACATATTTTTATTTATTTTTTTGTTTTTTTTTTGTTTGACTGGCCTCATAGCTCAGTTGGTTAGTCTACCTTCTGCACTGTAGGTTGTGGGTTCGATCCCCACTCAGGACAAACATTTATGTGACATTTGTAACATTGATGTTTGTTCTGTGTCTGGGTGTTAATATGTATTATATGTATGTATTTACAAAAGAAAAGTATATAAGTATTATATCAGTTGTCTGGTTCCCATGATACATGCTATGCTTAGCTTACTTTGGGGCTAGATGGCGCTGTGTGAGATGTCCACCATTATTATTATTATATGGACAACAAACCATTTTCCCCAAAACAATTTCTAATCTACACTAAGTTTGTTTGTTTGTTTGTACGAAGTAATCTCTGGTAAACTCTCTGTAACTCTCTCTCTGGTAACTAATAAACCGGTTATTTAAAATTCTTCATAGGCTTAGGCATTATATTTGATTGAGATATAGTATTTTTTGATGGGAAATAAACAAAATTAGTCAATCAATTCCGAGAAAAACGGAATGCATAGGTTTATCGGCGTGCGCGGACTAAATGGTTAGATATAGGTGAACAAAATGTTCAACAAACATATTGAATCTTTAGTTTTTTGAAAATATTATGTAGACGAAAGTTTGTATGAATGTGTTTGTGTATGTTTGTTACTACTTCACGCTCAAACTGCTAAATGTATTTGGACAAAATTTGGTACCAAGATAGCATATGTGCTGGATTATCACATAGGCTACTTTGATCGCGGAAAAGTGCAGTGTTCCCGTGGGATGACTTATTAACCGGGGGTAACAGTTTTTAGAATGCATTTGGATGCTGTCGGTATTTTGAATTGGGACAGGATTTGGTTGAAGAGTATACTATATCAGACGGCTCTTTTTTTCCAGCCTGACATTTATATTCAATAATGCTCTTATATAAGGTGATCGCTGCCGGATTCCACCATGTTGATCACAGAGACATAGTTAAATAGTGCTTCTTAGTTCTCGAGATGAAAAAAAATATGTTTTCTCGATATTCCTGTGAATCCTAAGGTTGTCTAGAAGAAATCTCTATGAGCAATAAGACCTGCAATCGTATATATATTGTTTATGTATAACTAAGATTAATTTTGTTTCTGTATTTAAATTGGTGTTATGCACAATGAAGAGTTTATATATCTATCAGTTTTAATATTGTATTGGTCTTAAGAAGCAGGAAGTAGCACATAATATATCGAAAATTTAGAGCAGCTACAAGGCAACACGCGCGGTACATTATCTATTTCTGTATGTATGGCATTAAACAGCATCCGTCTCATCCCGAGCCCCTCGAAGCCGCCCCTACACAGCGCGCATTTCATCTCCCTCTCGGAGCTCGGCGAGTGCACGCTATTCCCGTGAAATAGAACTTCACATTCACGCGTGATAGACTGTGTCGCTCTCTAATGACCGATATAAAGCGAACACTCCCGAATATTACGACGATATCTCACGTCCCGTCCTAATTAGTGCACTTGCAGACGTATTATGTTAACTGTCTCAATAACAGACTGTTGCTCCTAATATTGTTTACTACGTTTACAGTGATTTGAATTGTTCAGTAATGTCTATATTCTATTGAGGACAAAGTGTTCAATCACTGGTTATATTCATAGTTAATACATAGTTAATACATCGCAATGGTTTTATTCCTTCCCTCAAAGTGAGCAAGTTTCTTATCAGTTGTTTTGTTGTGTTGTCGCTGTGTCGCTGTGTTGGGGATGGATGTGCGTGTGGAATAAACTTGAATGTAAATCATAATGGCAACTTTACCCAGAGTGCACAGTTCAAAACATGGAAGTGTTATTGCGACACCTTTTAGGTGAGTTATTATTAGTTTCCGAACATACTAACACGAAACATAATGTGTCAATGTATGTCATGCGATAAACCTCTAACTTATCAGTACTTTGTACTTGTACTAATATATGAACATTACCTAAGATAAGTTACATCCTGAAGGTAGATTTACTGCAAAAGAAGCAAACCTCGTATTCATAATGACTTTGAGCAGCAAAACGAAAAATACAGACTTCATTGCCAGTGAAGGCAAATGATTCCACGCTAGCACGTACTGGGATAATATACTGTGTCCAACTATTTTGATTTCAAAACTACTGAACTGATTTTGATGAAATTTCTATGGGACCAATCTGAAAGTAAAAAAAAACAAATCGGTTTAAATTACACCTGAGAAACAAAAAATAAATACAACCGAATTCAGAACCTTAACTTTTTTCAGAGGTCGGTTAATATAAAAAAATTGTATTCGGCCTCGATGTGTACGGAACCCAAAAAACATTGAATTCGGAATTGGCAGTCACAAATATTTAATATAAAGAAAAATAAATAGATAAAATAATATTTTAAATTCATTGATAAATTCAGTTCAAAAATTCAGAGACATCCCTTAATACTAACAACTATGGTTAAATTAAATTAGAGTATAAATATATTTTCTTTCTCAGCACAAGCCCCAGAAAACTCCAGGAAATGGCATTACCGGTGACAAATGGACACGGTATGGAAATTAAGGTTTTGGAAATAAATTGCGGGATATTCTGTTAGTTCAATAATTATTTCAATATATTGCAGATGTGACAAACGCGAGCGGAATAAGCATGAAGCAATATGAGGAGCAACTTTGCGGTTTACGAAAAGAAAACTTGAATTTGAAATTTAGGATATACTTTCTTGAAGAAAAATTGGGCAGTGGATCGCCGCCTGCTGTTCAAGTATGTTATACACAATAATTACTTATTTGGAGAAATTTAAATATAACTTTGTTGACTAAATCATTGTTCAATTTGTAGTAACCCTGTCTTCTGCGCTTGGGTTCGATTCCCTCCCAGGTCAAATGTTAGCTTGACGAACGTAGTTGTTTGTTGTGTAGGTATTTTATTAATGTATGTTAAAAGTACTTACTGTAACTAATTATATGAAGGTACTTACATAAAATCTATATTGTGACATAAAAATATTTTAATTAGCGGTCCACCTAGGTCGTGGACCTGGGCTGGGACAGGGGATCCTGGATCCGCCGTTGATTGCGTGTGTATCGTAGGGTCTGCTGGAGCACAACGTGAGGCTGCAGGTAGAGGTAGAGGAGCTCCGGAGGCAGCTTACTGACAAGCAAGAGCTGCTCGCTGCGGCTGCTGAGGCTATTGACGTGCTGGAACAACAGGTACACCACATATTCATTTACGGAACGAGCCGACGGCCCACCCGGTGTTAAGTGGTAACCTCGGCCAATAACAACCGATGCGACTTGGGTCCTCCCTTACTAGGTACGACAAGACCCAAGTCGCATCGTAAGCGCCCGTAACTGTGAGACGTGTAGGTGGAATGTCTCATGTGCCTGTAATTTCACCGACAACCACACCTTTCAAACCGGAACACAGTAACGCGAACGCGTTACTGCTTGGCGGCAGAAATGGGCATGGTGGCAGTACTTCCCCGGACGAACTTGGCCAGAGTTCTACTGCTCTTCTACTCCCTTACTTCTGTAAGACAAACTACACCTGCCACCATGCCCTTTTCTGCCGCCAAGCAGTAACGCGTTCGCGTTACTGTGTTCCGGTTTGGAAGGTGTGGTTGCCGGTGAAATTACAGGCACATGAGACATTCCAACTTCACGTCTTAGTTACAGGCGCATGCGTTGTGACTTGGGTCTTAACGTACCTATGTAGAGGACCCAAGTCGTATTGCTTGTTATGGGTAGAGGTTACCACTTAACACCAGGTGGGCCGTCGGCTCGTTCCGTAAATGTATTACATAAAAAAAAAACATACATCACTTCGTACACTTTGCCAAGTTCGTCCAGGGAAGTACTGTCACCATGCCCATTTCTGCCGCAAAGCAGTAACGCGTTCGCGTTACTGTGTTCCGGTTTGGAAGGTGTGGTTGCCGGTGAAATTACAGGCACATGAGATATTCCAACTTCACGTCTTAGTTACGGGCGCATGCGTTGCGACTTAACGTACCTATGTAGAGGACCCAAGTCGTATTGCTTGTTATGGGTAGAGGTTACCATTTCACACTAGATGGGCCATCTGCTCGTTTCGTAACTCATCACATCACATAAAAAATAATTTAGATTATTAATTATACCTTTATATAAGCACATAATGGCATCCATTTTCTACATTACCTATCTCTTGTCTGAATAGTATGAAACCAAAATAGGTATTTGCCTCTGTTTATTTCTCAGCTTACTTCTTCTAAACCACAACGGATTTTGATACGATTTTCACGAATAGAAAGAGCGATAAACAAGGAAGGTTTGGGTATATAATTTATTTAAATTGCACCCGTGCGGAGCCGGGGGGGGGGGCGCTAGTTATTATATAAATTGTAACTGAATCCAATAATATAAGAACAAATTATTCTGTATTATCAAGTATAATCTGTTAATGAGCAAATCGTACTAATCTTCTAATTGTTTAATTACAGGGTTCAATTTCAACAGACAGTGTCGAATTGTCAATGAATAACAGCGCTGTCCAAAGAAAAGATAACATTCAGGATCAGGTAAAATGTTTTGTAGTAACCCCTTGTAAAAACGTTACTTAGCAACTGGTTACAAAGCTAAAGTATTTAGTCTTATTCGATCGAATTCTAGAATCCCTGATAAAACACTGATTGGATTATCAATAGCTATAGTTTTGTGGGTAAAACTAATATTAATAAGTAAATTTTCTTTTTATATAGATGCCGGATCGTAAGGACATAACTGATGATACTTGCGCGGAATCGGAATCTGCCGGGTATTTATGTATTTTTTCTTCCTATATTTCTAGATATGCAATGTATAATTTTATTTATCATAGAACATTTCTTTTTTCAGGGATTATCTTGCGGTAACTGTTAGTAACGAGAACATTGTAAGTATCATACAGAAATATTTTACATAAATCCCAGCTGTTTTAAGGCACTATTTAATACTTTATATTGGTGTTGTAGGATGAGTTAGCGAGGCTGCGGCGAGAGAACCGTAAAGCACTGCAAATGATCAAAGGTTGCATGAAGAAGATTCAGCAACAAGACAAAGAGATAAAGACGATCAAACTGGTAAGTAGTGAGAAATGAAATATTTACGTACATAGTTTTTTGTGCCATCTCGACCTTTGAAATAATTAATGATTCCCCATAGGATAAAGAATTAACATACGCACAAGTGAGCGACTCACAGTTGGAGAAATATCAAGAGATTTTAAAATGCAAAGACGAACATATCAAGGAGCTCGAGAATAAAGTGCGAGAACTACAGATGAATGTCGATAATGTGCCAGATGCAGAAGAAGCTGGGTAAATGGAATTACATTATTTCTCGTCGTTACAGATTTGTTGTTAGATAAATCTGATTATTAAATCTTGTTTCAGGAACCTTCAACAGCTTTTGACTCGCCGTTTACAAGGGCTGGCTTATTTCCTGGATAAACTGCTGTCGCACAAGTATGTTCGCTTTTGTATGCCTTTTCTAGAACTTTCAACACATTTTTATGTAATAAACGTTATTTTTTTATTGTTTGTTCCCAGATGCGTTCTCGGTGAAGATAAGAAAAGGTTAGCCGAAAGTATATTAGAACAGAGCCTGGCCTTACCTGTGGGGCTCGAGCTGGACGAGTCAATGGCGCCCGAAGAGCTGACCGTGGACGAGAGTAACCTGGAAATATCGCAGTGTATGAGAATCGAAGACCTGACGATGATGTTCGGGCACCACGTGTCGTGCGCCGGCGCCGGCGAGCACAGAGCCTCCCAGCGGCGGCCGGCGAAGCAGTTCCCGATCGCAGACGTCATATCCGAGTCCGAGTGCTGGTCGGAGCCCGACCGGAACGTGTCGCTGGCGCGCGTCGGCCTCTGCGACACCGGTGTCTCCGCGCGCGACTCGCCCCCCGAGGGGAACAAGTGCAGCCGCGGCCGCCGCGCCAAGCTCTCCGGATCGCGATCCGAAGACACCAAAAACGAGGCCGGCTTGATCGAGGAGTTCAACCGACTCAAAGGCCGCTGTGACACCTTAGAGAGGGAGAAACTAGATCTCGGTGACAAGTTGGAGCTCATCACTAAACAAATCGACGAATTCGTTGCTGAAAATCGCAGCCTCAAAGACAGCTTAGAAACGGAGCGTGCGAACGCTCTCGAAGCCGATAAGCACGTCCAAGCTTTGAGAAGTACCATTTTGAGTCTTGAAACGCGGCTCAAGGAAGTGGAACAGAAGCTCGAGGATTCGGTGAAAGTGGTAGACGTGATGCGGTCGGAGAGGCAAGAGTTGGAAGCCACTTTCGTGGAAAAAGAGCGCGCGCTGAGGCGAGCGGCCGACGAAGCCACACTGCAGGCGTCCCAGCTCGCGTTGGAGAGAGCTCGCGCTCAGCACGACAGACTTCGAATCGAAAAGGAACTCGAAGAAACACGCGACAAGCTCTCCTCCGTTATGGAGTTCAATTCTCAGTTAGAAATCGAGTTGATTCGTAGAGTTGGCCAGGATTGCCAAGCTGATGATAAAATTATCGCAGTCCGCGAGCAACTTCCGTCGGAAGAAGATCGCCCTACCTCTCCAGACCAGGGCATCGACAGCGATAGATTGTCGAGCTTGGAACAGAACGATGCTGTTGCATTATCGCCGCGTAAGTTGCTTATTACAATTCTATTTACGTTTGTTAAAGCTAAGCAACATTTTAATGTATTCTCTATTTCTAGGTTCCTTGTACGAAGAGAACATCACATTGAAGCAAAAATTGGCAAGAACGAAGGCAACTCTTGCCGAAACATTGACGCAACTGAACGCGGCCAATATGAGAAAGAGAGGCGTGCAGCGAGCTATATGTAGAGAAATTCATAAGACACACGGTGTGCTGCGTAAGGCACGAGATCAGTTCGAGAACCCAAACTAGTTATAATTATTGTGTAAACTGTAGATCGCCTAAAAACGACATCCTGAAAAGAAGGAATGACACTGTAGCGCACAATGAGTATTCTCAGTACTAGAAGTTAGACAATAATTACTTCTAAGGTGCTTGGCGATGTATTTTTTTATAAGAAACCGTTAAGTAGGCTACAGATAATACTTGCTAATGCTCTGTGATTACTCTTTACATAAATAAAACTTTGTAAATGACGAGTTTCATCATGTATAATGATGGTTTTGATAGTATTTTTTTCTTTAATAACTAAAGTTACATATTTTATAAGACACATAAAATATAGCTTTCGTTGATTTACCTATACGAATCTGCGACATGTGAATGATATTTGACTTGTAATAATTCTTCTAAGAGTGATTTGGTTTGATTATGTAACATAAAATTATGTCAGATACATTATTATGAAGTATGTATAATAAAAACAATTTACATTATAGATGAAACCTTTCTTTTTTACCATTTTGCCATCACCGCATAGTATCGTCTGTGGTGAAGCTTTATTATCTGTGTACCCAGCGAATACGTCATAACTACCACATCTCACGTCACCGCATCCTTTCAAATATATTTGGGAATGGCCACGGCTACGTCTGTCCACTGGACCGCTATAAAGTCTAGTACATCCTAAAGTCCGACACTGGTTATTGTGAATAAGGGCGCTGATGTCAAAGTTACTACTTTCGTCTGTCCAATTTAGACTGTCGATGACAGCTGTCAATATTTTATAAGCCCCTACGATGAAAAATCTATCACTAGCGGTCATTGGCAGACTGGTGGGCTCATATAGCCTCTGTAGCCACCAATTAAGAAGAAGATTACCTGTTGCTCACTCAACACACGCTGGACAACGAATTGTTGAGTGAGCGCCTCGAATGTCGAATTAATCTTGAAGTATCTTGATCATCGTAATCTAAACTTAATTTTGGCTGCTAGAACATTTGTAATCGAGGACAGATCTCTGTACGTACTCTATGAGAGCAGTAGAACTCTCGCCAAGTTCGTCCGGGGAAGTACTGCCACCATGCCCTTTTCTGCCGCCAAGCAGTGAAGCATTCGCGTTACTGTGTTTCGGTTTGAAAGGTGTGGTTGCCGGTGAAATTACAGGCACATGAGACATTCCACCTGCACGTCTCACAGTTACGGGCGCATACGATGCGATTTGGGTCTTGTCGTACCTAGTAGGGGAGGACCGAAGTCGCATCAGTTGTAATGGGCCGAGGTTACCACTTAACACCAGGTGGGCCGTCAGCTCGTTCCGTAACTGGATTAAATAAAAATAAAAAAAATATGAGATAAAGATAAGCTTTGTTCGTATCATTTTCGATACCAATTATTTAGGGCCTATGTAGACGGCGCCACAGCCGTGCCGTCACCGTACTGCGTAACCAGGTAAACTGGACGCTACCACACGCCATCACTGATCATTTTTAGTAATACGTTGGTAGCTCCGAACATGAAAAATGTCGCATATAACTACAAATATGTTTTTTGAATACAATTTATACAAATATTTACAAAAAAAAGTCAAATAGGAAAGAACGAAGCTTTTAAAGTTTTACACTTTTGTATTAAAACGTATCCAAAGACTTCTCTGTCGTCCACTAAGCTTAAAAACGTGTCTTGGTCAAATTTTAGATTATTTTTAAACCGACGTAATTACTAATTAAAGTTAGGAAAAGCGCATGCGCATTCGTCGGCAATGAATAGTATTATACACAGCGAAACAACAAATACCTACTGACAACGTTGATGTACTCTAACAGTCATGAAGCGCGGCAAAGGCGCGGCGCGGCGATGGCTTCGTCGCCCTGAGCCCTTGACCGACCAATAAGAGAAATTTATTTTATATTAAATTTAATTATATATCTCATTAAATATTAATGTATTAAATAACTGTCGTCTCATATGATATTAACACACTAGTTTTATGACATGTGTAATGTTCTACTTTTATTAAATCCTTAACCTATTTTGTTGTCCATAGACTAATACATTTATAAATTAGAAAAAAAAAAACATAAAGTGGCGCCAAAATATATTTCGAATTTTGAGTTTGCGGTGATTAGCTTACGTACTGTACATTATTTTAAGTAAAGATAAACTTGTGCAAAAGTTTAATTAGCTTCCTCTGAAAAATAAGGAAATTGAAATGCAGAACACTTATAGTTACACTATCAGAAACCCTGATATAGGGACACTAGGATATTTAATTGCGATAGCTAATACACAAGACAAACATGACAGATCTGCGCCCTCTAACTATCACTGGAAAGTTCTTAAATGCAGGTAAGTATTTAAGGTTATTTGTTTATTAAATTGGAAAATACTTTGTTGACACACCAATTAAAATAATCCTTCGGTATTACAGAATGATAATCTTCTCAAATTCTTCGATATTGGCTTGCCCTGATAAAAAAGATTTGCAACAAGTTCACGTAATTTTCAATAAGACAGGCGACGATTATGATAAACTTCTATCGTTGTTTCTGAAATTCTCACTGATTCACGTAAGTTTTTTTTTTTATGTTATGTAGTTACGGAACGAGCCGACGGCCCACCTGGTGGTAAGTGGTAACCTCGGCCCATAACAAGCGATGCGGCTTGGGTCCTCCCCTACTAGGTACGACAAGACCCAAGTCGCAACGTATGCGCCCGTAACTCTGAGACGTGTAGGTGGAATGTCTCGTGTGCCTGTAATTTCACCGGCAACCACACGTTTCAAACCGGAACACAGTAACGCGAAAGCGTTATTGCTTGGCGGCAGAAATGGGCATGGCATATATTACTACGGCTTTAGTCTTTTCTGACCTGTAGTTTTCAGTCTTTAACAATATTCAAATTAATTAAATTACATGTAAAATACAAAAATTGGTTATTTTGTACGTATTAGCAACGTTTTTGTTTCAAATTAAAAGGATGGAACTTTCAAAACGCCTAGTCCGGAAATGTTTCAAATGTGCTTCAGTTACACTCTGACCGCGAAACTAGCGCCGGTGTGGAACATCTTAGGCAGCAACTACCTCATAAACAACAGGGATTTTCTGACTGCAAAAGGTCCACAAGATGGAGTCAAATATAATATTTGGTGTGACGGTATGCTTTTATTACAAGCTTTTAACTTGCAATGTTTGTATGTTAGTTTGCAGAGGTCAAAATTTGCAACTGAATTTTTTTGTCCTTCAGAATGTATGTTAAAGCAGTAATAAACTTATCGTTTCAGCTCAAAAAACCGTGATGGAAGTGAAACCAGTCAAAATACATTTCATTGCACCCGACGATAAATTATTACCTGGAGAGTGGATCAGAGTTCTGCCCAGGTATTCATATATTTTCTGTATCTGTGGCAAAATAGTAGGTCCAATTACATACGCTGCATAATTAAACAATAAATAATTTGGTTCACGTCAGTTTCATTATTTCCTTTATGTTTTTCAGTTTAAACAAGGCTACTATTGAAGAATGTTACGATACTTTGCCGAAATCAGCCAATTTTAAATGCTATAAAGATATGCGCCGCCACTGGAAAAACATTGTGAGTTTTGATTTTCACTAGTTTTTTATTCTTATGGTATTTTGTCTATGGGTAGATAGACAGATATTAGTATCTAAAAGTAAACTGCTCTTGAATAGAGCCGAAACACCTTAGAGGGAAAGTTTGGTTTTCGGACATACCTACTGGTTTCCTTATAGTATAATAACTAGCTGTTGCCCGCGACTTTGTCCGCGTGGAATTCGGTTTTATCACGCACCCCTATTTTTACCCCTTGGAAAAGTAGCCTAAGTTACTCCTTGTTACATCAGCTATCTGCCAGTGAAAGTCCCGTCAAAATCGGTCCAGCCATTTCAGAGATTAGTCAGAACAAACAGACAGACAAAAATTATACAAAAATGTTGTTTTGGTATATGTACCGTGTATACATCCATATGCACTTAGTAAAAAGCAGTTATTTTAATATTACAAACAGACAATCCAACTTTATTTATTTGTATACAACATAACAAGTAGCAGTAAAACTTTTGTCAGGGCGTCCGGGGAAGTACGGTCACAATACCCATTTCTGCCGCCAAGCAGTAATGCATTCACGTTACTGTGTACAGATCTGAAAGGTGTGATTACCGGTGAAATTACAGGCACATTAGACATTCCACCTACACGTCTCAGAGTTACGGACGCATACGATGCGTCTTGGGTCTTGTCGTACCTAAGTAGGGGGTAGGGTGAGTCACCACACACACAGGTGGGACATCTGCTCGTCCGTAACTGAATCACATAAATATCGCACTGTTCCGTGTACGGTCCGCAGCACGGGTACCGTCTACCTGAAGAGGAATGCTCCTACTTTACCGTGAGGTTTTGGCGAGGGGACCCGCTCACTTATCCGAACATATGCGTCGTCAGAAACTATCCAATCATAACACCAGTTCCTAAACCTAACGAGGTAAGTAATACCCAAGGCTTATATTATATGTTGTAACAGCAGTAGAACTCTCGCCAAGTTCGTCCGGGGAAGTACTGCCACCATGCCTATTTCTGCCGCCAAGCAGTAACGCGTTCGCATTACTGTGTTCCGGTTTGAAAGGTGTGGTTGCCGGTGAAATTACAGGCACACGAGACATTCCACCTGCACGTCTCATAGTTACGGGCGCATACGATGCGACTTGGGTTTTGTCGTACCTAGTAGGGGAGGACCCAAGTCGCATCGGTTGTTATGGGCCGAGGTTACCACTTTACACCGGGTGGGCCATCAGCTCGTTCTGCAACTGTATAACATAAAAAAAGTTATAGACCAACTGCTTAATCAGGATTAATGCCTTGATTAATCACTTGATGTTTGACAATACTACCTACACAGGCCGTTACGTGGTCCAGTCAGATCGCTAGCAAAATTAAATATTGTTCTGACATACAGCCATAAATCGAACCCGTGACCCCGATACTGCGATTCAGTGACAGAATTTGACCGCAATCTCACCTGATGTTAAGTGACGATGTAGCATGTAGAAGATACCTATTCACTCTCCTCTTGAAGACCTCCAGATTATAGTTCTCGGGAAATACAGACGCGGCAAGGAGTTCCACTCTTGGCCTGTCCGCATTATGAAAGTGGCTTGACTTAAAAAGCAAAACCAAGCAAGGGAAGTCCGTGCTTCGATCGAAGTGACTAACAGATTTTTTTAATTATAATTAATTATACTTACCTAGCTTAATAATTGTCACTACGATATTTCTGAATGTTATTTTGACATTTCAGAAAGTTGTGCTGGCGAATTTCCTCAACTGTATGAAGTCTCGTTTTCCCAGTTTCTTAGGCATACCAGTGATTATTCAGTATTCTGATGATAAGTGGAAAGCGGTGAGTCCATACATCGTATTTGTTTCTTCCGTAGGTAGTAGGTTCGTCCAAATTTTGTGTTTTATAATAAATATTGCGAAAGAAATAAATTTAGTAGCTGTAAAACTTATGCCAAGATCGTCCGGAGCTCTGCCACCATACCTATCTCTGCCGCCAAGTAGTAATATTCGCGTTACTATGTTTGAATGGTGTGGTCGCCGGTGAAATTACAGGCCCTTGAAATATTCCACCTTCATGTTCTTGCATCTAATAGGGAAGGATCCCAGATTTAATTGCTTGCTATGGGCGCAGGTTACCATTTAACACCAGGTGGGCTATCTCGTTCCTTAATTTTAAACATAAGAAAACGGGGCCACAAACCAAAAGGAC
Organism: Chesias legatella; assembly: GCA_947359385.1. Taxonomy (NCBI): domain Eukaryota; kingdom Metazoa; phylum Arthropoda; class Insecta; order Lepidoptera; family Geometridae; genus Chesias; species Chesias legatella. Next base: position 8,292,788 of record OX375783.1, read on the forward strand.
TTTCAAAGTTTTCGAAAATACTTGCTAGATATACGTTACATGAGCAAATTAACGTAATGTGTTCTTTTTTTTAATGTATTAGAGTTTATCTTGATAAAGCCTACCTCAGCTAAGCTGAAGCCCCTCCCAAATCGAAATCCTGAATCCGCCACTGGTTTCGTATGTTGACTGACCTGTTGAGCTGTTGGTGCCCCTTCTGCGCTGTCAGTCGTGGGTTCGATTCACATCCAGGACAAACATTTGTGTGAAGAATATGGAAGTTCTGTGTTGGGTGTTAATATGTATGTATTTACAAAGAATATAAGTATTATAACAGTTGTCCGATTCCCACGATATAAGCTATGCTTAGTTTACTTTGGGGTTATGATGGTGCTTTGTGAAATGTCCACCAATATTGATTTATTTATATAATACCAAACGCGGCTGTTTTTTAACAGCACCGCATCACGTCATACTCTATGAGATTCAAACAATAAGTAAGGTACCTTTGTTACAGACTCAAAAGGACAATAATATTTCGGAAACTCAAGCTATAAGTCTCTGTACTCCTACACAGCAATAGTTCCTAGTTATCCATCTGATTTGTTTGATTGAATGGTTTGAACCCAAATAAAATTACTTGTACCTATTTGTTTCTTAATCATTATACCTAGATGTACAGGATATTGTTTGGCTCCACAAATGGTACGCTTCGCTTGGATACTTATGAATAATACAGAAGAATACAGAAAGTAAAACTCTTTCCTTCTTAAAATACCAAAGCATACACACATTCTTTAAGTTAACTTTGTTACGTTTTGCAAGGAAAGTAATTCAGACTCTATATTTTATAGAAATTTAATCAGTCATACAAATAATCAATTTCGTATACAGCACGTCAATATGTGAAAATTATAAAATGTTTATCAGTAATTCAAAAATTTTGTATAAAACATGTCAATATATCAAAATTAAAATAATGTTAGATTAACTTACAGCCTAATAATTATATTCCGACTAGTATTTACACAGTCGCTTCGTCAATGTCTCGAATTATTATACTCCCTAAAGCAAAGATATATATTTTTGACTAAAGAAAAAGAAAAAAGAAATTAAGATTTTAAGAAAAAAGAAATTAATGGGTCAGCAATAGAGCATAATTTCATAATTTCTTCATAATTAAGGTATTTTTAGTTAGAAGCTTAAAAGATTCAGTGTACTTGAACATTCAAAGATTATCTATCCTAGAAAGTATCGTTATGTTGCCACCAGTAAAACTCCGAAGACGTATGTTACCTAATCAAGTTGACAAATTGTTTCTCTATTGGCAAGTCAAATAAAGGTTATTTCAGATATGCTTCCAAACTCTTGTAGCTACAGAAGCTGAAATAATAATTCCTGGTTCTTCTTCTTCGTTTATTTTTTCTTCAGTCTCTTCAGTTTCTTCTTCATAGTCTCTTCAGTCTTCTTCAGTTTAATTCGGTAGGTGTTCAGATGTTGATGAGGAATTATCTGGAACTGCCCTCCGCGGTGATAATAGTGTAGGCTGAGCCGATGTTTGTTGAAAGAACCTGGCCACGGACGGCGACAGATTTCTGTTGCTATGATGTGGCATTACTAAGTTTCTATTTTCCTGAAAAACGATATATATTTTAAATCTACTTCCTGCTTATTCTGTCCCTTAATTTATACTCTTTTGAATTCTTTGATTTTGATCTATTTGACAAGCTAATAAAATGCTCTATAGTTGGTAGTCAAATGATTTCACGCCTGTACATAACAAAGTTTTTATATTTTTAATGTAATATGTCTAGCTACCAGATAGTGTTTGTAGGAGCTGGCGGAAGATCAGCGCACTGCGTAGGTACCTGTACGTAGCGCATCATGCTGAGCCTTATCCTAATTCGTAGCTAATTCGGAGCGTACTTATACCTAGGTTATTTTAATTCTGTTATTTTATATATTTATTGTACGTTTTAGTTATGAATTAATTTATTTTTTCTTTCTTTCTTATTCCAAAAAAGTACAAACTATCAGACTAATACCATAAGGGCGAAAGTTTGTAGGTTGTTTCTCCTTCACGCTCAAACGGCTGAACTTCGGATGAAATTTGATGCCAGGATAGCTTATATTCTGGATTAACACATAGGCTACTTCTAATCCCGGAAAAGTGCAGTGTTCCCGTGGCATGATCAAATGTGTACAAACTTATTCACCGCGGGGTGTAGCTAGATTTTAATAATATGTAAAGTCATAAGGTACGCCTGAGAGAGTATTAAATACTTACCGATCTAGTTGGTCTAATGTTTCGTGGCGAGTGTGCATTGTTACTAGTTTGTACGTTTGGTGAGTGACATACTGACGGAGTACATAATAAATGGGTCAGTTTGTACCCTTTCGCTAACTGTTCCACTGTTTTACCTGAAAAAGTGATTATAACCAAAATAGAAAAGACAAATGATTAAAATCCATTGCATTACAGCATCTGGCTCCTATGTCCTCATTATATATTTTTTTTTAAGTTCGGAGTTAACAAAATGTACTTTACCAGAAATCATACTCAGCTTTGTGTGAATTTAAAACGAATATATTTGAGACAAAGTTATGTAGTGGTTATACAGGTTGTCCGGTAATGAATGGATAACCTTGAAATGGGTCTTAGTAGAACTATTGGGCATTCGGAAAAAAATATCAAATAAAAAAAACAAGTAGTATCAAAAAAAAAAACAAAACAAATAAAACAAAAAAAAACAAAACAAAACATTGATATTATTTAAAAATACATATCTTTGATCTCTAATCTAAGACCCATTTCAAGGTTATCCATTCATTACCGGACACCCTGTATATGTGGTCCAGGAAGTTTTATATCTTGGGTAGTTGCATGGTGTGGTACACTCAAGAAGTATGGGTGGGTAGGTAAGTAACCACTATGAACGTAGTCTAGGATATTTTTGAATGTACATACAACAATAAGTACCAAACAAGGCTGTGACAATGGCTTACCTGTAAGGGTTGTAGGTATGTGAGCATTACAGCGACCTGTTTCTAGAATTCGTATCAATGCAGCTGTGATATTAAAGATGATTGCAACAGCAGCGCCATCAGCTAGCTGGGATGAGTCGCAGCAAGACAACAGAAAAGTCCAACGGTCAGTTTCCCAGTGTTCTCGAGAGAACACAGCCAATTGTAACGTGGACGCTCCTAAACAATAATAGTAATCATTATCATTAGTCGTCGTTACCGTTTTTTTTTTATGTAATACAGTTACAGAACGAGCTGACGGCCCACCTGGTGTTAAGTGGTAACCTCAGCCCATAACAAGCGATGCAGCTTGGGTCCTCCCCTACTAGGTACGACAAGACCCAAGTCGCAACGTATGCGCCTGTAATGTGAGACGTGTAGGTGGAATGTCTCGTGTGCCTGTAATTTCACCGGCAACCACACCTTTCAAACCGGAACACAGTAACGCGAAAGCGTTACTGCTTAGCGGCAGAAATGCGCATGGTGGCAGTACTTCCCCGGACGAACTTGGCTAGAGTTCTACTGCTCTTACCTTAGCCTGAAAAGCCCTAGATAAAGGTCTCCTACACGAAACTCGACGATTTTCACTCGCATCTTCATCACTCTTTGTCTATTCAATGACGCCCAGAATAATGTTGATCTTACCACTTACCGGATTCGCTCACTAAATGCGGATTAGCACCGTGTTGTATTAATGTTTCAACTATGGAACTACACCCGTATCGAGCTGCTAATCTGACTGGCCATCCTCCTCCTGAATTGGGATCCCAACCAGAATTCAATACATCAATCAAATCTTTATCCCTTTTGAACATTATCAAATTTTTGATGTAGGCACTGTTCGTTTCCATTTTTCTTAACTAAGTAAAAGCAACGTAAAAACCGCGACCAAACTTAGGGTACGAAATGGAGTAACAGACCCACTCGCCACATTATATAAAACTACCTACATTTTTTACATTTCAACTGACTCCTTTGTTGTGACGAATATTACTACCAACTTCACGTAGCTTGTTCACGGTAAAAATAAAGTAAATCACTTTAAAAAAAATAATGAAATTAACGCGACGCGGGCGCAAATTGTTGGGTTTACGCTCTCTAAAATCAGACATTTAACACTATATTTTTTTTTTTAAATGACAAACCTACAGGCCAGCCATGCATCAACTGGACATACAATACGAAAATTTTAAATGTCAATGTCGTTTCCAATGTCAATTACTAAAGATTTGTTTTGATTTTGTGGTCATAAACATAATACGCAAAAGACTGGTTTCTATAGTTTGTGGAATAAAGGAATCAAGAAAGGACTAAGAAAAAGTGAAATTTGGGAAACAATAAATTCGAATTACTTCACGCGCTCCACAGTTCATTAATCTATAAGTCTCGTTGAATATATTTTTCAATAGCTATAGCCGGCGTGTACTACTTAATTTTATTTTTAAGTTTTCTGGCTCATAAAGTCGACACTGAATTATCGTGACTGTAATTCTACATTTCGTTTTGATAAATATGGGAAAGTGAGTATTATATAAATAATATCCAAAACCGTCTGTTGTCTTTAAGTTTATCACTACTTGTAATAATTCATTAATCTATTTATTTCTTTGGACAACGGGTGATACTTTGGAAAGCCCCATTTCACTGTTCTTTTACGAATATAAATCTAACCACATACTAATTCATCTGATAAATTCAAAATTCTAGACACAAGGACTGGAGAAGACTAGCTAAACGTGAAAGGCGACGTCGCATTCGAACACAATTAGCGAGAAAAAGAGGTTTGTTTTACAATACTAAACTGATTTAATGAAATATCAGAATATTCCATTTTAAGACAAGTTAATTAAAACATTTCAGATGAGATTTACAACAATGAGAAATATGTAAAAGAGCAAGAGTTGCTTCATACGATTGAATTAGAAATAATAAAAATAAAGAATGCTGAAGAATATGAGAAATGGCTGAATGCAGAAAAGATAGCTATTCACCAGTGGCAATTACTACAAGAAAAACAGAAAATGATGCATCAAGCACGTGTGGCAAAAGAAGCTAAATGCAAATTAGTATGTTCTAGCTACTTTAAAGAAATCATTACAATGCTCAACTTCAATCATTTACAATTAAATATTTCATGATTAAAATTCTAGTCAGTGTAATATGCTACTAAAGCGAGCATTCTATACAATGGCTAGGCATTGATAAATAGTTCCTGGTGTTTTAGGCAATGTATGAAATATAGAAATTATTACATACTTTCATAACATAACCGCTTCTATTATAGACTAAGCCAACTGTTAGTGTACTATTTACAAAGTATACTTTATTACATAATTGCTTAGTGAAATAATATTTCATACATTGCTTGAACTTGATAAATGATTGGTTTAACAGATTGCCTGTAAGATATAAACAAATTATTTCCAATTCCAGGAATGGGAACTGGAAAAACAAAAGAGGAAGGCTGAAGCCGAACGACTGAAAACAATTGAAGAGAAAAACAGAATGAAACAAGAGTCATTCATGAAAGCCTTGGAAGAATTTGTGTCAGGAGATTCTGTGCACCCACCAAAAGAATTGTTGATAACTCGAGAGACTAAACCACATGCCGACCTTTGCCCATTTTTCTCTAAAACAGCTTGCTGTCGATTTGGAGATCGGTGTTCAAGAAGTCACAAATATCATGGAATAAGCACGGTATAATGTTAAAACAATTATTGTTTTATATTGTAATAATGGTTGGCAAAATTTGCTTCTTTAATACTAATTTTTGTTTTAGACCTTACTGGCCACAAATTTCTATGATCATTTTGGCTTGAATAATACGAGTGCCACAGAATATGACACTGATGTTATGTTAGAATATGAAGATAATGAAACATACATGGAGTTCAAAGAATTTTTCTATGATGTACTAGGCGAGTTTGAAAAATTTGGTAAAATACTACATTTTAAGGTAAGACATAAAATTAACCTTCTTTTCCACCATACTAAAATAGTATTAAACTGAAAACCACAATCACAGAATAGCAGTTTTAAGAGCAGTAGAACTCTCGCCAAGTTCGTCTGGGGAAGTACTGCCACCATGCCCATTTCTGCCGCCAAGCAGTGAAGCATTCGCATTACTGTGTTCCGGTTTGAAAGGTGTGGTTTCCGGTGAAATTACAGGCACATGAGACATTCCGCCTTCACGTCTCAGAGTTGCGGACGCATACGATGCGACTTGGGTCTTGTCGTACCTAGTAGGGGAGGACCGAAGTCGCATCAGTTGTTATGGGCCGAGGTTACCACTTAACAGGTGGGCCGTCGGCTCGTTCCGAAACAGTATAAAAAAAAAAAAAAGCATTTCTACTGTTGTATCCTTTGAAAATTTAGTATTGCATTTGGTGTAATATCTGATAATGCCTTGACTCCACTCCAGATGAACCATGTTGGCACAATGTTGTGTTACATGATAAAAGGTTAGTATTATTTTTTTCAGCTATAACAGACCATCTCCACTGACGAGTCTATCACAGTTTATTTACCCTCCATCATGGAGTTAATCTCCCTGGATGAAAGTCATAAATATTATGACTATTATTTAGCAGTCTGCAGAGACTGCTATATAGTTTTTCGATTAGCATTAGTATCTACTCTCATTATATGAACAGCCAAAGAATGAAATTCTTCTCTGCATCTGTATTTCCTGAATAATATAATCTGGCAGTGTAGGAAGAGAGTGAATAGGTCACTCATAGGCAAGCATGCATCGTAGACCGCATCATCAATTAACATCAGATTAGATTGCGGTCAAATGTAGGCCCTTATAATGTATCTCGCTCGATTATGCTGCCTGTAATGTAGGTCGTCGGTTCGATTCCCAACCGGGACAAACATTTGTGTGCCGAACTAGATGTTTGTTCTGTGTGTGGGTGTTAATGTAATAATAATATTAGTTGACAATTCACACAGCACTATCTAGCCCCAAACTAGGCATAGCCTGTACTATAATAATGTTCGTTACACAAATATTTGTCCTGGGTGGGAATCGGACCCACGACCTACAGCGCAGAAGGCAAGGTTACTACCAACTGAGCTGTGAGGCCTGTCAATTTTTTTATATGTATGTTTTTACAAAAATCTAAGTATGTATATCAGTTGTCTGGTGCCCATGATACAAGCTATGCTTAGCTTACTTTTGGGGCTAGATGGCGCTGTGTGAAATGTCCACCAATATTATTATTTACTATTAAATTGCATGTCTAGCGAAAGTCGCCGTTCTACACTCGCCGATGGTGTTGGGGCCCTAGGGTGTTTTTTATGTAATACATTTGCGGAACGAGCCGACGGCCTACCTGGTGTTAAGTGGTAACCTCTGCCCATAACAACCGATGCGACTTGGGTCCTCCCTTACTAGGTACGACCCAAGTCGCATCGTATGCGCCCGTAACTCTGAGACGTGTAGGTGGAATGTCTCATGTGCCTGTAATTTCACCGGCAACACTTTCAAACCGGAACACAGTAACGCGAACGCGTCACTGCTTGGCGGCAGAAATGGGCATGGTGGCAGTACTACCCCGGACGAACTTCGCGAGAGTTCTACTGCTATTAATATTCACCTTAGGTGTTGATATTCACCAAAGTTATCGGCGTGCCTCGTTCCCAGGTGTGCAATAACTATGAGAAGCACCTCCGCGGCAATGTTTACGTTCAGTACGAGCGGTTGCGGTGTGCGGTTGCAGCGTATCGGGGTTTGCACGCGCGCTGGTACGCAGGCAGGCAGCTCTCACTGCAGTTCTGTCATCTGGATACTTGGAAAAATGCATTGTGTGGTTGGTAGTCTTTTTGATGTGAAACATCTATAGCCGCACGTAAAACCGATTTCTGGCGACGCGTCGCCACGGCATTAGCGCTGATTGGTCCGTTCAAGGTTACGACAAATCATAAACATTATTAGTGATGGGGTACTTAGTTTCTTACAAAATAATGTCGATGTTTCACATCTGCCAGGCGTCCCGTGACGGCTCACATTTTTTTATTTTTATATCAGTACTAGCTTGAATTCGGTTTTATCACGCACCCCTATTTTACCCCCCGGAAAAGTGGCCTAAGTTACCCCTTGTTAAATCAGCTATCTGCCAGTGAAAGTCCCGTCAAAATCGGTCCAGCCGTTGCAGATATTAGCTAGAACAAACAGACAAAAATTTTAAAAATGTTGTTTTGGTATATGTACCGTGTATACATCCGTATGCACTTAGTAAAAAGCGGTTATTTTAATATTACAAAAAGACACTCCAATTTATTTATTTGTATAGATAAGTTGTGCCATTCGTCTGGGGTAGTACTGCCACACCTTTTTCATTTTTGGAAAAAGGTATAGGTGTACCTTTTACCTTTTTCCGAGCAATAACGAATATGCAGTACTGTTCCAGTTTGCAAGATGTGGTTTCCGGTAAAGTTACAGGCATGTGAGGCATTCCACGTTCACGTCTCATAGTAACATACGATATGACTTGGGTCTTCTTGTTCCTAAGTAGAGGAGAACCTGCCGTAACACCAGGTGGGCCATCTACTCGTTTCGTAACTTTATCACATAAAAAATCCATATCTTGCGCTGTGGGTCGTGGGTTCGATTGCCACCCAGGACAAACATTTGTGTGACGAACATAGATGTTTGTTCTGTGTCTGGGTGTTAATATGTGTATGTATTTACCAAAAAAAAAAAGGTATTATATCAGTTGTCTGGTTCCCATGACACAAGCTACGCTTAGTATACTTTTGGGCTAGATGGCGCTGTGTGAAATGTCCACCATTATTTGTTATTTATGTAATTTAAATTATTAATATTAGATGTGTTTGTATTGTAAATTTTGTATTTTTTTTAATTTATGTATACTGTTTTTTCTGTGTGTTATAACATCGCTTTGGCGTTGCTGCTGTTAAGGTGTTATAATTAATTCTAAATAAATAAATAAAAAAAAATTAAAAAAAATTATACTCCTACCATAGCGTAGTCTACAGTAAATCGTGTCTTTTTACAGTTCTATATACCCTTTCAAAGAAAAGGCGTGAATGTATGTTATGTTAATGAGTTAATTAATATCACATTAATTTTCAGGGATGCAGTTAAATAAACGCTGTCCGAAGGGTCGTAACTGTAACTATTTGCACGTGTTTCGAAATCCAGACAATATGTTCGAAAGATGCGATACTAGTGAACGAGATGCTGTAAGGTACGTACATAATCGATCATAATTCGAATGGCCTCATAGCTCAGTTGGTAGTAACCCTGCCTTCTGCGCTGTAGGTCGTGGGTTCGATCCCCACTCAGAACAAACATTTATGTGACGTTTGTAACATTGATGTTTGTTGTGTCTGGGTGTTAATATGTATTCTATGTATGTATTTACAAAAGAAAAGTATATAAGTATGTATATCAGTCGTCTGGTTCCCATGATACAAGCTATGCTTAGCTTAATTTGGGGCTAGATGGCGCTGTGTGAAATGTCCAAAAATATTTATTTATTTATAATTGATTAGCTACATACTTTTTAGCAATCAGGCTATGCTGTCTAGAAAAGAACAGCATAATACTGATGTATAAAATGAAAAGTAATTTTCAGTTGAAATTTTTATGCGACATTACTCTGAAATAATCATGTTCACAATTCAAACAGGGTCTGAGGATGATTTAGGGGACTTATTAGAAACGCGTTCCAAGATACAGTCTTCAAAGTTTTATTTGTTATATTCTTTAATTTAATAATTAAAACAACGGTAATCCGTGCTACCCTTTAATTTAAAGTCACTTGAGGAATGGATTTCAACGCAAAAGTTTTCCAGTTCAAATCTAGCATAGGCATATCTAGTGGGTTTTACGTTTAAAGTAAATTATGTGCACAATATTGCCTTCTTAAACGTTGTACTAAATGAAATTTGATTTGCAGTAGAAAATAGTGTTTATATCTTTACAGATCACCTTCTCGGACATGGAGGTGGTCCGAGTCACCTCCACTTGAAACCAAACGAAAATCAAAAACAAGGGACAGGAGCAGAGACAATAGGAAAAATCATATTAGCGATAGTGAGTACTCCGACGAGAGCTGTAGTGATGACGATTCAAAAAGAGATTACAACAGAAACTATTCCAAAAGAAAAAGCGGTAAAGAGGACAGACGCAGAAGAACAAGAAAAAGAGACAGTCTCTCAGTAAAAATTGTCGATGGAAGGAAATATTACGACTTCGGTAGCGATAACGGTGCAAGTAGCGGTAGCGACAGAAACAGCGATGACGATAAGTCTAATCGCGGTAGAGATAGGAAATCAGGATCAACAAGACACGACCGTGGCCATAGAAGACGGAGTAAATCGCGAACACGACGCAGTTATAAAAGAAAAAGCCGAAATTGTGACAGGAAATATGACGACTCTGACAGTTACAGTGACAGCGATAAGCGTACCGATTACGACGAGAAGAAAAGTAGCGATAGAAAATACGACGGCTCAAGTAAAAGCATTAATGGACAGTCTGTTCCATAGCAAGAAAAAGTTGATAGTAATAATGAACATCGCGATACTAATAGTAATAATGTTACCAACAGCAGTGTGGGTATTGTCAAAGCGATCTCGGTAGCGACGCCTAACGGAAATATTAAGTACGACAAAAAAAAAGTTGCAGCATTTAGTTACTTGAGAAACCGAGCAACCAATAAAATTGTAAACTACAAGAAGGTGTTTCAATAGATCGAAAGATCTCATCTCTGAGTAAACCAATAAGTTGACAAAATGTACTAATGTTGACAACTACGCATGTCTGCTAACTGTTGTTGGCTTGTCATTTTGATGACTGATTTCACCACTTGTTACAAGCTCTCTGACAAAGTCTTATCCGGATAAAGCAGGTTCACTGTCTACTTGCTGGTGTCTACCTCCTCTAAGTTACTTTCAAGTCTTATACGCCAGATGCACTGTAGCGGCATCGCTAGCTTCAACTGTATTGATAGACGTTGACATAATTAAATTAACTTTTCACTTTTAATCGTTTCAATTTATTTTTAATTACAAAGCCAAGATATAGATAGCACCCTGCTTGCATAAGACATAAAACACAGAATCACAGCCATGATCTGCACCACACTAGAATTTTACAATGCCTTTATTATAGTTTCATATTAAATGTTCGCATGGCGAGGCGTATTTTATGTAAGACTAGCTGCACCGTGCGGTGAATGCATCGTCCTACAGGAACACTACTTTTTCGGGATAAAACTAACCTATGTGTTAATCCAGGATATAAGCTATCCACCAGGATGGAATGGCAGAATGGGTTTGGATGAAATTTGGTTATAAAAGAAAACATTAAGTTATACCAAATTTCATCCAAACCCATTCTGCCGTTTGAGCGGGAAGAAGTAACAAATGTACAACTTTCGCCTTTATATAGTACATAGTGTGATTTTGAATGAACTGATAGATGGTCAAATTCACCTAGAGAAGCGAGATATAAAAAACTCCATCTGATGCTTCTTCTCGACCGCTTAGGTACCGTAGTAGGTGCGGTATCGACCAACATAATGCACAAATTCTCATTATTATCGATTTGTTTTACTGTCACTTCGCAGGTTTTTATGTCAAAGTCAAAGTACGAATATAGGGTTATGTTTAGATTTTTGTTTTGAATACGATTTTGTTAAGTAGTGATCGAAATTAGGTTTCAGTTTTTGAATCTTTCTATCAGTTATTATTAAATCTACTACTTTAACTCCAATAAAAATTAGTAAATTATGGTTTTGAGGACGATATTTTCTAGTTTTGTCAAATTAAAATCTACATCTGTAACACCTCATACGTTCAGGAAACTAGCATCGCTATGCTCATATAATATAAATATTTCCTCTGCGTTTTCTACAACTTCTTTTCTCTTTACATCAGAGTGTGAAAGAAATTCAAATAGTAAGTTTTGTTTTCAAATTATAGAACACAAGTTTTCAAGTGTGAAAATGTTGTTCTTGTTTTGTTACAGGGTTCAACCGTTCCAAAGCCAACATTATACTGTCACTTAATTTCAAATCGCCCGATGATTGTTTACCTTTTTACAAATTGACTGTCAAAGATCTAATTAAAATCCAGAAAATAACTAAGAATGATGAAAGAGAAAGCTTCTGTGAAAACAGACTGTATTATATTTCTTCTAAACTTCAGGTAAATATTACAGTACTCTCAGGATTTCATCATCTCATAATTTCAATAAACGCATAGCTGAACAAGGGTTTGTATAGAAGTAGCATTATAGAAAATCTTGAATTAGCGTGTTCCTATGTTGAAAGACCTAACTGTCCAATGTCCTACCTGACCTACCTGTTTAGTACAAAGTGATTCAATTCAGGTGCTATGGCAGCTTTGTTGTTATTGGTGAGCAACAAAATGAGTGTCTAGTCTTATGTTTTTCTTCACAAGAAGGTTGAATATATATTTTTGACGTGATAACGTCTTATAATTCGATAGAGCCAGGTGCACGCACGAAAAAACATGACTCATGCGGCGTTACCTCGCTCTGAGGCGTTCCATGTAAGGCTTGTGCAAGTGCAAGCGAGAGCGCGGAACGAGCGACAAAGAAGCACAATCGGCCTTTGCGTTCGGCAGCGTTCGACATCCGTCTCTCTCCTACTTGAGTGAGCGATGCGATTTTCTTTTGAAAAATGCTACTATTCCATCAGTATTTTCTTAAGACGTTGTCACGTTCAACTATCGTCAGTAAACCGACTTTACAGACAACCATTTTTTATTATATTTTAGTGTTCTCCAGGTGTTGTCAGTAAGCAGCTAGCTAGGCGAACTTTTGTGTATGATTTATCATTTGACTGGCTTGAAAAGTCTCTGGATGCTTTACTCGGTAAGGAATCTAAGCATTTTAACTAAACCTTTATTACTACTTAGTTACATATACCTACGTTTTTTTAAAACAATCTATACAAATTAATAAAACTGAAATGTCTGTTTGTAGTGTCAAAATAACAAGCCTTTTACTATTTGCATATGAACATTTAACAGTACTTAAAAATATTTTTGTCTGTTTGTTTTGGCATATCTACAAAATGGCTGGATTTTGATGGGAATTTCACAGGCAGAGAGCTGATGTCATAAGGAGTAACTTAGGCTACTTTTATTAAGGTTAATCAGTCTGTCTACTCAGTCTGCTTAACTTTAGTCGCAATGTCTAAATCGAAGTAAAAAAAATTCTAGCAAAAATTTCTGATTTAAACCACACATGTATATTCCAAATTAGTTTAAAAAAATAATTCAGGGTTGCATATGACTACATATTTTGTGGTGTTAAGTAATAATAATATTGCCGGATATAACACACAGTACCATCTGGCGTCAAAGTAAGCATAGCTTGTATCGTGGGAACCAGAAAACTGATATAATACTTATTTTTTTTTTCTAAATACATACATATTAAATATATTAACACCCAGACACAGGACAAACATCTGTGTTCGTCACACAAATGTTTGTCCTGGGTGGGAATCGAACCCAAGACCTACAGCACAGAAGGCAGAGTTACTACCAACTGAGTTGTGAGGCCAGTGAAAACTAAATAAGTATGTGGCCAATTATCCACCATGCAATGCTTGATTCAGGAACTGGCTCTCAAGAGAGGCTACTGGAACACAATGTTAGGTGCTTGCCAGAAGACTTTCAAGAAGGGATCAACCTTTAACTGCAGGGACTGGCTGCCTAGTTAGCCACTTAAGCATTTGGGCTAACACCATGCTATGGTTTCCTCAAGTTCAGGCTAATTGTAGGATTCAATACTTAGTAATTCAAGACTGTTATTAGATGTCCCTATCACATGAAAAAAATGTCTATTGTGTAGTTGTTAATATTAATTATTGATATATTGCTCAGGTACTCAATGAATCCTTTTTTATTATCAGAGAAAGGTGTTACTGGTGATCGTATTTTGCGAGATTTATGGGTTTTAAAATATCACCATGAGACAATCAGTGAAAGGCTCCAAAAGATTAAAGATATGGGCATTGATGTACTGTATCCATGGATGGTCAGATGTTCACCAGAAATACTTCATAGGTAATTTTGAATTATGAAAATCATATCTGTATGAGAAACTTATATATTGTTAACTAGCTGTATTGTTTCAGATATATAACTTTAACAAAAGAAACTAAAAATATTTTAGGTGAAAGCAAATCATCACAAATGTACTTAGCAAATAGGCTGAACATATCTGTAGAAGCTGTTGAAGCTATTTGCTTGAAACTGCCAGCTCTGAGAACAATGAGAGTAACCAAGGTGCATTGATAACATTTTTGCATTTAAATAAATTAGTAGTTTAATAAATAAATAGTAATAAAGAGCAGTAGAACTCGCCAAGTTCGTCCGGGGAAGTACTGCCACCATGCCCATTTCTGCCGCCAAGCAGTAACGCGTTCGCGTTACTGTGTTCCGGTTTGAAAGGTGTGGTTGCCGGTGAAATTACAGGCACATGAGACATTCCACCTACACGTCTCATAGTTACGGGCGCATACGATGCGACTTGGGTTTTGTCGTACCTAGTAGGGGAGGACCCAAGTCGCATCGGTTGTTATGCGCCGAGGTTACCACTTACCACCAGGTGGGCCGTCGGCTCGTTCCGTAACAACATAAAATAAAAAAAAATAAAAAAATACCACCATTGAGTCTACACATGAAAATAAAATGCTATGTGTGTTTCAGATCAAGAAGTTCATAGATTTTCTGATAGATGAGGGTTTTTGTGTGGAAGAAATATCTGAAAAACCAAGGATTTTGTCATCATCACTGAAAACAATAAAATATAGACTTGAGTCTCTACGTAGTTTAGGACAAGATGTTATCAATCTAAACTTACTTTGCAGAAGTAGAAAGGGCTTCCAGAAGCATTATGAAACACTTAAAGCCATAAAAGAGTAAGTGCAATTAGGTAACCTAATGCTTTTTTTTATAAGTCCTGAGTTACTGAGTTTATACATCTACGCAAAATATTCCTTACTCAGGCTTGACATTGGAAGGAGTGCCACCTTTTATTTTAACAATAATAGAAATATCAAAATAAATGTATGTACTGTGTGAGTCTTTATAAACTGCACATATTGAAAAGGATGAAAATATACCCAGTTAAACCGACGGGAAAATTATTTAAGAAATTCTAAAAAATCTTCTATTGTTTTATGGACTTTAGTTTTTTTATTAACAGCTGGGTATCCAATGCAAACAAACTTATTAATTTTGAACTAAATGTCATATCTCAATGAATCGATAATTTCGGGACTTTTCTACTATGAAACTTGTAACCCATAAAAACCCATAACCTCCCCTGAGGCTATTCCTGCCCTGCTGAGAAAAAGCTTGATTCTTTGTACTGATATTTTTTACCCTGAGCCAAGATCATCCGTGGAAGTACTGTCACCACAGGTATTTCTGCTGCAAGCAGTAATGCATAAGCAATACTGTGTATTTATAAAACCTGACTTCATACTCACCACTAAGTTTGTCCTAGCCGGGGATTTTAACTGGTACCCCTCACTTCATAGGCAGACAACTAACTTAGCAATAGAGCTGCTGTATAATTTACTAAGAATCTAAAATATACCTATTTATAATAAACTTATATTGTTTCAGATAATAGCGGTCCTGATGCATAAAGTGGATGATTAACGTTTGTAAATAACAAAATAAGTCGTTAGTGAATTAAATTATATATTTTTCAAATAAGTTTTTTAAATAATTCTTTGCTTGTTCCAATGTTAAATGACCTATGGAATGAATTACATTATTTTATTACAAACTCAACATTTACATCACAATGCAGCCACGTTGCGTCATAAGAATGAAGGAAAATAGGTAGGAAAGTAGGACATACTCCTTATTTGCATACCGGTACCAACTACAACTAAACAGCTGGGGACAATATTGTCACAGCTAAAACTTTCATCACACAAAGACCTATGCACTATGAGCGTAACTAATCTAACCTTCAACCAATTCTAAAGTTAAGGATCAGTGTGTTGTGGTGGTATTGGGTTATCATTTTACCAATAATAAAATTAATTCATACTGCTAGGTGCCTAATAGAAACGTGAGCAAGTAGCATTATGAGTGCTTACTTTGTATGAATCAGAACATAAGTGCTTATCATGCTGATAAGTGTATTAGACATTTGTCTGATTGTGAAATCAAACACCTTTTTGCATTATTCCAGGATGCATAGCTTAATCAATAGGTATTATATGTAGATATATATTATGCAAATAGAAGCTAAACAGTTTGGAAACCCACAGTGAATTTAATGTCCATGATACAAGTTACAAGTTGGTCAAATATACAACACACGTTTTAAAATAATAATTTTAGCATAAGTATATGAAACAGTTATAGCTTTACATTACATACTACCTACTATTAAATTAAGGTATGTGTAATGTGAGGTTTGAGTAAAGTCCGCTAGGGCAAATTGAACTACTGATGTGCACATTGGACCCCAGGTCCGGTATGCATGTTTTCCTCGTCATCGCTGGCATAGGCTTCCTCACGACCACCACGCCCACCAGCATTAGCAGTGTAATCCATCAGGTTCACTTCTTCTACATCGTCTCCTATTGGCATCACAAAAGCTGGCCGAGGCGGCAATAAACTCTCAAGCTTCTTCAGTTGCTCTTCACCAGCAAAGTTATTCTCTGGAAAAACTACATCAAACTTTATATACAGGTTCCCTTTTTCAAAGGGGTTTTTATACTGAGGCATACCCTCTCCTTGAATACCCTTGGTATCACCAGGCTTAATCACATCTCCAGCGTCATGTTTGACAAGCAAATCTCTGCCGTCTAAATGTTTCACTACAAATTCAAAGCCACATAATGCCTCTGTCAGGGTAATGTCATATTTCAAGTGCAGGTCATCTCCACTCCTGTGGAACACCTCGTGTGGTTTCTGCTGCACCACAATGACAACATCACCAGGCTGCGTGTCGGGCTGTTGATCACCCTCACCTCTGAACGTTATTCTCTGGTTGTCTCTCATTCCCTTTTCAACGTGCACTTCCAAGATCTTGCATTCATTTACAACCTTCTTCCCTTTGCATTTAGGGCATCTATCTTTCTCATTAATGATCTCTCCTTGTCCGTGGCAAGTGGGGCAGCGGGACTGTAACTGACGAGTCATATGAGGAGCAATCTGCTGATAAGTTGTCCTTATACCCCGTCCGAGACATTCTTTGCAAGTTCCAACTGCTCCTGGCTTCCCTCCGATTCCCTTACAAGGACCACAAATAACATTTTTGCTCAACTGCAGCTTCGTGGTTTTTCCGACATACATGTCTTCTAGGGTAACTTTTAGAGGATGCAGGGTATCTTCACCCCGAGCGGGGCCCCTACCTCGGCTACCTCCCATTCCAAAAAAGTCTCCAAAAATATGTCCTAAAAGATCATCAGGTGCGAAGTTACCGCCTTGCGCACTCTCTTGTAGACCTTTCAAGCCATACTTATCGTAAACTTGCCTTTTCTTTGGATCAGACAAAACTTCGTAAGCATAGCTTATTTCCTTGAATTTATCACCAGCTGCTGGGTTTTTGTCGGGGTGAAATTCCTTAGCTAATTTATGATAATTCTGAAACATTAAAATACATTTTTAGTACCTCAAAATTGAGTTGAGGACAATGGGTTGGACCATGCAATGATTAGGTGACATTACAACGTGGGTACAAGCTACAGCAATGATAAAGTCAGATAATTAAGTACTTACCCTTTTAATTTCTGAGTCACTCGCACCCCTGGAAACTCCTAATATTTCGTACAATTTATTATCAGCCATTTTTTCTATAACTTGTAGAAAAGAAAGAAGGAATGAACGAGGAAGCGCTGGCTGAAAGGCGAGCTAGGGTTTTTTCCGAGCAAGTTGTTGTCTGCCAGCCAGAGAGTAAAGCAAACTTAATGTCAGAAGTAATTTCATTTCACTCTCATTTCATTCAACTATTGTCTATGGTCCTATTGCACAGACTTCAAATTTCTATGTTAAAGCGGCCTCCAAATCGACGCGATTTTCATTTTATTGCATAAAAGGCCTTAAAAAAAACTATAAAAGCTTCCGTAAATTATTAAATCTCTAAAATCAATCATCTCTGTTTTTCTAAGTGGAAAAAGTATTATGTGTTCAGTTCACTTTATTCATATTTGAAACTTTGAACGGCTGTAAAGTATCAATTTTTCACATACGACTATGTTAATTGCTACAGTCGAAATGTTCCCCCCTGTTGGTGGTGTTCGCCGTGCGCTGAACGCGCCCCAGACCACAACTAGATATTCTGGATTATTCCGCCTTCAGTTTCAGTTCTGCGGAATCGCATTCGTTTACACAGAAACGTTGCGGTAGGTACATACTTATCGCAAAAAACTTACATAATAAAAAATAAATCGACATGTGCCTAAACGAAATACACTCATTAGAAGAACGCTACAAAAATTAAATAAATTTGCTTAAAAACAGTTGTGTTTGGATTTACTGAGCTTTAAATAAAACTATTTAATAATTTAATAAAGGGACCCAAATCATCGGAAAATAACCACTTTTCCTTTCATAGTCATCATAACTATAATGTTAACATGGCAGTTTATTTTTCTAATTTGTGAAATGAAATGAAATATTTTTATTTTTATTGGAAGAGTGGCATATTATTTTGTGTTACCATCTCTTACTGTCAAAGCTGCTTGTATCATATCCAGTCTGGGCATACTGATGATTTGATAAATCATCAAAGATGTCTTGCATTGTTTGTGACTGTTAGTCGATATTAAATATTTATGCATTCAAATTTAATTTTCATTCGCAGCAAGAAAATATACCAAAAGTTTTTTGAGGGCTGACAATCAGAGGTGTAGAGGGTTGAACGCCACGTTGGGGATGTTTCTGTGTAGGTATATGTTCTACCTAGTACCTAGTACCTAGATCCTCAGGTCCATGCCTGGACGCACTTGAGGTAATTTAAATCCAAATTGTTAACATGGGAATAAATTGATTAGTATTTGTGATCGTTACTATCGTTTTATAGGTCGATATTATATCTCTAAATGTATTATAAATTATGTATTTTATATAATGCAGACTATGTTTGTAAATTATTTTTGATATAAATGCACTACTAGGTACCTCCACTCCATACTGCACAAAGGTTAGCTGGAGGAAAATGCTAATTAGCATTAAGTTCACCTACGTACTTGTCTTTTTTGTGATATAAAATAATTTTCCATCTTTCTACGTAGTAATCATGATATTATTTACTGACAACGAAAGTTGTATAGGAAAATATTTGTTTTACGAAGGTAGTCAAAAATTGTCTATATCTAAGTTCTGACAAAGTTAGATAACATATGTGTAAATGATTATTGCATAAGTTCAGAAGTGGTGCACTGGTAATGAAGGACCTCAGTAGTTGTGTCGTGTCGTGACCCATTGCATCAGCGACATTTTGTAACTACATACTTCTAATTTGGGCACCATTGTACCAACTATTTATTACCGTCACCTTTTACAATGGACTCCGGGCGAGTACAAGCTATCTACCTACCTACCTACAGATTTTAAAATCAGGGCGAGGGATGCGGCTGGCGAGGCTTTGGAATAGGAGAGCAACTCTAATGGTAAAAAAGTATTATTTTTGTTTCCAGGGTCTTCTAATGAAACTTTATAAGTGACAGTCGGTCATAGTCCACGCGGGCAAAGCAGCGCCGAGAAGCTAGTTTGTAGTAGTTCAAAAGTAATATCTCGAAGCGTAAAATCCAACCATTATAAAACCTTGGTTTGATTGCTTTGTCAAAAAGATTTTTATAGGCGTATAAGCTGTATACGTAATGTTAATATTTTAGTAGGTACCTACATTTTGACACATAAGCACCAGATAAAATCTCTGGCTGTAAAAGTATCATTCAAGTATGAAAGAAAACCAAATTACTACTAAATTATTTATTCTGTCCACACTTCACACACGTGGTTTTCACATGGCAAAGTTATCAAGTATGGAGAGCGTGGTGCGGTTGTCGACTGGCACCGAATCTGAATTTCAATTCATAAGTCACAGGTTAAAACAGCAAAAAAGCATATTTATTTATTTATTTATTTAATGAACACCAACATAACATACATAAAAACATTAAATTGAGAGCTGAAGTATGAAAAGATACATGGTAAATGTTGTTACAACTAATGGTGAAGACTTCTTAGTCTAAGTGTGACAGTTAAGTAGGTAGATAAAGTGAACAAAAAAAAACATTACAATAAATTATACAAAATAAAAATAAAAAGATCAGAGATAAATTTCGGTTATTAAAAACATAGATTATAATTTTAGAATTTCTTAAATTTAAACAATGAGTCAGCAAATATGTCAATTTTGGTGGACTTAGATATAATGTTATACTGTCTGCTTAGTCTGGGTATGGGAGCATTGTGTCCAAGGTTAGAATTTGGGACTTCTAAATTAAAGAGTTTGTATCTAGTCGCTCTTGGCATTTTCACAGGTGTATTAAATGAGACAAGTAGTGTGAGTGGCAAGTAGGTCCGGACAATCCAAAATACCATTGACAAGCTTGTAAAGAAATATATTATCCAACATGGTTCTACGATCCTGAAGTGAATTCAAGCTAAAGTGTTTCAACCTATCGTCATAAGATAAAAGTTTCTTGGCCAGGTGACAGGAGTAAGTCAAATGCCATAAGAATCGTTTCTGGATACTTTCAAGTCGCTTCCTATATGATTTATGCACTTAAGAAATATGGCGAGGAACGTTTGCTGAGAGATGAAGGAGCATTTCCTGAGAACAGATAAACTAAAGACATGTGACATCAAAATATACTTAGATTGGGCACTCACTCTTCTTCTTCTTCTTCGAGTCACCGGTTCTGTCGAACCAGTGTGGTGAAAGGATTGTAAGTGCGCCTCAAAGAGGCTCCTTTCGTGCACTCGACACATGTCTTCGAATTTTTAGTTCTAGGACATGTCGGTTTCCTCACTAGTTTTCCTTTACCGTTTTGAGAACGTGGTATTGCGCACATAAATCTTTTAATCGAAAAACTCATAGGTGCAAATAAATGAAATTGTTTGTGAAATACGATAAGCTTAGACGTATCGCTCTATCTATCACCCTATGATGTGTACTAAACCTCAGTGACATACCAGTGAAACTAAGGTGTCAACTTTTTGGCAGGGTACGTGAAAACAAATTATATTTATAGTATGAATAAGTCTTCACAAGCTCTTGGTTCCCCAGTCCGCTCGTACAGCAGGGGCGTGTAGAGTGATGACAGACAGACGGATTTTACTCCACAGTTGCCTGCATATAAGAAGAAATTAATTTACTAGATCATTCATTTACTTTTTCCATTGACTTAGC
Source organism: Chesias legatella (assembly GCA_947359385.1). Classification (NCBI taxonomy): domain Eukaryota; kingdom Metazoa; phylum Arthropoda; class Insecta; order Lepidoptera; family Geometridae; genus Chesias; species Chesias legatella. The sequence continues at coordinate 8,314,194 of OX375783.1, forward strand.
AAATAAATATATGAATCTGAATAAATATGTTCCAAAATCTTAGTAGTAACATTGTTGATTGCGTAACGCAAGCGACACGAAAAATATAAACAACTAACGCTGCTAAATTGCGTGCCGCCAAGTTACGCCAAGGCTTCGTATCAAAATAATTTTGATGAACATTCCAGAAAATTTTCACAAGGTTGTTTTTTTATGTTGCGTCTATTAACTATTGCAGTTGTAAAACAATTACAGTTCTTTTGTTGATTCGGTTCTTGTAGCGCCGGCCGCCACCGTACCTACAGTCAGAAGTCGACCAGGTCAAAGGTTATCGCTTAGCATCGGCAGGCCATCTGCTCGATCCGCAATATATTCACATAAAAAAGTGACCGACGACGATAAATTGGCTCTCATGCTCACACTCGTGACTCTTGTCACAGTGCTTGTAACCAAACTCCTCCACTGAAATTGCTTGACCGATTTTTATGATTTTGTGTATTGCCGTAGGTCTGAGAATTGAATGTAAACTATTTTTCATATCCCTTAATGATAAGAGTGGTCCACCCCAATTTTTTTATTTTTATATGATTCCGCATTAAAAATACATACAACCCTAAATTTTCCCCCTTCTACCACCAACTTCTATTTTTTAATTGCGATATAAGTACATACTTTAATAATTTTTAACCCTTGGTGGTCGATTACTGACAAAATGTTTATTTTATTTATGTTTAGTTTTATTTTTTCGTTTTTAATGACACTTTAACGTGGTTGCAATGCAACGCATTCCGGGTACAGCTAGTAACTTATAATATTATGCAAATAACGCTACAATATTTGTAATGAGTATGCTAGAGTGGAAATATTTGTGAACACAAGTGGAGACAGTTTGAGCAGTAGAACTCTCGCCAAGTTCGTCCGGGGAAGTACTGCCACCATGCCCATTTCTGCTTCCAAGCAGTGACGCATTCGCGTTAGTGTGTTCCGGTTTGAAAGGTGTGGTTGCCGGTGAAATAACAGGCACAAGAGACATTCCACCTACACGTCTCAGGGTTACGGGCGCATACGATGCGACTTGGGTCTTGTCGTACCTAGTAAGGGAGGACCCAAGTCGCATCGGTTGTTATGGGCCGAGGTTACCACTTACCACCAGGTGGGCCGTCGGCTCGTTCTGTAACTATATAAAAAAAAAAAGACAAACCTCGCGCATTGATTTTACGTGAGCAGGAGTGAACGTATGTTCGACCATACAAAAGAACAATTTGTTCTGTCTTCCTCGCAGAACAATGGATTAGCCGAACAGCGAGGGTTATTCAGGCATGTTTGAGCGTTACCCACACGCGTTAACCAACGTGTGATGTGTATGCGAGTATATGAGGAGGGCTTGTCGCCTTTGCAAACGTTTGTCCGCGTTCATAAAGACGTCAATGTTTATTTATTATTATAAATGTTGCAATACTAAATTCCCAATCAGTTATAACCAAAAATACTTTACCACAGGCACTTGGGCGCGCCATAGCCCAGACATATTTATGACTTGTTTTTGAGAAAATAATAACATATTTGTTATGTATTATTTATTCACTATATAACAAAAAAATATTATGGTATCAGCGCTGCCATAAAGTTTTAATGAAATCTAGAATAATTATCGCATGCAAGCCACGGGTCAAAGATTTTAGTTAGACCACAGCTACAGAAGAATATTCATATCTTAGGTAAACTTGTACCAAATTTTCCTAGTTACATTATTGAGCGGTTCCTTCCTAATCTAATCAATAATCAAGTACTAAGTGATAATTTGAATATTACTTGATGGTCCACTAAGCAAGGTGTTCCAATATGTTGCCTCAACAGAATACCCAAAAGTAAGGGGTTTATGCGATGTATACCCACTCAAAAATGAGAATAAAGCTAAGAGAGCAGCCCGGAGTTTTGGAAAATATATATCTTTAGTGATATAGCGTAATATTACTAAAGATATAAACAACTGTCATTGTCATCCAGTAGTAAAGTATCCAGAGTAGAAGATAAAATAAGTTGCAAAAGAGATTTGTCGCGGGAAGTCCCCGAAATATCAGTGCCTACAGCCTTGTGAAAGACGTCTCGGTTTTTTATGAAGTTCCGTTCACCGATACGACTCGGGGCGATAATCCTTGAATCCACATCCCACATAGTTACCGAAGATCTCGTCGGCTAAATAACAGTTCAGAAATGTTATACTCGATCTTTCCGAGATTATTTTCATGTATCAGTGATTCCAAGAGCCCGGTACTCCGACTGGTATTTTGCCACATATCAGTTTTTTAGGGCACAAGTCTGGTAATAATTGCGACTGTTCCTGGTAGAGCCCGTATTTTAAGAGCAGTCATACCAGTTTGAACTTACCTCATCTCAACTCGGTTTCGATATATGCATCGGACGGAATTAACGCACAACAGATATCAAGCTATATCAGGAGAACATTCTATCTCTATAGGTTAGTAAATTGACTGGCCTCATAGCTCAGTTGGTAGTAACCCTGTCTTCTGCGCTGTAGGTCGTGGGTGCGATCCCCACCCAGGACAAACATTTATGTGACATTTATTGTAACATTGATGTTTGTTCTGTGTCTGGTTGTTAATATGTATTATATGTATGTATTTACAAAACAACAGTATATAAGTATTATATCAGTTGTCTGGTTCCCATGATGTTCCCATGAGCTATGCTTAGCTTACTTTGGGGCTAGATGGCGCTGTGTGAAATGTCCACCATTATTTATTTATAAAATACTTCAACGCGCTTGCGACTAAAATCTGTAGCTAGACATCAACAGCTACTTACTGTCTGAAGCGATATACGATCCAGCAAAAGATATCAACGCGCTACCCGCTACAATCTGTAGCGAGACATCAATACGCCAATGGCTATTGTCTGTAGCAATATCAGGATACAGCAAAAGATCTGCCTAAAAAGCTGTACCTAGTACATACCAATTTTCAGGAAAACACCTTGATTACAGCTACGCTTCCAGAAATATATCCAGTACAAGGCCTGCTACCGGCTGCGCTTTTTAGTCATTTATATCCAATAAAAGACATCAATGCAAATACACCATCATAATCAACGGACTCTACAATGTAAAAATGAATTAATTAATCACTTCTTTGTTCCTATGTGTTGAAATCAATGTTTTATCTATCTAATGTTTCCAGCAAAACCGAATTTGAATTTGTAATCTGTATGTCAGTATTAGTGATCTTTAGATTTTATTACGCCAAATGCCGATGCAACTACACCACTAGAATTTTTGCAATACCACGTTCTTAAAATGTTGACGAAAAACACCGAAGAAACCAAACAGGACGCCATTTTCTACATACAGAATTCGAATCCATGTGTGAAGTGTATGAAAAAGCCTATTTGAGGCGTATTTAAATTCGTTTCACCACACTAGTTCGAGAGAATTAGTGACATAAGTATATATAGTATGATGACAAATGTACTAAATATAGTACTTGTGGATTGGAAATGTTCTTAGTGCAGAGAAAAATCGTATTAAATCATACAACTTTCTACTCAAAGCGATCGTGAAGCAATATACAAAGAAAAACAAATGTAAATTTGTGGCATACATTCTTCTAAATACAGAATTACATTTTCAAACAAGTTTTTATTTAATATCGGCGTTAATGACCATTTCTAGAGTTTCAATATTTATTTATTGCACGTATATCTCTTATAATAAGGGTAGTTTTGATTTATCTGTTCCTTATTCACAAACCACATAATTCAGACAACTCTGACGATCTCTGCTTACTTTCACCTTCGTATCGAACTATTATCTCTGAGTGGCATCATCCCAACACGACCTCACGTTGCATTCGTTAATCACTTGAATGTTGCACTCAACTATAATATAATAACAAATAAACAAGACAAACAGTTGTGGTAAATTATCAGTTCAATAGGTTTTAAAAGGGCCACTACGACAAATGGATTATCATATCATTTTGAGCTACACGGTAATTGAGTAATGTATGTGGAGTTTTGGTCAAAGTTTAGTACCAGCTTTTTAAAAGTTGTAGTCTTGTTAGTTCGCCGTTTGTTTGTTCAACATGCTCGTACTGAAACACCTTCACTGATATAAAAATAATAAATAATATATATTCGTAATACTAGGATATATAAAAAAATCGAATCTGTTTCAGGACGTAAGAGTAAATTTAAGTAAGTAAGTAATTATAAGTAAGAGCTGTAGATTCTGTTTGAAAAATAAAATAAATAAAACAAAATAAGATATCTATACAAATGAATAAAATTGGAGTGGAGTGGAGTGAATCAAATAAACACGATTTCACTGAAACCCAGATGGAACTTGGATGTATCTAAACGCTTCAGATTTATTAATGACTAAACTAATGAAGAAACTTTGCACATTGTGCACTGAATAACAGTTTTTAATCATCGAGTGAGTCTACCAATTGATTTGATTGGATATTAAGTTTTGTGGAACTAAAAAAATATTCCACAGCGTAATTTTTTGTGATCACGTTTAAATCCGCTAGCCATACACAGTTTTGCCTTAGAATGAATGGCCTTCATCCACAAATGCAATTTGATGTCTGTTAAAAGATTATATCTACCGGTTTATTTATGTTATACTGTTACGCATAACAAGCGATGCAACTTGGATCCTCCCCTAATTAGGTACGACGCCCGTAAATCTGAAACGTGTGGATTGTCTCATGTGCCTGTAATTTCATCGGCAATCAACCCTTCAAACCTTCCAAACACAGTAACGCGAAAGTAACTGCTTGGCGGCAGAAATGGTTGGTTTTAGGCCACATTTGGAATAGTAAAATATCGTGTGAAAATGTTCTCGAGACAGTTCAATTTTTCAGTGAAACACTATAATTAATCGTCATAAAATATTCGTAATAATTAGAAATACAAACTTTTGTATTATTTCTCGTAAATGATATTGTTTTTAAATAAAGGTCTAAGCGGCCAGTGTTTCATACCTAAAAACCCTTTTTCGTAAAATTGAGTGTGAGTGAATGGCCTGCTATGTCTTGATGAGACCTGCTGGTTAAGGATATGATTATGAAATCGGAATATCACATAATTCCACCCCAAAAAACGAAGAGGGACCATAGAATCTGTGTCCAATGATTAATCTTGTCACAGCTTGTTTTTAAAAATATTAAATTATACAATAACTTAATCGGCGGCTATCCGTGTACCTAATTATGTATTGCTTCTGAGACAAAAGAAGTCTAGAAAGATCTCTCACCAAAATAAATCATGTGAAATATTTATGTAAGCAAGAGTCTAGCCTCGACAATATCATCATATCACACCAGATATCGCTGAGTCCGATAATTCAAGTTGGATAAAATCAATAGCAAATTCTCAAAAACGAGCTACTGATTCTACTTATTGCTACTCGTATTTATGAGTACCCTTGATGAGAGAATCATTGCAAGGACTTATGTTGGTGCTTATGTTAGGTACTACTCCTAGACTTGCCAATGACCAATTCAGTCTTTAGGACTTCTGCGATTAACGATGTCAAACAACAGCGTTGCACATTTTTACATGATTATTTGTAGGTCAGCTATTATTTTGGACAGTACCTGCGTACAAGCAGGTTAATTGTCCAATGTTTAGATACCATAATTAGTATTACGTAAAGGTGGTATCCGGCTGCGACCTCCAGAAGGTCTCTAATTATGTTTTGAAGAGGCGCGGAGAAGCGGGCGGCTCTTCTCTCGTATTGGAAGTGAAAGTGAATGAATGTCGGAGGCTTAATTAGAGAGGAGACCTGCGGCTGCGCCAGTCCCTCGAACACCGTCGCGAGTGTCACCCGCGTTCCCCGTACAGTGCGCCGCTACACGACGCCACACGCCGCCACACGCCGCTACACGCCGCCAAACGCCGCCACACGCCGCCACACGCCGCCACACGCCGAGCGCACCATCGCCACCGAGGTACGCGACACATCTCTTTACTGTGAAACCGACGGATACCATCTTAATTGCTGAAATGTGCGCGCTTTCCGTTTTGAAGTCTATTGTAAAGCGGCATACTCTCCCTAGTTATAATAGTTTATTTATTATGTGATTTACAGAACTAATCATATTTGTTCTTAAATACAAGTGTGTAATGCCAGTGTATTTATTTAGGCACTCGTTTGAAAATAAAAACAATTCAATAAAATAAACTTAAGTAGAGTTTAGAAAAACTTAATACCAACTTGACTGAGATAAGTGAACTAAATCAATTACTTGTCTAAGTTCAGTTATTTCCTGTGTTAAGTTGCACTATTTAATGAGTTCGCCGATAGATTACGCTTCCACGTTAAGGTTTATTTAACTTATTATTATTTTACTCCCTTACCATTCGCACACATAAATTCCTTGCTATAGTTAAAACAAAGCGGTCAACGAGCCGGGTCGGCTTTCACAATACAACTAAATAAATTCATCTCACGTATTGATTGTCCTCGAGCATTCGAGCTCTGCATAAATAAAAGAAAGCGAACTTGGAATACGGTCGGGTCCGTGACCACTTTCGTCAACACTGGGCGTGTCTCGAACTAAATACTACATCACCACACCACACAGAACAGAACGCTCCCTTTTATTAACAAATAACGTAAACATTTTTTTTTATTATGATAATAAACTAGATCCAGTCAAATGCATCAGTTGATTGTCCAGATAGCTCAATTTGTTCTTCTTCCTTTTTAAATGTACTTATTTCCTTGACATAAGTATAATGTAAATTTTAAAATAACAGAATTACGTAGACGATCTGGTAAAGATAACTCAAGTAGAAAGCATTTGATTCAGATAGTGACATTTACTGAAATATCTGCTACCTATTGTTATTTGGTTCCCACAGTAATTACAAGATATTCTTAGTTTGGGGCTAGATGGTGCAGTGTGATATGCCCACCAATATAAGTCGACACCACAATTCAACTGAAAATAAATGGTCGTTAGAGATTTTCTTTTTCTGATATAATTGTTTCGATGTACCTATTAGCTGTTATCATTTAATATAACTATCAATATTTTATAGTTTCACAAACAAAAGTCCTTTTTGAATCAGATTTAACAACAAAACATTTTTACGAGCTTTATTTATTTTCTGTAACTGAATATAGCAGTAGTCATGGATTTCATTTCAGTTATGTGAGTGAAGGTTTAGCGTACGCTTATTCATCCATCACTAGACAATCTTTATGATATTTCCGTACGTGATGTGAAAGAAGATGCTAGTGAAAGAGGATTCCCATTTAAATTAAAATGTTGAATAAAGAATACATGGTGGACTGGGGAACAAGTGGCAAATTATGTAGATTATCGCATTTGGAGAAAGCGAATCAAATGGACTAGCTTAACGAAAACGGACGTTTTCTAATACCTGACCGTGGCTATTAGTTCATCTCGGTAATGTTTACCGAGTAATAATTCGTTGTTTTGTTAATAACTAGCGACTTCGCTCGCGTGATTTAGAATTTTCGCTATATTACTCAGTAAGACCACTAAAGTTTTGTTTAATTAAAGTGTTTCCCCCTTCCTAAACACTCATTTGGGCCTTTAGAATGCGAACTTTCAAGATCTCTATGATAAGTATAGTTATTCCGCCCCGTACAACACCCTCCACTATCTAGGACCTGTAGTTTCAGGCTATAAGTTGTCTGTCAGTGAGCCAGTCACGATCAAGTTTCCTATCTTATCTGTTAGATATTGATAGTTAAATATAATTAAAACTTAACCAGGTACTGTTAAGTTTATATTAATTGCATTCAGTATAAATCTACAATAACAGCTCACTAGTTGAATAAAATGATTCTCAGTCATAAATCATAAAAACATACAATACAATAATTGGGTTGTGCTTCGTAAAGATGCTGTTGATAATTGTGACATGTGGGTATTTAATGTCATTTAACTTTTTTTTTACGTGCAGAAATGCACTCGCATACTGCCCAGCCACGAGACTGACCGGTTGTGGGACTAGGTGTCTTTACCCACTAACCTCTGCCGCATAATGGCGGGAACACGGGAATGCTTTCGCATACTTCGCGAAACCGCCGCGGCCGTGCGTTTCCGTCGAGTATCACCACACTCCTTTGTTAAACATGCCTCGTTGCAACTCAGGGAGCATGCCAGAATGTCATTTAAACTACCGGTATCAAGCCTGTTGAACCCTAATGTTGTCCACAGATGAGTCGGCATATCTGCTTAGCAGGCCTCGCGCTTCTGGCCGTCGTGTGCGTAGCTGACGCACAGAGACGCCTCGCTCTCCCAGACCCAAGAAGCTGTGCAAACAGTAAGTGGCATTTCTACTACTCCAATTGGTTAATGGTATGGTTGTGGAACGGTGAAGGCATTACCGTGAAAAGTGCCTCAAAACATCAGTTGAAAGTGGAAGGAAGCCTTCCTTAATTTTAACGCGAATAGGTAAATCAGTCTATAGATTGAGAAATTATATGCGCATCCATTTTCTACAAAGTACAGTTTATAAGTTGGTTCTCATTTCAGCTATAGTTTTAATTTGTATGTTTGTTACCCGATATAAAAGCCAATCGTTAACTGATTTTGATGTTTTTTTTTATATTATGTAAGTTATACCTACTTTCAAAAAAGTTCCATATCAATTTATTCATTTGATGATGGGATACAAATCGGAAAACGTAAAAACTCCATAAAGTGAGTACTTGTGATAACTATTCCTCAAACACATCTTATGGCCCTTTCAGTCTCGTTGACGAAGAATGATATACATTTAACGGGTTAAGTTCAGTAGGTAGTCACATTAGAAGTTTAGTAGTTAAACTGTAGGGAACCGACTCGAGCGATCTGCTGGAGGTTACTAAAAGGAAACCACAATTACATTATCTATCAACACTGGCTCGTCCGACGCGATGTGGAACGCTTGCTTAAGAGGTTAGAAGAAAACATCCTAACATTATCGTTGATGTGTTATAAAACCAACGTCTTTGATTATGAGCCCACCTGGCCCTTATAATCCCACTAATGGCGGTCTTGAAAGCCAGTTAACATAATCGTATAGACTCAATTAATCTACTTTCAATTTATCGTCGCAGTTTGCAAAATAATATCATTAATTTAGAGGAAAGTGTTGGAAAGGTTGGAAGGGCAAAGACTGCCGTTATCAGATTTAGAGTACTGAGCCCAAAGCGTTATATAAATTAGAATATGAGTATAGTTTCCAAAAATTCCACTATCATGAACGGGTTTAGTAAATATAAGGATGAAATATGTAATAATTGAGCGCAATTTGGTCGCGTCATTCCAAAGTATAGTGCCTTTTATAGCTATCTGAGCAGGAAAATTTCCAAGTATACCTTAAATAAACACTGGTAGGTACTTTGTCATAAAGTATACCTGGATTGAATGTATCTAACAGAGCTGGCAGCCCGCAGGCAATCTTGCATAACCGATGCAACCCATGACCGCAGGTACAGCCGTGTTATGACCCCCATTATCCATTCTATCAAGTTGCAAATATAACATCGCAGACCAAGTTATGCAAAACCGCGAACGGTTCCATCTGTTACAGTTCAAAGCGTTTCACTAAGGTTCAAGCTACATTTATGCAACCATTCAGATCAGGTGAGGACATCAAGTGCCAGTGGTTTGCCTCGCTCAAATAATTGCTTGACCTGAAACGTATTGATGATCCCTGTATAATGATTTACTCGCAATCTCACGCGCAACTCCGTATTAACGAACTCTTCAGTCGTTTCATAATATTAGTCGGTTTTATTAGGCGAGCTATTTTTTATGGACCATAATTACACGACAAATGGGTAATTATCGCAGTAAATCAGTTTAGTAATGATCTCAAGACTCGTAGAGCGAGATTTGTGAAATGTTCTGATGAGTGGGTTTGATCTGCTCTGGTGATGAATAGCGTGCATTACGAATGCTTGTAATACCATTGCCAGCCGTCAAGGTGGAGAGTTTAACCTGTTTACACAACTCCGTTATTGTTATTTATAAAGCAAACATTACTTTTAGGATGTTATTTTGGTTTCGCAATGTAGAGCCCGTATGCAAGGCGCGGCGCGGCGCGGCGGCACCTCCCATGCGATGTGGTGTGGGAGCGCACTTGCGATCACAATCGGCCGACATTCAGGTCATGTACTCGCCAGTCGCCACAAAGCGAACAAACAATCTTTTTGTGACAGGCATTCCATAGTCCAACATACCAACTTCATGGACGTCCTTATAATTACAAATACTTCTGTGTGACTGTGTTTTTATTTAATCTTGAGTACATTTGAAGTTAACTATATTACTTGAGCAGAACTCACGCCAAGTTCATCCGGGGAAGTACTGCCATCATGCCCATTTCTGCCGCCAAGCAGTGACGCATTCACGTTACTGTGTTCCGGTTTAAAAGTTGTGGTTTCCGGTGAAATTACAGGCACATGAGACATTCCACCTACACGTCTCAGAGTTCCGGGCGCATACGATGCGACTTGAGTCTTGTCATACCAAGTAGGGGAGGACCCAAGCCGCATCGATTGTTATGGGCCGAGGTTACCACTTAACACCAGGTGGGCCGTCGGCTCGTTCCGTATATCAATCACATCAAAAAAAAACTTGACAGGTATAGAATACAATAACGAAACATTGAAGAGAAATATTCTTCGAAAGCTTTCTCTTAGGAATTGAGAAGTAACAGCGATGTTTACCTCACGCACTTTACGTACGTAACACCCGATTACTTTCTTATGGTAGGTTAGGTGCCGAAACGGTGACGGCGGGCGGGGAACACGTTTGTCGATTGCATCATTTATTTTCGCGGCTCATAACAATATAACTCAAAATTCGACGTGAATCATCTTAAGATACTTTTTCCATTGACGCCGCCACTCACCATTACCGTCATTACGTAAAATAGATTTTAAAACTAACGGTTATTACGGAATATTCGCTTAAACCCACTTCCGAGGTGAATAGAAAATGAGTTTGAAAGTAAGCGTGCCTCTGAAAGAAATACGAGTATTTACATAATTTCATAATTTAAAACAATGCACGTTGCGGATAGGAATAAGTTGAGAGCAATAATGAAGATGCGTAAAAGCTTGCAAATAGACACTTTCTAGTTACGAAAGAATCGCTTCATTTAACGAGCTGACGATAGGCCCGTTTTGATTGCAGCTCGAACCGTAATGTGTCACATTAAGGCGAGAGTTTAACTAATTAAATACATGTGTTCTCTTTGCTTCGTTGGTCAGATTGAAGTTGCCATGGCAGAAAAGCTGACCTAGTGCCTGCGAAATGAGTTTGAACAATATAAATGAAATCTAATTAGAAATGTATGATGCGTACTTACATACGTATAAGAAATGTGCTAGATGAGGTTGATTTCGCGAGTTGAAATGTGAGAATCAGTGCACCACAGGGTACATGGTGTTGTGCAAAGCAAAACGTCAAGTTGTTGGGAGACGGTTTCGTAATTGACAAGTGCGAATAACACACTTGCTATTTAGGTCTGTGGCGATGCTGTCGACACCGTTTGAATAAGCGGTACTCATTCCTAAGCAGACGTTTAACACGACATAAGTTATGTATTTCCAAGTACTACCTTTACAGTGTCACATGAATTGATATTGGCTAACATGAATATTATGGGGCCTTATTGTTATTTTCGATTACAACATATCCGTGAAGTGAAATCCCTGGGTATGCACTTTCAACTGATTTGAGGTCGGGATATTATTACTGCAGCATAAGTCATGTACTTATTTTATAAAAACTTTCTAGAAATTTGGTAATTATATTGACTGATCTCATAGGAACAAGCTTGAAATGAAATTATTGATTGCTTGCTAGTACTTCTGCTGTACCTTGGTTCCGTGACAAGAGCTAAATGAGCGAGAGACTGAGCTATTTAGAACACGATCCGATTGCTAATTATACCTAATAGTTTCACCAAAGGGTAGACAGAGATGACCCGAATCATAACCTCGTGGGTTATAGTACTGACGCGGGAACTAAACGTAGACGTCGCAAGTGGTGATCTCATCGTTATGGTTTTCCGACGAGTAACATAGCTGACGCTGTCTTCCTACAAATCGACAACCACCAAGTATTACCACTAGTACCTACTCGTGTCACTGGCTCTCCAGAGTGGTGAAGGGAACCTCAAAGAGGCTTCTTTAGTGTACTTGAATTTGATCCAGCGACCTTCGGATTAAAACTCGGGATTTGGAACACGAGGGTACCCGCTCCGCTCTCACAAAATATTAAGTAAACACTGAGTTACATTGGTAGTAAACCTTTTTTCCTCACAGGGGTCCGCCATTCGACGTACCGCGACGCCCGAGGTATCCTCCACTCGTACTTCTTCAGTTGGGAGCACGCGCCCACGAGGAGCTTAGAGGTGGACTGGCTGGACGCCAGAAACATCTGCCGTCGCCATTGCATGGACGCCGTCTCGTTGGAGACACCTCAGGTTTGTAATATGTTAGAATTCTAAAAGCAGTTGAACTTGTGCCGAGTTCATCCGGAAAGGTATTGCCACCTATTTATCCCACCAAGCAGTATCGCATTCGCTTTACTTGTTCGGTTTTGATGTGGATGCGGGTAGAATCAGGAACACAAAATCGTATGTAAAAGGCATTGGTTTGTTTTGCTTCGGTAGGCAAAGAAACAAAAATCTAAACGAAGATCATTTATGGAAGCAGAAATCTCTGTCATAAAGTCACGATTCCTATAAACAAAATCAAAAAACCTATAGTTAATTGTAATTGTCATTGTCAACAAGTAACGGTCCTCAGATATAAACAAGGGAATTGGTAAAAGGAAAATGGAGCAGAAATTTTTGCATGCCCGAACTCGATCGACTCTGCGACTATCAGACGTGGGATTGTCTACAGACAAATTCGCAGCAATAGTCGCTATAAAATTTAATAAAACCGCTTCACATATTACATTTCCCAAGCCCGACGTGATGATACTTTACAGATGAATCGCAGCAGGTAGTTTAAACCTTGTCGCAGATACTCGAGAACTCCGTAATGGCGATGATAATCTCGACTACCAATTCACGTTTCTCAGACAGCAATCCCATTGAAATTGCAATTAGGTGGGATTTCGTAAGGATCAAATAAATTGCCACGAGATCGCACTTACGTGTTTCGCAACTCGACGGCCGAGGTCGCCGAGAGATTGTGTGTGGATACACAAAACACCGGACCCTGGGTGATGTATCCGCCGCATGATGAGACTAATGGTCGCGTCACGTACTAAACTATCACTTCATTGCAAAATGGCCTTATTCTCGTTTCGCTATAAAACACCCGGATCTCGAGTATATGTGAAGCATTTACTCAGTTACCTAGTGAGCGCAGCAAAAACGGAATTCCAATAAAACAATAGGTTTGTGTTACTACCGCAAGCGCGAGATACGATCATTTCACACTTTTTTTTGAGAATGAGGAATAAAATTTGTTCACCAGACCACCGCTTGAAATCACTTAATTATCATTCAATAGTGCAAAAAGTCAAACGTCGCAATGAAAGTTCATCCTATTGTTATGTTACATACCCACTTATTATATAACTTCTCTACCGATAAATGGAAAAATATGCAACTGTTTACCTAGAAACGATCGGCTGTGTCAAAAGGCGAACCGCGTCCCAAACAAATTCCATCCATTGTCGCAACTGAATAGGTATCAGACCGTCATGTTTCCGAGGTGTCTCGTTACCGCGAATACCCTAATAACGTAAACACTTCACGTTCAGATGCGTGGGTTTGGGCTCTCACATCCGGAATTCCGTGTCGATTGTCTCGTCAGGTAGGCCAGCATCAATATTCATGAGAACAGTCCGATTAGATTGATTCGATTTGTAGAGCGTTGAAGTCGCGTGAAAGGGGTGCAATGGCCGAGCGTCAGCGCGTTCCGATGGCGAGCGCCCGTGCGACCGATGATGGGGCCCGATAAGTAGCCCGTGGCACAAATACCTGAGCGACACCGCCGCGCCGGCCGTGCGGTGCCGGACGCGGATTTCCCGCCTTACCCACACGCGACACGCTGCCCTACGTACAGACCTGAGATGTACACGGAACGAAATACCGACACAATAGACAACGCACGTCAGAGATAACAAAACAACACCGCGGAAAGCCGACGAATGTACAATAACTTGCTGCAGGCGAAATGAATACATGGTTTAGATGAGCTCGCGGTTGAGGCGAGATTGCATTCGTAGCTGGAATAAGAATAAGAATAAGAAACGTTTATTGTGAAACTGTGTACAAAAAGATCTTAATTTAATATAAAGTATCAACAGTTTGTCCTCTCGGACATACAATAATATCAGTAAGGTACAAATTGAGAACATAGAGCAAATACCAAACGACAAAATTATTACAACTAAAGATAATTTCGGAAGAAATCTACAATTGTATTTTTAACATACTAAATTAAACTTAAAATTAACTCGTATCATAATATTCCTTCAAATTATAGTGCACTTTACTTATCAACGAGGAGGCGTTTCCTAGAAATGTCGTCGACCGCGGCCGTGACACTTGTTTTTTCCTTTTAAAGAGCAGATTATCTGGCTTACCTACATTTACGTGTAAGCTCTACATGCCCTTGTTTAGAGAGCAGTCGATGTATTATTTTATGTACGTTTGATAAATGAATCATATAAGTTTACTTAGTAGTAATTAGCTTTACATAAAGTAGTTTTCCATATAAAATTAAACGATGGGACGAGCATATGGTCCACATGCATAATGTTAATGGGTAGGTATCCTGTACCCATGACAGCAGAAATACAATTTGGTTCCAGTTTCCATAGCATTGCGCCCGTGACTCCGAGACTTGAAAATGGATCGTCGATAAAATTCATTCGATTATAATAAAAAAAATATTTTAATTAAGATAATATTTTCAAAAATATAAATGTACTGTAACTCTAAAAAAAATTAAACCGATTCCACGATTTTGGCAAACAAAAATTTCATATAACTAGCTTAAAAAAGTGGTAAAACAGAAGTTATTTAAGTTTGCTGTTAATTTTTACAATGGTTTATGTGATTTTTCTTCTTTTGCGAACGCCGGATATGTGCCTCTTGTACCTAGTGATATATATTATGATTCTTCCATATTGCACTCATAAAATGTTTATATATTCAACAGGAGAACGAATTCATCAAACAGAGGATCGCGCGCGGCAACGTGCGCTACATTTGGACGTCTGGTCGCAAATGCAACTTCGCCGGGTGCGACCGGCCCGACCTGCAGCCCCCTAACGTGAACGGATGGTTCTGGTCCGGCTCCGGCGCCAAGATCGGTCCCACGACGCAACGCAACACCGGTGACTGGTCCTACACCGGCGGGTACGGCCAAGCCCAGCCCGATAACCGCGAAGCCGCACAAGTGAGTCTCATCATCTTTTTGGCTTATATGATTCTGGCTCAGACTGCACCAACTTCTGATTCTTGGGTAATATGATTCTGGTTTAGCCTGCATCGACTTCAGGTTCTTGGGTGATATGATTCTGGTTCAGCCTGCACCAAGTCAGATTCTTGGGTGATATGATTCTGGTTCAGCCTGCACCGACTTCTGGTTCTTGGGTGATATGATTCTGGTTCAGACTGCACCAACTTCTGATTCTTGGGTAGTATGATTCTAGTTCAACCTGCACCAACTTCAGATAATTGGGTACTATGATTTTGGTTCAGACTGCGCCAACCTCAGGTTCTTGGGTGCTATGATTCTTGCTCAGACTGCACGAACTCAGATTCTTCGGTGATATGATTCTGGTTTAAACTGCACCAACTTCAGAATTTGCACGCAACATAGCATTGCTCCAGAAACGGAGACTAGATCTCCTCGTTAAATGTAATCGTTCATGAATTTTGATTTAGACATGTGGAAACGTTGGTCCTGATGAATCACCAGAACTCAAATCCACCGCAAACGAATAATATGTATAGGTACTCTTATACACTGCGACAATTGAAGTTAGAGCTTTGTTCAATTGCAGCTAGACCCATGACACAAATTAATTGAATAGTATTATAAAGATAGGTTTAGCTCCGAATATTTGAACGCTTCGATTTTGACTCCAATAAGATTATTACCTAAGAGTAAATAATTACTCTCCGAAAAAAGCTTCTACCTTATTAAAAGGTACATAATTAAGAAACTTACATCTCGATCTGAAGTGCGGAGTCGTAAATCGTACTTATTTATTTACACTTTCGTCTTGGAAAAATTTCAACTGTTCGACAGGCAAACAAGACGTGAAAGTTGTTCCGCAGAATTTAGTCGTGATTCACGGAAGTGGTATTTTGTGTGTTCACGTTTGCATCTCGAGGGAATCAAGTTTGGCAAGCTCCGTTACTAACGTGAGTTTAACACGTGTATCACTATCAGCTGGCGCCTGACGTGACGTGAAATCATTTGATTCAAATAATATACGTAGGGACATTGGATATTACATTTTCGAAAGGTTTACCAACGGATATTTTCTATAGTACAAGTTAAAACGATTTCTCTTAAGATAATGAATCAAGTTGGGGAGAAGATAAAAAAACTGGAGTTTTTAATCACTTATATAGCTAATATAGATCAGATAAAAGAACCATCCTATTTTAATCTATGCGTCGGCGAGCTAACATGCCATAGCAACACGCATACACCGTATTGTAAAGCATTACCCTTGGACGATACAATTGTGCACAGAAAGGTGATTTTTACTTATCGCTTGAAGGTTATTTGGTACAGGCGTTTCGCCAAACCACTATAAACTTTCATGGCCTTTCATGACCATAATACCGCGCTATACTAACCTATCAAACTGTAGATTGAACCACAGTAGGTATGCCAAAATATATCAGTGCATTACGCATTTATAGTGATCGAATTGTGAGTTCGATTCCTGCTCAGGACAAACATAGATGTTTGTTCTGTGTCGGGGTGTTAATATGTATTTGATAAGTATTGTATCTATCAATGGTGTGGTTCCTACAGTACAAGGTACGCTTTGGTGGTAGATGGCGTGTGAAATTTCAAATAAATAAATGTTTGTTTGTAACAGGGCAACGACGAGTCGTGCCTCTCGATCCTGAACAACTTCTACAACGACGGCATCAAATGGCACGACGTTGCGTGCCACCACGTGAAGCCCTTCGTCTGCGAAGACAGCGATGAGCTGCTCAACTTCGTGCGCTCGCGCAACCCCACCCTGCGCCTGTGAGCCCCCCCCGCCGCCCACCCTGCGCCCGCGCCTCTCGCGCCCTCACCTAGTATTCTAGATAGCTGACATTGTACAAAACTCGGGGGCTATCTACTTACTCTTAAGTTATTTATTAATTTAACATTTGTATACCTGATCAAACTAGTGTCATAGGGTGTGGAAGGTAGATCATTGTAAATCAAAAGCGCTTTAAAGGTTGAAAGAAAACTTTACTAATTTAATTTATATTTCATAAAAAACACCTTATTTTCTAATCGACATCAGTCATCTTTCTAGGTTTATGCCTAGTAACATTGTCACAAATCATTTGTAAAAAGGTTATTCGCACAATAAGGTTAAATTATAAGTATAAGATGTAATAAAGTTATTATTACAATAAATTGTTATTAATTTTTCCCTACAAACTTAACCGATAATATTTATTCAAAAAAATTCTTTTCAAGACGTACTGTCCTGAAACATTTTTAGTAGACATAATTTTAAGGCACTTAAATATTAAAACAAAAAATTATTAAAAAATGTAACTATTCAAACAAAACACAATTATCCTGGCAGTGTAGGTACACATACAAAACAAAAAAACAAATACAGTTACAAAATTAAGAACTATTAACAAATTCAATCAAATTAATAATAGTTTTACAAATATACACACATTTTTTTAATACAATAATCATTTGAAGTATACAGAAAAAAAGAGATTGGCTATATGTAGCCTAACAAAGGTCTTTCTACAAAGAATATAGTAAATACAAGTAATCTTATCTAAATGGATGAATGCGCTAGCTATTACCCACATACCCACAATATAAAAAGCAGCGCATTGAATCACTATAGCTCTAGAAGTCTAGTGTACTCTACGTCAACTTAAAATATCTAAACGCATCAAAACAAAAAAACGTATCTGAACGCGCAAAGTCAAGTGTTTTGCTCGTCATTGTCAAAGTGGCATAAAATTGGACGTTTTTTAAGCATCTAAATACGGAAAAATAATATTTTCATAATCTTCTTCTTCGAGTCACCGGTTATGTCGAACCAGTGTGGTGAAAGGATTGTAAGTGCGCCTCAAAGAGGCTCCTTTCGTGCACTCGACACATGTATTCGAATTTTTAGTTCTAGGACAAGTCGGTTTCCTCACGATGTTTTCCCTCACCGTTTTGGGAACGTGGTATTGCGCACATAAATCTTTCAATCGAAAAACTCATAGGTGCACGTCGGGATTTGAACCGGCGACCTCCGGATGGAAACTCGGGGGTCATTACCGCTAGACCACCACGCTCTCAAACGCTCTCGTCATTGTAAAAGTGGGATAGTCTCTAAAAAATTACAATTTTCTCCGTGTGGTTATAAATATGCACACATGTGTGATCTACTATAGATAAGTTCAGTCTGAGTGACTGACAGTACGTAGAGTCTAAAAGTGACGACGATTATCAGGAATGCTAGAGTCAAATTTTAAAAAAACATGGACGCTATTATTAGATTGGGTATGCCAAATATTTGACACGCACTTATTACGTGTGTAATGTAACCGGGTGGGCAGAAAGCGCATCAAAATGCCAGGATATGCCATCACGTCAGAAAGTTCAGGCCAATATACTATACTACACTGAAATGACATAACTGTTCGACATAAAATTAAAGCATTGGATCAACGCACTTGCTTTATATGGAACTTAAATATTGTAACAAGCGTTACGAAAAAAGGACTGTTTATGCTATCGGAGATTCTTCAACAATTCTGTTATTTTATTTCCTTGTTCATAAAAACATTCAATGGATGCAAATAATGCAAAAAGTGTTTAAAAGCGTGCAAGGGCTTTGCAGGTTTTTATTATTTGTCAAAAATTATGTACACAACTTAAGCTAAGTATGAAGCCATCTATGACGGTTTCCAACTCAACCGCCAAGGACCTAAGTGCTCTGGTATCCTCCCTTGAGTGCCATATCCATCGCCATCATCGGCTACATAGTCTACTAAAAACTACACACAAAAAAGTTGTAAACAACACAAACAAACATACAAAAATCTTAGAAGGAAGTCTACAAATTAATAGTAAAGTCTAGCTTTAAGCCAGCGGGGTCAAGCTGTTATTAAATCTGGCATTTACGAATACTGTAAAAAATAATAACATAACCTATGGCATAATACGAAGATGTAATGAATAATAAAATTAATTGAATGTCAATTCACGATTACGTGACGGTATCTTACTCTTATTAAATATATCATCGGTATTTACATCAATTTGTTTGTCAATAAATCTTGACACAAACAATTGCTAACTGATACTTAGTTGTTGCAATGGTGCAAACTTATAATACTTTGAGATTTTATAATAATTAGATAATTTAGAACTAACCAATATATATGTCAACATTTTTTTTTTATAATAAACGGATTCAATGTATTGAACTGAATTAATTATACTATCATACTAAGCATCTGAACACACAAAATCAAGTGTTTTACTCATCATTGTCAAAGTGGGATGAAAATTAGGCGTTCCCTAAGCCAGTCAAATACAGAAAATAGCAGTAATATAATCATAATAATAAACGGATCCAATGTACTGAACTAAATTAATTATACCATCTACTTACTAACTACCAGAACGAGCAAAATCAAGTGTTTTACTCATCATTGTCAAAGTGGGATGAAAATTAGGCGTTCCCTAAGCCAGTCAAATACAGAAAATAGCAGTAATATAATCATAATAATAAACGGATCCAATGTACTGAACTAAATTAATTATACCATCTACTTACTAACTACCAGAACGAGCAAAATCAAGTGTTTTACTCATCATTGTCAAAGTGGGATGAAAATTAGGCGTTCCCTAAGCCAGTCAAATACAGAAAATAGCAGTAATATAATCATAATAATAAACGGATCCAATGTACTGAACTAAATTAATTATACCATCTACTTACTAACTACCAGAACGAGCAAAATCAAGTGTTTTACTCATCATTGTCAAAGTGGGATGAAAATTAGGCGTTCCCTAAGCCAGTCAAATACAGAAAATGGCAGTAATGTAATCTTGTCTTCAATGTCTTGAACTAAATTAATTATTTTATTTTATTTTATTTTTTTATTTTTATTTATTAAGAAAACCAACAGCATGCATAATAATTATGAAATAATATTAACCTAGTATAAATATCTAGCCAATTACAGGTTTCCCTAAATAAAGTATAGTAAATAAGGTACAATAATCTAATACAAATGAAAAATTCTTATACAACAAGTTCATGCTCTAAATAGAAAGGACAGTTCATAAAATGGGTTACTGGTATGTAACGTCTCGTTATGGGTGTAGTTTATTTATTTATTTATCTCTTCTCTTAATCCCTACCTGTTTGGTGAATGTTTGAATAATTTGGGCCCGGAATGATTGTTTGCTTGTATTCAAGATATCTACATTCGAAAAATGTTTATTGTATGTTGAACAGACACGATTGATAGGTGCATTCTTGGCATAATTAGTATACTGAAAAGCAATTGAGAAAAGTGAGGTATGTCTTGTACGCTTATCGGGTGCGCAGATGTTTACATCAGCAAGGAGAGCCGGGGAGTCTAAACCACCATTAACAATATTGTACAATAACATCATATCTAACATTGTGCGCCTGTCTTCTAAAGGTAAAATGTTGTGATGTTTACAGCCAGACTCATAATCTAGGTATATTTTACATCTGTAATTAAGATGTTTTATAAATTTACGTTGAATTTTTTCATTTTATACTATCTACTTATTACCTACCAGAACGAGCAAAATCAAGTGTTTTACTCATCAATGTCAAAGTGGGTTGAAAATGAGGCATTCCCTAAGCCAGTCAAATACAGAAAATAGCAGTAATATAATCATAATAATAAACGGATCCAATGTACTGAACTAAATTAATTATACTATCTAATAAGCATGTGAACACACAAAATCAAGTATTTGCACTGTCAAAGGGGGATAAAAATTCGGCGTTCCCTAAGCCTGTGAAATACATATGAGCAGCGGCCGGGAGCGCTCGTCCCACGTTCCATCGCTGGAACCAGTAGACCGGTGGAGTCAGGAGAGGCAGTGAACGTCGTTTAGTATAGCGGAGAGGAGGGGCTTATCTCTGAGTGCGGCGTCGAGTTCAGCGTGGTCCCACTGCAGGCGGACGCGGCGCCCTCGGCCGCCGCCCCCGCCCCCGCCCGACACGCGCAGCGCCCCGCACGACTCGAGCAGCTCGCACGCGCCCCACATGTCGCTCATGTCTAGAGGCGCTATGTTGCGCGCACCAGCCACCCTGACGACAAACACAATTCGTTCAACTTGCTGGGAAAACTGGGATAACAGTGACGATACGTTTTTTTCAAAATAAGCTCTCTCAATCAGTCCTAAGATCACCGAGGGCTATAGTGCTTGTCAAGACAAATCTAATGAGTCTAAACACGATAGGGCTGCTGTAAGGTATTGAGGAGTTGGTTGGTCTGCAGGCAGCCCTGACAGCAGCAACAGCTCACTATAATATTGCATTCATCAGATTATGTATGAATACAAAAAAGCCTATTCGGGCTACAAGAACATTGAAAAATTCATTTTGAAACAGTCAAAGTTTGACCTAAACAAACATTGCAAGTTAAATGAAACCTTGTAAAAATAAACATTTGAAAATAGAAGTTTGTTTCTTAAAATGTTTCGGGAGTGGGACAGTGGTTCGCAGAGAGGGAATAAAATAGTAATAGGTGATGTGGCGACCGCACTTATTGTGGATAATGGTACGAAAGATGATGATATTACAAAACTCCATGTTTCTGCTATGTCATCGAACATAATGTACGCAAAACCCACTCATAATGTATTAACTGATTGATATTTTATTGGCGATATTGAAGTGTTTCATTCGGGGCTTGATCCAGTAAGCGCTTACAGGACTGGGAAGGGAATGAAACATTATTAATCGACATTTAATTCAATCTTATTTTTCGCCTAACCTACCTCCTTAAGTTTTCTTTGCTAACACTTCTTAAATGATTTAATAAATTAATTATATATTATAATTATTTATTTACCAGGACGCTTTTATGTATCAGGACGTACGTTAGCTTGTATACTGTTACTGAATGTGGAACGTGGCAGATTCACTTTACAGATTTTTTTACTGGTTTTCCGTTTGCTGTGAAAAATTGAGTTTGCACACGTCTCGTCTCGTCTCGTCACCTTCGTGCAAATAAAACATTACAAAACCGGCGAAAGTGTGATATGTTTATTTTGTTCGTATGCAAATTAACACAGTGATATATTCACGTAATCTCTATAATTCACGTATTTAATTACTACTGAGGAATTTTGAGAATAACCGCTGTGTGCACTTTCATTTTGCGTTCGTGACTATCGCTCGTCGGATTTATTTATTTTTGTATCGAAAATGCGAGGTTTGCCCGTTCCCGTGTATGTTTTATGTGAAACCGAGCAGTACTGAGATACCTTGTTGAATCACTTAGCATGTATTGTCTAAGAAACGTGTGTAAGAAACCTAGTACTCTGCAACGTAACATCTCTGAATTACACAGTTGCAAATGATTTGTAGTGAGGTCCCAGATAAAAATCATCCCCATGGAGGGTCGGATAGGGTTTGAACAGGCATCAAACTTATCGATAAGTACGCGTGACCTTATGTTTTGAATAATATTGACGTTTCCAAGCCATTTCTTTATGAATTCTATGGAAATAAAAGTTTTGACTTTGACTTTGAAAAAAATCTGTCCTGTGCATTATTTTGTTTATCTAAGTAGGTACCTGGTTATTTTTTCTTAACTACACCACCGTTCTCATTTGTCCATACTGATCATGTTAAAACAACGGTTGCCTAGAAGAGATTGCTCTAAGCATAAGACCGCCCATTGTATCATTTACTTCTAAATGCGACTTCTTTGTATTTTTTTATGGTGTATGATAAAGATATAATCTATCCTTTTGTAGGAGTGTATTGTCTTCCCAGGATCTGATATGGTTTGAATTGGCGCTAAACTTCAATTACTAAGCCTGATCTTGCATGAACTTATTTTAAGTTATGAAATAAAGTATTCTAAGTTATTTACTAACTTAAATCATGTTATATTCAGAATCAGCATACAATTTGCCATAAACCTGGACCACTCGAATTAGTAAAGGGGACATTTGGCAAACGATTCTACAAACGCAATCATTTGGAATGGCAGATTGCGTAGACCATAAACAGTAATATAATGCATCGCTTAGGTTTCATTATGTAGTATAGTAGATGTATAAACGATCACGAACTGTGTCACTGGATATTTAATACCTTAATACGTGGTAAGATGTTTTGAATACGTTGTGATGCGATACGCTCTACCCGTTCACGGATAACCAGTTGCTATTTCGAGGTATGAGGATGTCCCTTTACATGGTAATATTATGTGTATGTGTATTATACGGATGTGCCTACCCTCTTATGTTCTATTATCCGTTTATATCTTGATTTGTATGTTTTTAGTTTTATTTAGGCTCAAATTTGATGTATGGATGGATTCACAATTTTTGGAAACCAAATAATGTACTTACTTACTACGCATACCGGCAAATTTATTATTTAATGTGTTTTTCTCTATAAGTGAATTATGTAATTCTTTTGAGAAAATAAAATTATTAAACCGTATAGATTACAAGTGGGAGATTTTGCATTCCGCGGGCAAGAAGCGATTATAATTTATGTGGTAGTTACGGTGCGAACCGACGGCTCACCTGGTGTTAAGTGGTAAGTGCCCATAACAACCAATGTGACTTGGGTCCTTCTCTACTAGGTACGACAAGACCAAGTCGCATCGTATGCGCCCGTAAATCTGAGACGTATGGGTGGAATTAATGAAATTTAAACCCAGAACACAGTAACGCGAATGCGTTACTGCTTGGCGGCAGAAATGGGCATGTGAGGGGTATTTTCATATTTTGAGTGTGATATGCGATTTATTAGAATGTCCCATATTTCCAGTGTTTTTTTGCGGCCATTACTAGGATTAAAGTGCGCCTCAAAAAGGTCCTTTCGTGCACTTGACACTTGAATTTTTGATTCTACATGTCGGTTTCCTCACGATGTTATCCTTCACCGTTTTGAGAACTTGGTATTTTACATATTCTTCATGTGAAAAACACATAGGTCAAGTCAAGATTGGAACTGGGGGTCTGTACCACTGGGCCACCATGCTCACACTTACATCATAAAGTTACGAATGCTTTGTAGAGGCAGTGTTTGCTGCAATAAAAACAGCAATGCAACTTACGTCCGTTCGAAAGTATGGAAAGTCCCAAGCTGCATTACAGCGCTCATGGGTCAGAGAGTTGAAGGAGGAACGTCGTGAATGCCGGTGAAATTACATCACATAGCGTGTAATTGCACCGGCATACACGCCCCTCAAACCGGAACACAATGCAAGTGCTAGTGGATTGCTAGTCTGCATGGTGGTCATAAGGGCTGGTGGCAGTATTTCTCCGGAACAATAACGCACAAAGTTGGTTCTACTGCCTGAAACTTTGACCTTTGACCCTGACTTTGAAGTGAACTCGATATCTCTACTAATATTAAAAAAAAAAATGGTTGTCTGTAAAGTCGGTTTACTGACGATAGTTGAACATGACAACGTCTTAAGAAAATACTGATGGAATGGTAGCATTTTTCAAAAGAAAATTTTAATTTCATTTGTTTAATAGATTTGTATGTATATAGAGAAGGAGGTAATTGGAAATCACAATGAAATTGATCAAGTTAGATTTATTTGTACGCATAAATACAATTATGTCAATTTTTTTTTTACAATTTAATAGTTTTACACTGCACTTGATACTCGATCAAAACATGTAAATGTAAGTATTAGCAGCTGTCCACGCAGACGCATCGCTCACTCAAGTAGGAGAGAGACGGATGTCGAACGCTGCCGAACGCAAAGGCCGATTGTGCTTCTTTGTCGCTCGTTCCGCGCTCTCGCTTGCACTTGCACAAGCCTTACATGGAACGCCTCAGAGCGAGGTAACGCCGCATGAGTCATGTTTTTTCGTGCGTGCAGCCGGCTCTATCGAATTATAAGACATTGTCATGTCAAAACGCAACATATTTGTTGGTACGTTTGTTGAGCTTTCACACCGCAACGCTATGAAGCTATTCTTGTAAAACGATTGTTTGAACCAGCAAGCGACACAGCTAGGTACATCTTTTTCTTCTATTCGAGTCACTGGTTCTCTCGAAATGTGTGGTGAAAGGATTTTAAATGCGCTTCATAGAAGCTCCTTTCGTGCACTTGACACATGTAACGAATTTTTAGTTCTAGGACATGTCGGTTTCCTCACGATGTTTTCCTTCACCGTTTTGAGAACATGCTATTGCGCACACATATCTTTCAACCAAAAAACTCATATGCACGTCGGAATTTGAACCGGCGACCTCCTTGAAACTCGGGGTCATTACCACCACGCTCTCAAGGTACATTACATCCCGTAACGGTGGAAAGTATCAACTCTAGTCCCGCCAAGAACTTCCTTCCCGCGGAAGAGAACAGCCACTTACTTCTTATAAACATCGTGAAGCTTCCCCATCACAATGTCTTTGTTCTTCCCTTTGGAGAGCATCAGCATCAGAGTGCACAGTATCAGCTTCTGTTGCATCGGGAGTCCGTCCTCCACGTATGTTTCCATTTTGTTGGAGCCCCCGTATATATCGGTGAGGGCCTCCAGAACTTGCTTCAGTTCCACCGTCACCGAGGAGTCCTCCAGCATCACGTCCACGGACCGGTTCTTGTTGAAGCGGTTGCGTTTAGCGAGCTCCATCACCCGACGCCCAATGTCCAGCGCTCGTCTCATGTCGCCCGACACTGCGGCTATTTTGGCTGGAGGCGAAACCAAATGTTAACGATACAGTTACAGGCCTCACAGTTCAGTTGGTAGGTGCCTTCTGCGCTGAAGGTCGTGGGTTTGATTAACACCCAGGACAAACATTTGTGTGACGAATATAGATGTTTGTTCTGTGTCTTAATATGTATTTACAACAAAAAAGTATATATGTATTCTATCAGTTTTCTGGTTCCCATAGCAAGCTATACTTAGTTTGGGGCTAGATGGCGCTGTGTGCAGAAAAAAAGGGTTTCGGTAGGAGCATAAGGGCGTGGTGGTCAAGTGGTAACCTCTGCCCATAACAAGACAGTGAGACTTAGGGTTTTCCCTACTTAGGCACGACGAGACCCAAGCCACATCGCATGCGCCCGTAACTGAGACGTGTAGGTGGAATGTCTCATGTGCCTGCAATTTCACCGGCAACCCTTAAACCGGAATACAGTAACGCGAATGCATCACTGTTTGGCAGCAGAAATGGGTATGGTGGTTGCACTCACTTAACATAATACCATTGGAAATACACCGGACGGTGCGCAGAAAGTTGTGTTTATAAAAACATGAACTTTTTTGATTTAGCACAAACAGACACTATGATGGAACAGTGGTTACTTCGGAATCGAACCCACGAAAACCCTTTCGTATTCCATCGCGTAATGGGGCTACTACCCAACCAGGCAAATGACCGTTTGTACAGCGCCACCTACCTGCTAACATCTGAAGCGCGACGGGCGAGAACACATCGCTCCTGTCTTCGCTCGCCAGAACACACGTGAATATATGAATGATCTGTTCCTTGGTGTATGGCGGGAAGTGCAGCGTGCCCGGGCGCAGGGAACACCGCGCCTGTAGCCGCGGCAGCGTGCGCTCTGTCAAATCGAGCGCGTTCGCGATCCCGATCAGCACCAGCCGGGAGTCACGCAGCGAGGGCCATTCGAATATCGTGTACAGTACAGACTGTCGCTTGCTCTCCAATTGGTCGATCTCGTCTAATACTAAAAGGCTGAAATGATTAAAGGTTTCACTTCTACCGCCTGTGACACATTCGAAAAGTCTGTGGACATCAATATTTACCGCCACCGTCAGCAGTTGTATTGTATATCCTGTCCATCCAAAGGTTGCCTGGAAGAGATCGCTTTAAGCGATAAGGCCGCCCATTGTACCACTGTCGTCTACAGCAGTATATTTGTTTATTTTCACTTAAGGTGTACAATAAAGTTATATTCTATTCTATTCTATTCTATTTATATGATATTATCTGTAGTCAAATTAATGAAAGAACAGTTATAGCCATTTTGGTCAGTAACTCTGCTAAAGGTTGCCTGGAAGAAATCGCTGTTAGCGATAAGGCCGCCCATTGTATTACCTTAGCTTAAGTATTAATCTTTATGAAATTTCCATGTATGGTGGTCAATAAAGTATTATTTATCTATCTATCTATCTGCCTTCTGTGTAGATTTTAGGTGCCATTCCCATTGTGTATTTATATTTAAGTGTTTACAAGAAAATGCGTTTTAGTATTCTACCAGTTATAAGGTTCCCATAGTACTTAATATACTACTAATAAAAGGCTGGTGTAATAACAGGCACACGAGACATTCCACCTCCACGAATCAGTTATATGCGCCCATATGACGCGCCTTGGGTCTTGCTGTACCTAAGTAATAGAAGACCCAATTCGTATTGCTTAAGGGCAGAGGTTACCACTCAATTCTAGGAGGGCCATTTTCTGTAACTTTATCACATAAAAAATACTCCTAGCCCAAAATTATCTCTTTCAATTATGAAAAATTAACCTTTTATCTCCACCACTAAGATGCAAGTCATAATATTACACAATAAAATAATAATGCACTTATGTGAATGCACAAACCGTCTCACTGAAGATTAAACAAAGCCAGAGATACGAAGTTGTTGATTTTCCCATAGATAGTATTTCGTAAGTTATCTGCACTACAGTAACTCTTTTTATGTGATTTAGGTGACGAAACAAGCTGAGGGCCCACCTGATGTTAAGTGTATATATATTATGTGTACCTTCACGTCTCACATTTACGGGTGCATACGATGCGACTTGGGTCTTGTCATACCTATTATAGGAGGACCCAAGTCGCATCGGCTGTTATGGGCCGAGGTTACCACTTAACACCAGGTGGGCCGTCGGCTCGATCCGTAAATGTATTACATAAAAAAAAGACGTGTAGCACTCGGAGACTGCCGCGGTAAAGCTATTGCGCGTGATATTTCAAAAAGTCATTAAAAGTTCTGGTATTTATCGATAGATGGAAAAACTAAAAAGTATCACCGCTGTGCCGGTCGGAGTGGGGGGGTGTTAGGTTTTTTTCGTTACGGAATTTCTGGATTCGGTCTCCACGCTCAAGGCCCGCGATAGAAGCTATGCAATAGCTTAAAAAAAAGTGGTAACCGCCTCCCGTAGACAACAGCAATACGACCCAAGTCACCACCAATGTACCCACCAACTTACATCATCTTGTGTTTCTTAATAAGGTACTTTTCAATGGCACTACAGCAAGCTTTTTCTGTAGTCGCCGATGTGTTCAACTGCAGCTCTTTGCATATTCTACTGTAAATACTGGCGGCGGACTTCATCATGGTACAATTCACATACACTTGTTTGTATGATCGTTTTATCTGTAAATAAATGATTAATATTCAATTACTACATTTTTTTTTATGTAATACAGTTGCAGAACGAGCTGACGGCCCATCTGGTGTTAAGTGGTAACCTCAGCCCATAACAAGCGATGCGGCTTGGGTCCTCCCCTACTAGGTACGACAAGACCCAAGTCGCAACGTATGCGCCCGTAACTGTGAGACGTGTAGGTGGAATGTCTCGTGTGCCTGTAATTTCACCGGCAACCACACCTTTCAAACTGGAACACAGTAACGCGAAAGCGTTACTGCTTGGCGGCAGAAATGAGCATGGTGGCAGTACTTCCCCGGACGAACTTGGCGAGAGTTCTACTGCTCTTAAAATACATACATTTACATACCATTTTTTTATAATAATTGTGGGATGCAATAGTTATATATTGTTTCTGAAATTGTATTTACTTTCTTTTTCGTAACTACATACATATAATACATAATAACAGCCAGACACAGGACAAATATCTATATTAGTCACACAAATATTTGTCTCGGGTGGGACTCGAACCCACGACCGCAGTAGGCAGAGTTACTACTAACTGCGCTGTGAAGCCAGTCACTTGAAAATGTATGTGTTCAATTCCTTGTTGTCAAAACAGTCAAGGGAAAAAAAAGTAAGCAAAAATTCGTGAGGGATGTCCTAGAATCGAAAATTCGAAGATAGGATTGCACGAAAGGAGCAAAGTCAAATTCATTTATTTTATTTATTTATTTATATATAGAATTACTATAGAATTCACACAGAAATGGTTTGGAAACTGCGCACTTTAATCCTCACACCACACTGGCTTGTGAAAGCCAAGTCGTAAGTCGTATTGCTTATTATGGATAGGTCGGGATTACCATTAACACCAGGTAGGCCATCTGCTTGCTTCGTTACTTTTCACATAAAAACCTTTACCATACCTTTGGCATTTCCAGTATGTAGGACAGACTAGCTGTTTTCCCCGTCCCCGGTTGACCAGACACATACAGTGAGGCTGATTGTTCGCTCTGGATTTGCTCCATCAAAAATGTCTCCAGCCAGTCAATTTCCTTTTCTCTGCTAGTTAGAGGTTTTGCATCGTAAGAACTGAAATTAAAACAAAACCCTTTATTCTGATTCATATGAATGTTAGTCTGCGATAATGTACATCCCCGATAGGGGGATGAAACAAAACCAGTTTCATACACAATTTTACCACTTTTTGGGGAAGCATTTGTACACTGTCATTGGACACATGTGCAGTGCCTCCTGTCTACAAGTAAACATACAACAGATAGGCAGACAAACAGGACGAAAAACAGCGAATATAAAAAAAATATAAGGGTTCCGTTTTTGCCCGTGGAACCCTAAAAAACATACTAGCCTAGTTCAGTAGAAGCAGCAATAAATATAAATATGACTTACTTGTCATTTTCAATAATTTCTTTGGTATCTTTTAAAGTCGACTGATGTCTGGCAATTTTAACAGCACTGCATGAATCTGAAACGGTGATATCATTGCAAAACTCATGACCAATTCGTACCAATTGTGTGACAAACATAAATGTAAGGGGTAATATGTGTGTATTATAAGTGTTTGTCATATTAGTTAATTCTTGTGAAATTGGTAATTACAGTGGACATTTCTTACCTTTTTCCTGATTTTCTTTCAGATCACTATTATTTCTTCGTTTTAATATTTTTCCCTTAATAGGTTCTAATCTGTTCAAGATATCATTGTTTTCATCACTTTTACAGCTCAAGCTTGTCTTCTTGCGGGACTTGAAAGGGATGGTACCTTGTATGGCAGCCATCTGAAAAATATAAATACATTAGGTTCTACTTTATCAGAAACAAATTAAATAAGTGACTAAAGTATATTACCTATGACTGGAAGTTATAATGTAGTATTGCTCAAATGATAACAAATTCAAACAAACATTTAAAAAACACCTTAAACTTTATTTTTAAACTAACTTTACAAATTAATATTAGGATACATACTATCATATAAATTATGACATTAAAAATGGAAGAAACTAACATAAAACTGTCTTAAATGTAAATGCAGTTTTAGTCAGATCATCAATATAAAATTATGCACAGCACACAAAATTCCAAGAAATGTATAATCATGCTTATACTTATGTAAACAAGTTCGTAATATAGATTAGCAAGCAAATATATCTAGAATTAAAAAGCTACACATTATTTGACCATAACTAGCTTATTACAAAGTTAGACCAATACATAGCATACATTATATGTAAAACACTAAACATACAGTAAATTTTACTGTCGCATTATCGACTGAACAAATATTCTTTTCCAGGAAGGGTCGGGCAAACCATTTTTTTATGAATTCAAAGGAAATAAATTTTTCTCTATTGTATTTCCTTGGTTGTATTTAAATGTATGAGATAATTGTATGATTGTTAGAACTATCCCACATCATACAAATTCCATATTTTAATATTATTAATACAATGCAAGCAAAATTAAACTTTCACCTCATTTAAAACATACAAATTAATATTTGATTTTGAGAGGTTCCTCGGCACAAAACATGTTTATTGCTTGTCTTTATTGTTAAAATCATTCTGAGCCTGGTGGGCAGCCATGTTTGTCATATTTTTGAACAAATCAAAGTCATATTGTCTTTGAGCTTTGAGCCAGGCGGCAGCATTCATTTGGTCCATTTGATGCCTCATCAGGGCGTGCTGGGCCATCATCTGAGGCCGCAGGTAATCCCCTGCATTGTGCATATTGGCCGGACTCTGTTTCATGGTTGGAGTGATAGGTTGGCGACTTGGCAACTTTCCTGTTGGGATATAAGGTTTCAATGTTTTCATGAGTTGTTTAGACGGGCCCGCCACTGCCGTCGGTGACTCACACTTCTGAGCATTCATGCTTGAAAGCTGAGTGCTACTTATCTGATTAGATTGATTCATACTTTGCTCAGAGTTGCTCACTTGTTTGTCTTCTGCTATCA
Organism: Chesias legatella; assembly: GCA_947359385.1. Lineage (NCBI taxonomy): Eukaryota > Metazoa > Arthropoda > Insecta > Lepidoptera > Geometridae > Chesias > Chesias legatella. The sequence goes on from OX375783.1 coordinate 8,345,937, forward strand.
CCAATTTAGGGGAAGAGCTCGGTGACCGAGTCTGTCTCGGTGAAGGCTGTGCGATCGGGGATGCGTGAGATGGTGACATCTGGTAGCCAGGAGGAGTATTTGTTGGATTGTTTGCTGGTTTCATGAGACTGCTCTTATTAATGGTTTCTTGTCTTGCAATGTTCATTTGGGATGCAGTGGGTATTACTTTGTCTAGTTTTATTTGACTTATATTAGTAGCAGACGGGATTCTCAGTGGGCTAATGCCAGGTGGCGCAGGTCTGTTAGATAAAGCAGGAAAAGGACTACTTTGAGCCATTGATGTCGGTGTTCCTTTAGATGGCATGCCTTGTTTCTTGGCCAAGTTGGCTATAGACTGCATGGTTTCAAAAGCTTTATCAAAAGTCTGTTGTGGTCCGGAGGGGCCCGCACTGTTAGGTGATGACAAATCCAAAGCAGTGCCAGGTTTACTATCCCCTGGATTAACAGGTTTGTTAATTAATCCCCCTGGTTTATTTGCAGCACTTAGTGATTTTGGTGTGGCCGGTACAAGTTTAGGAACTTGAGATTTATTTTTGGGTAGTTTTCCTTTCTTATCTCCCCCCTGTAGTGCTTGTAATTGCTGTTCAAAGGTTTGCTGGAAAGTGATAGGGCCTATGAAGTTTGCTGGAGGTTGTTGTTTGCCTAACTTAGTGTCAGCAATTGGTTTTAGATTGGGTACTGGACCTTTTGCAGAAGGAGTATCGGATGTCTTGGGAGTTGTCTTTATTGGGCCTGTGGTGGCATCGGTTCTATTTTGAACATTTGTTTTGGTTTCACCAGGCGCATCTGGTTTGCCAGGCTTCTTTGAATCAGCATCAGGTAGTTTCATTATTTCTATATGGTTGGGCACTGATGGGCCAGGAATCTTATGACTCATGTTCCCATATGCACCTGGGCCATTTCTATTGCCGCAATTTTTCTTTGGATCTGTATTAGCCACTGCTGACTCAGCAGGATTACGGGGATCCACTTTTTGGTCAAACAGAGTAATTGACAGTGATGAAGGTATATTGATTTTGCAAGAATCAAATAACGATTTGAGAGGGTCTCCTGATGATTGCCCCATGGGTTGAGGACTATTTAATGTTGATTTAACTTGTGATAAAATTTTGCTCCTGTCCATGGTAGGATCACTATTGTTGGCTAAAAGATCCATTCTCACTTTATTCATTGTTGTTTTATTTTGCTGTAACTGAGATGTTGAAGGGACCCCTGGCTTTAAATCTGGCATCTTTTTTATGGGAGCTTTTTGTGCCTCTGGAGTTTTTGGGATAGATACCTGTGATTCAGACTTCAGTTGTAGTTTAAGCGGAGAAATAGTTTTAGCTTGAGATGTTTGTTGCACAGGTGTCTGAATATTGTCTGGGGCTGGCTTTCGCTTAGAAGTTGGCACACTGTGGGGTGCGGTTACATTTCTTTTTATACCAGGGCTCTCCATCAACTGGTGTTGAGATGTTGGAATAGGATGAGCCTTCATTTCTTTGCTCGGCGATGGTTTACCAGGGATGTTAGTTGCAGAAGAACTCCCTTGACCAACTTTTGTAGGTGTTACAGTTTCTTTTGATTTGGTGGGCTCTGTGCTTTTGCTAGTCTGGTTGGATGTTGATGAATTTGCTAGAGCAGCACAGTTGGCATAGTTATTAAGAATTTCATTTATTTTCGTTTTTTCTAACTCAATCTTCAATCTTTTTAACTCCAAAGTATTTTGAGGTGTTTGCTGTTTTCTCTTCTGAGGTTCTGGTTGTTTTTCTTCCCGTTTTGGTATATTGGTTTGAGTTTTAGTTGTAGTGTTGGAATTATTTTCTGGTGCAGGTGTAGTGATTGTAGTAGTTTCAGTTGAGGGTTCCACATCACTAGTGGAGGCTTTTGTAGGTGACGATTTTGTCACACAACTGCTCTTAGGTGCAAGTTCAAACGAGTTCAGAAACTGAGATTTTTCCTCATCTTCCTCGTTTTTCTTAGGAAATGAACTAGTCCTATCTGCATTAAGCTTTTCAAATACCTCTTTACTCTGTTCAAATTTTTCATTTCTCTTGTTCTCTATTGTCTGCTTTGTAATGTTTTCATCTGGCATAGGACTATTAGTTCCTGAGGATGCTTCTGATGCTTGGTCATTCAGTACTGGTGCCGGACTGCGTCTGTTTGTTTCTTCCATAGATACAGGGCTCACTTTGTTCTCAGAAAAGTTAGAGCATCTTTTATTGATTTCAAATATTCTATTTCTAATGGCCACATAATCTATGATTTGATAGAAGAAGCGCATAGGCTCATTTCTTTTCCAGTTGTAAATATAAGCTATGTCCATCAGAGTGTAGTAATCAGGCAAAGGTACTCTCTTATACAGAATATCAATAGCATATTGAGTGCTATCAATGTCAAATTTCATGGCCAAAAACTTTTTCAAATGATTGATGTTCACTACTGCAGGACATTGCAGATATCTTCTTGCTGCTGCCGTTGAAGGAGGTTCATTACTATCAGACGACTTACTAGATATGCTATCAGAGTCAGTGGCATCTGCATATTCCAGGGAAAAAGATATTACATCTTCTGGACTGAAAATAATTCTCTCCGTGTCTTCCCCCCTCTGTTCAGGAGTAGCAGAGGCAGCTGGACCTGGCCTTGAAGAATAAAACGTCTGACGTCTTTCCATTTCCTTTTGAAATAGGCCCGGCACCAACTTGTATACAATATCTTGGAGGGCCTTGTCAAGTTTTATATTGGGTTTTGCAGAGTTTATCATCATTTCACATACAGGACAATAACTTTTGACTTTCAAATGTTTTATAATACAACTCCTGCAGAATGAATGTAAACATTCGACAATAGTAGTTGCGTCGATATAGTAGCCCCGACAAAGCGGGCATGTGATGTGTTCATTCACATCGCCCAGTAATGTCCTTTGAGGCACCACCATACCACTGTTTTGGTCAACCATTTTCACCACTTTCTTTTCGGGCACTTTATTAGAAGTAACCATTGTAAATATGGGATGGTGCCGAGGTACAGAGACGCGTATTTGCTTGCGTATCCACACAGATATACACCTTTGGTTGTAAGCACTTTACGTACAAAAATGTCATAGTCCTAACACTACGGGTACGAATGTTCTTTACTTTGATGAATAAAAACTCCAATAACACATATAATCACGATTTTTAAGATGTTTTGAAGCATTCCGTGAACCAAACGAGCTTATCCGCCATTGCACTGAAATGACAATTTGACAGCTGACACAATGTTGGTAGACCTGATGGCTTTACTATTTACTTAAATTACCCAATTTGTAATCTAAAACTGTAATTATGAAAGTAAATAGCTGTACTTACTGTAATAGTGTAGATACAGGACACTGATTTGATTACTTTGAGATCATATGCTCGTTTGTTATGTTAAAACTATTTTTTGGCGCGAAGCAAGAGATCAGCCTCAGCCGCTCGCTATATAAATAAACGTCAACACTGCATTTTTTTTCTATTGCGTCGGGGCTCGCTATGGAATCTTTGAGCCGGTCCACAATCTCATCTAAAAACAAAGTAATACCACCAACGTTTTGGCACGCCCGATTATCGCAGGTGTTTGTTGCCAATCGGATGTACTGTTAGAATTTATTCACAAAACAGGCTAATATTGTGACTAGCACTTACTAATCAAAAGGTAAACGAATGCAAAATCAGTAAATTCAGTAAACATACGCGAGGGGAAGACTATGAGCACAACCAAAGGTGAACGAATTGGGATGCAAATGTATTATCTAAATAGTCATCCATTATTGCACGGCCTGATGCGTGCAAGGCAATAATTGAAAGATGGATATGATAAAGCAAGCACTATCATATATTGTACGAGAAACATTATAAAACGTAAAGCATAAAATTTATAAACTTTATGTGGATATTACATAGCCTGACAACTATGCTATAGCTTGGAAACTAATGACTTCTTCAACGTCATTTCAGTATTGATTTAAAGAGAAAATTAAATATGTAGATCCAATTGGCTCGATGCGGTATATCATATATTATTGTCTGGTTATTTTGATTTCAAGTGAAGATAATGTCAAATGGTTTTTCAATTATAAGTATTAGTATCATTCTAAGTTATGGTTCGCTAATAACAGAATATTGTAATTGCAAAAAAAATGAATGAATGAAAAAGTATCGATCGGCTTTTTGTAAGTCTGCAAATATCTTCCATTGACTTGGCAACACTGACGTCAGCGTTGATCCCTCTTTTCATTTGAGATCTTGTTCACGAAAGTCGGGTCTATTCTATCTTGAATTACCGAAGTAATCGCAAGAGCTTCGGCTCTCTCCTCAGCCTAGAAGTTAAGAGCTCCCAAATATGAGAGCTAAGGTAATTAAATTTTTGTGCTGTTATTAGTTTACCAGTGTGTATAAATTTTTCCAAATTGTGGTTTGCATACCGTGTTCTGACATAAACATGTTTGTTTCAGTGGCGTAAGAAGCGTATGCGTAGGCTAAAGCGGAAAAGGAGGAAGATGCGTGCAAGGTCCAAATAAACTGGTAAGATATACTAGCAATTTTTGATATTTTTCGAGTTTTTTTTTCCCATTATGCAGTATTCTCGTTTTCAGGCATTAGAGGCCTCGTCTTTTGTTATCATAATTCCTACCCGTGTTGTTATTTAGTACCAAGTTTTTGTAGTTTCTGTCAGGTTTTACATGCTCAGCACATGCGGTATTAGTTTACCTGTACACGTGGCTTTGTCTAATTGTTTACCTCCGTCAACCGGCACTTTTACATTTTCCTTTACAATTTAGTTTCAGTAGCCACAATTTATCTGTTAAATCCATATTGTCTTTCATAACATCGTGATAAGTAATTATTTACATATTGACAGTATCTAAATACACTCATACTTGTCACTTAGGAAAGACTTGGCCTTGTTCCTAAGTGCCTACCTACCATGCTCCTTATTCCACTCTTCCAGATATCTATGACTTAACATGAAATAGTTTCATTACTTAGACATCGCCAACTGCTTTTACTCAAAGGGCAATGTGAAGGTAGAACCAGTGTGCTCTTCATGTGAGATCTAATATGTGGCACATAATTGGCTCGTATTCTTCTTTTAGTGTCATTCCCAGGATGCTATTACTTCATTGTGGATGGCAAACATTTTAGGGATAGTTCTATCACTATATCATATAAGCAATCTTTATATGTGAATGTTACTTGTGGAATAAGTGAATTTAACATCTGAATTCACCTGAAAAGCAACTGTTGATCACAGATCATTTTAAATTAGGCAGTAAGGTATATGATAAATAAATGACTTGGAGTGTGGATAAAAACATGTCAAATTAAAGCTCTTACGCGTTTATAATCACAGCATGACATACTGTATGTTCAGGACAATGACTTTATCTCTTAACTCGACAGAACCTCTGCAATTTTTTCTCTCCTCTAATGAAATAATTCTTAGATAAATTAATTAATAGCATTTATTCAGACAACATTATTGGGTCAAATACAGGTTATATAATTTAAAAATTCAATTAAATCACTATAAACAATACCAAACACATTAAAAAGTCTTGTCTGAGCAAGTGAAGAGATTATTGATTCCATTCATTTAACTCTAGCTATGACTTCCAGTCAATCAAAGCTACTGACACAAGACATCCATAGAAAATGCCTTGCATGGCAGGTGCCCTCTAAAAGCGAAGGAAGCATCTTCTAAATTTATAGCACCATGGTCTAGCGGTACTGAACCCCGAGTTTCAATCCGGAGTTCACCGGTTCAAATCCCGAAGTGCACCTATGAGTTTTTCGATTGAAAGATTGATGTGCGCAATACCACATTCTCAAAACGGTGAAGGAAAACATCGTGAGGAAACCGACATGTCCTTGAACTAAAAATTCGAAGACATGCGTCGAGTGCACGAAAGGAGCCTCTTTGAGGTGCACTTACAATCCTTTCACCACACTGGTTCGACAGAATCGGTGACTCGAAGAAGAAGAATAGCACCATTATGCACATTTAATCATAAATCCTGCATGTTTGGGTGTAGCATAATTTGATTTGATGGACTGCAAATTGAACAATCCCTCCTAGGCAGTCATTTTCTCTCCATGAGAATAATGCAAAGAATCGGAGGGTATATTACTAAGTCTACTCCACCCCTGTTGCTTATGTTTGTGTAATGGGGACTAGAAAAGGCTAACATTATTTTTTTATTTCTAAACTAGCTGTGCCCATGGCTTCACTTGTGTGAAATTGAGTTATGTTTAAGAGAGCTATGTAGGTTAGTCATATTACATCTTTCTAATATTAGTGTAAATGTGACATACTGGCAGTAAGCATTATTGATTCAAAATTATATCTTGGTGCTTGACTGAAAACTAGAAATTTGATGTCTATGCCCTAGCGAACCTCTACTGCAATATGAAGTATATTATTATTTATTATTTTTATTTTGTTACAGGTACACAAGAGGAGTTGAAATTTAAATTCTAATTACTGCTTATGTATCAAAAAAATAAAGAAACTTGAAAATCCATGTTAATCTTTTATTGATACAACCATGGAACATGGGGTTGGAGTACTGTTGAGTATTTCAATTGGTGCTAATGGTACAAACTTCTTTCCAGAACAGTGACCTTCTTCTTCTTAATTGATGGCTACAGAGGCTATATGAGCCCACCAGTCTGCCAATGACCGCTAGTGATAGTGTCATATACAACATAGGAGTTCATGTTAAAATTTTGATATTAATTATTCCGAAACAGTAAGAATGTAGAAATTAATTAAAAAAGACCAAGGTGAATCTGTACCGAGGAATAACATATATGTATGCTATGTTAAGTATTTATATTTATTACTACTACTGATATTATGATAGGAATTATAAAAAAGGAAAATAAATTACAAATCAGTGACCTTAATAAAAAGGGTTTAATCAAGTGACAGCTGTCAAGTTTAGAACTGCTGTCTCCTACCAGAGAGCAGTTTCTATAATTAGCTTAGAATGAAACTAGATCCCTTTGAGTACAAAGGTATTGATTATACAGTTTTGGTCAAATTTGCCTGTAACACAATTTGGCTAAAAGAAATTATTTTGTCTTAGCTGTTCAATTATATTTTTGTTATTTTCTCAACCAGGCAGTGGTATTTGTTTTGATAGTTTTTACTACATTGCCCGGGCAATAAATAGTGTTTTTATATGTATTAATGATATTTCAATAAAGTTCGGTATATTTATCGTGAATATCTAACGTTAAAAGTAGGAAACAATAATTTCCATTATCTCGTCATCCATTTTTTTTAATACAGATTGTTTATTATGTGTATACAATAAACACATTCATTTATTCGCGTAGGATTTCTTATTTTTAAACTAAATTACCATAAAAATAAAACGAAAAATGGCAAATGCATAAATGAGAAGTCAAAAAATATCTTGTTTTGTCTGTGCTGATAAATATTTGGGTAGTTACGAACGGTGCGAAATTAAAATTTTCGTAGACAAACTTTTTCATTGGAGTTTTTTCGTTGATACATTGAAGATATATTGTCCGCCAATTTGACTGAAAGCTCCGTCCAGCTAATCTAGAATTTATTCTCACAGTGTATTGAAATGGGCAGGATGGCGGCAATAAAGTGGGAAAAAGCCGCTCGTTGTGCTCCAGTTCATAATATAATATCATCAGACTTCCCTAAATACAATCCTCAACCGTGGAAGTTCATGGTAATTTTGTTGTGCTTGATCCTAAAGTCGTGAGTTCATGTTATTGTTTATGTGTATAAAGATTTTAGTGGGTCAAATACGGTGGTTCTTTGTAGGTACTACTCCAAATAGGTTCTACAGTTCTACTGATTCAAGACCTGGTTTGGTACTGTTTCCGGCACTGTCTGATCCATAGTATTATCGCTACATCACCCGTGGCGTGGGCTTGGGCCTACCTTATACTTTAGTGCAAATCTATGAATCAATAAATTCACTTTTCAGGAGGGCAAATCACGAGTTGAATGGCTTTTATCTTATGAATATCAAAGAATGTGGCTACTGGAGCGCGAAGCGTGGAAGAAACGCATGTATCCAGAGAATACAACTGTCAACGTGGATATTGTGAAACGCTACGTTCTCTCTTTCAAAACCAATAATCCGCCACCGAAACCAGAGAAAAAGATGCCATTTAAAATGAAAAAGTAATGTGCATTTACAAACCTCGTTTACATTCTTGTATCATTTCCTTACCGCAACCGGTTGTATAGGTATTTTGAACAAAACCGTATTAATTTTAGCACACTACATAATAGTATTCTTCTTCGAGTCACCGGTTCTGTCGAACCAGTGTGGTGAAAGGATTGTAAGTGCGCCTCAAAGAGGCTCCTTTCGTGCACTCGACACATGTCTTCGAATTATTAGTTCTAGGACATGTCAGTTTCCTCACGATGTTTTCCTTCACCGTTTTGAGAACGTGGTATTGCGCACATAAATCTTTCAATCGAAAAACTCATAGGTGCACGTCGGGATTTGAACCGGCGACCTCCGGATTGAAACTCGGGGGTCAGTACCGCTAGACCACCACGCTATCAATAGTAATAATAGTAGTATAAAAGCTAGAAACATTCTCGAGGTAGAGCTAGGTGATGGCTGGGCTGGGTTGCAGGCTGCTGAACGATTCGCGTGCGTAGTGAAGCCCGCGCAACGTGCGGAGTAGCGACATTACTATAAATTAGACGGTGCCTTATGATTCTGCAACTTGCAACTATTTTATTAACCTTTTGGTAAACTGGTGTTATTACAGGTTCCAAGGTGTAGGGAGCAAGACTGCGACTGTGCGCCCTCCTGGTGACAAAGCCATGAGCTACAAGAAAGATTTGAAGATAAAAGAAGAAAATTGATTGTTTTCCTTGCCGTGGTCGGAGGTTTCAGTGTTAATTGTTTTATATTATAATTTATTGAATAAACTTTATATTTTATCTATACAAATAAATAAAATTGGAGTGTCTGTTTGTAATATTAAAATAACCGCTTTTTACTAAATGCATATGGATGTATACACGGTACATATACCAAACCAACATTTTTTTTTAATTGTTGTCTGTTTGTTCCGGCTAATGTCCGAAACGGCTGGATCGATTTTAAAGGGACTTTCACTGGCAGATAGCTGATGTAACAAGGAGTAACTTAGGCTACTTTTCCGAAGGATATAATAGGGGTGCGTGATAAAACCAAATTCCACACGCACGAAGCCGCGGGCAACAGCTAGTATTTAATAAATATGTTTGGTTTTTAGGCCTTTTCAAAACGGCATTATTGAAGCGTAGAAAATTGCGTGTAATAAGTTGTCTTTTAGTCGCATGGTGGTCCAGTGAACCCTGAGTTTAACTCCGGAGTTCACTGGTTCAAATCCCGACGTACACCAATGTATTTTCGCTTGAAACGCGGTCTTCCCATACCTAAGTAAGTGAGGAACCCGAGACGTATCGTTTGTTATAGGCTGAGGTTACCAGTGAAGCTATCTTGCTCGTTTCTTAACTTAATCACCACAAAGTTCAAATTAAAACAGTCGCATGGTCTTGGTTCCTTGATAAAACAAATAATTGTCCAATACAGTTATATTAGGGAAATATTGTTAATATTAATTATTGTTTTGCTATTTCAATATTGTTAGTTTAGCATTTTTCCGTCACAATTCTACATAGTCTATAAAAAAAAACACTACATGTATTTCTGATACTTTATTTGCGGTTGGTAAAGGCTAACACTAAGTTTAACAATATTATTAACATGTTTATTTAAATCGTCCTTTGGCCAGAAGTACTTTAACAAATTAATAACGCAGCCCGCAAACCTTGCTTCTTTCGGACAATTTGCATTAGTTTACGTTTTAAACTCATATTATCTCTTTCCTTTGTTAGTTAGGCTAAACTTGGGATCAACAATTATTATTATGCAATATTATTTTTGATACTATGAGGAACGTTACTGAGTATTTACGTAAGTTTGGAATCAGGGATAGTGATTGCGGGACCAATTTTAGAACTGCTCATTTTTAATTCAGACTTATACTTTACTCATTAGTTTTTTTTTTATATGTGATACAGTTACGGAACGAGCCGACGGCCCACCTGGTGTTAAGTGGTAACCTCTGCCCATAACAACCGATGCGACTTGGGTCCACCTTTACTAGGTACGACAAGACTCTGAGACGTGTAGGTGGAATCTCTTGTGCCTGTAATTTCACCGGCAACCACACCTTTCAAACTATAGTTCATGAGAATTGTTATGTATACTTTGTTTTTATGGAATCGGGTTGATTTATTTTAAATTTTAATACCTATGTGAAGTAGGTACGTCAGAACAATACTGGAACTAATAGCCGACAACATAACAATCTGCATAAAATAGTAATAGACATTAAAATATGAAAAATAACTACATTACACACAGTTTTATTAGTTTTCTTACTTGAACACAATAATTGTGGATGACTGAATAAAACATAAAAGCTATGGTTTTCATTAGAACTTGACGTCAGCGAATTTTAAGTGTCCTAATGGTTGGTTATTATAACAAAAGGAAAATGAATCGTTATTTAGAGCAACTCTAAAAAGCAATATTACTAGCTTTTCTAAAGTAAGAACGCAAACTTCTGTTATTTCAGTAACTCTATACATAATCATATATAATAAAAATATTCAATATTATTGATTTGGTTTATTATTAATTTTATATACCCATATTATGCAGTGCAATTTCTTTCAATCAAATTTATTAATACTTAACCAAATCAGTCTAAATTATATTAAAATAATGATCAAAATGTGATACGTAAAAATATTCTTATGAATCATTGGCTGGTCCTCGTATTTATAATGGATATGCCCAAAACAACATTTTACACGAAGTTTTTGCAAATAATTTATGTAATTTTGCTGTGGAATGATAAATTGGAGTTACTTCTTTATAAAACACTAATGTGGCCCTCAGATATTATGTACATTGCAACGTGTGATCGTGTCGTTTCTAATGACAACTCAAATAGATTTCGACAACTTTACCAAATATTGTCGTCTCCTTTACTCCGCATGAGAAAAGAACGAGATGGATGCTATTGGTTTTGGATATTATGTTATTACTAAAGTAGTTTGATGTATGTGGGCCACTTCAGGTTTCCTACGTATACAGTACTAAAAATGTTGTTGTGACAAATATATTGATGTCTGTAAACTAAAATTAGCCAAATTGGAAATTGAAGGCTGTCCCCGGGAAGGAGCCTCCGCCCTGGTTGAAATCGTAGCGTGGTGTGCCGCGGTTGAAGAACGTCTGGAACACAACGTTGGGGTCGATATCTGAAACAATTTCAATGAAAGGTAAATACATCTGCTCCCAAATTCAAAATTATTTCTTCTTCTTCTTCGAGTCACCGGTTCTGTCGAACCAGTGTGGTGTTAGGATTGTAAGTGCGCCTCAAAGAGGCTCCTTTCGTGCACTCGACACATGTCTTCGAATTTTTAGTTCTAGGACATGTCGGTTTCCTCACGATGTTTTCCTTCACCGTTTCGAGAACGTGGTGTTGCGCACATAAATCTTTCAATTGAAAAACTCATAGGTGCACGTCGTTTTGAACCAGCGACCTCCGGATTGAAACACGGGGGGTCAGTACCGCTAGACCACCACGCTCGCATTTATATACTGAGAACAGATGACGCAAACAACTTGAAAAATGTAATTACATGAGCAGAAATGTACATGCGCGAACTTTCTCCCACTTCGACAGCTCATGTTCAAAGTCAAAGTCAAAAACTTTATTTCCATAGAATTCATAAAGAAATGGCTTGGAAACGTCAATATTCAAAACATAAGGTCACGCGTACTGTGTTCAAATTGTTTGCCGGCAACTGTGTATAGTAAGTCCGCGACACGTACATATTTAAGCGCACGTAACAAGTTCAAAGATGGATGGATCTTGAGGCACGATACGCGCCCAATGACTTTGACTGGCCTCATAGCTCAGTTGGTTAGTAACCCTACCTTCTGTGCTGTAGGTCGTGGGTTCGATCCTCATTCAGAACAAACATTTATGTGACATTTGTAACATTGATGTTTGTTCTGTGTCTGGGTGTTAATATGTATGTATTTACAAAAAAAAAGTATATAAGTATTATATTAGTTGTCTGGTTCCCATGATACAAGCTATGCTTAGCTTACTTTGGGGCTAGATGGTGCTGTGTGAAATGTCCACCATTATTTATTTATTTATTATTTTTCAAATTACAGTATTAATTGATAAATTTGTGAGGCCACGCCAGATCGCTACCGCAAAGGTAACGGAAACTAGGACACTACACACAGACATGTATCGGATATTCGCAGAGCTAACAAACATTTGACTGGCTACCACACACAGCTCAGTTGATAGTAACTATGCCTATATAGGCACAGTATCAACTGAGCTGTTAGCCTTCTGTGCTGTGTTATTATTATTATACATACATAGATTTTTTTTTGTGTACGTATATATATATAGTTTGTATTGATATGGATTTAATTGTCTGTAATAAATAATAATTATTATTATTATTAAAGTTATATAACTATGTATGTATAATAATAATGAAAAATATCGGTGGACATTTCACATGGTCCAATCTAGCCCCAAACTACGCTAAGGATAGCTTGTACTATGACCTAGATGAGTGATAGAAAACTTATGTACTTTTGTTTTATTCGAAAGGTAAGCATTGGACCGCAATCTCACCTGATGTTAAGTGATGATGTGGCGCCTAGAAGGAACCTATTCACTCTCCTCTTGAAGACTGGCAGTAATTTTTTTTATGTGATATAGTTACGGAACGAGCCGACGGCCCACCCGGTGTTAAGTGGTAACCTCTACCCAGAACAACCGATGCGACTTGGGTCCTCCCTTACTAGGTACGACAAGACCCAAGACGCATCGTATGCGCCCGTAACTATGAGACGTGTAGGTGGAATGTCTCATGTGCCTGTAATTTCACCGGCAACCACACCTTTCAAACCGGAACACAGTAACGCGAACGCGTTACTGCTTTGCAGCAGAAATGGGCATGGTGGCAGTACTACCCGGTGAAATTAGAGGCACATGAGACATCCCACCTTCACGTCTCACATTTACGGGCGCATACGATGCGACTTTGGTCTTGTCATACCTACTTTGGGAGGACCCAAGTCGCATCGGCTGTTATGGGTAGAGGTTACCACTTAACAGCGGGTGGGCCGTCGGCTCGTTCCGTAAATGTATTAAATAAAAAAAAAAAAACTACCCCGGACGAACTTTGCGAGAGTTCTACTGCTCTTAAAATACATAATACACATTAACAGCCAGAAACAGAACAAACACGTATGTATGTCCTGAGCGCAGGAGGCAGTGAGGGGAGCTTGGGGGAGGGTGCGTCACTGACCGGACATGTTCGCGGAGTCATCGTCGAGATCGTGTCCGTGGTCGTAGCGCGCGCGCTTCTTGGGATCGCTGAGGACGCCGTACGCCTCGCCCACCTCCTTGAACCGGCGCTCCTGTTCGCGCCGCTCCGTGTCCGGAGCGCCCGCGTGCCGGTCCGGGTGGTGGACCAACGCACGCTTTCTGCAACACACATCACGGATGGATGAGATTATTATCCGAGTGTCTCACATTTTGTTAGACTGATGACGATGAATAAAAGGATGTATTCTTTTAAATTTTTTTTTTTAGGACCCAAGTCGCATCGGCTGTTATGGGCCGAGGTTACCACTTAACACCAGGTGGGCCATCGGCTCGTCCCGTAAATGTATTACATAAAAAAAAAAAAATTGATTTATATTTTGGGCTCTCATATTATTAATATTATTATTTTTGATCTTTATTTAAGTTGTTTTATTTTGACATTGTGTAATTCATGTATTTGACATTATGTGAATGTCAACCACACCTTTCAAACCGGAACACAGTAACGCGAACGCGTTACTGCTTGGCAGCAGAAATGGGCATGGTGGCAGTACTACCCCGGACGAACTTGGCGAGAGTTCTACTGCTCTTGTGTGTTAGATCAGTAGAGTGCTGTTGTCGTATTATGGACACAAAAAACCACTTAACATGAGCTCTCTCTGTCACTTGTTACAAAATGAGCGATGTATGATTGTGAAGTCCATAGACATCTTACAAATGTCATCTTTACCAGCAGTCAGTAATACTTTAGCTGTATGGAGCACCATTGAATCCCTAGAGTATGTTCATAGAAAAGTGAACGGATATCACCTGTAAGCTTTCTTGATGTCATCCTCAGAAGCAGTCTTCTCAACACCGAGAATCTTGTAGTAGTCCTTGCGTTTGGACTTCTTGAGCGCAATCTCAGCCTCGTGCAGCAAATGTCTGTACTCCTTGCTCTTGTCAATTTTGCAAATTTTTTCATAGTCCTTGACCGCTTCTTTGTACTCTCCAAGTTCAGTGTAGCAGCGGGCACGTCTCAGCAAAGCTTTTGTGTAATTCTCGTCCAATTCCAGGGCAGCGGTGCAAGCTTGAGCGGCTTCTTTTATATGGTTCAGTTTCGAGCAAACGGTGGCCTTGTTGTAGTAAAGTTTAGCATTCACTGCCTTGTTGTTCTTGTCTATTGTCAATGCCTCATTGTACAGGGTCAGCGCTTGTTGCCACCTCCCCATTTTGAATGCTTCATTACCTGTAATAGTTTATTGAAAAACGTAGAGATATATGCCGGTAACAATTTCCAATACCATCACATCATAAATCATATAAAAGACTTGATTCAAAGATATTTTTAATATGTTCCATAATAATTGAGGATCATAATGTAATAATAATAATGGTGGACATTTCACACAGCGCCATCTAGCCCCAAAGTAAGCTAAGCATAGCTTGTATCATGGGAAACAGATAACTGATATACATACTTATATACTTTTCTTTTGTAAATACATACATATAATACATATTAACACCCAGATACAGAACAAACATAAATGTTTGTCCTGAGTGGGGATCGAACCCACGACCTACAGCACAGAAGGTAGGGTCACTAACCAACTGAGTTATAAGGCCAGTCAATAACTATGAGAAATGTAATATTAATGTTAATAAATTGATTTTACCCTCTTCCTTTTTCTGTTTCAGTAGTTTAGCCTTTTTATATATTTCTTGAGCTTTCTTGTGATCGGGGGCAAGACGAAGAACTTGTTGAAAGTGCTTGAATGCCTGTTCATCTTTGTCCTATGATAGAACAAAGTTTTCATTATAAACTTGCTTCATAAATAATGTGCACTAACCTTGATATTATAATAAAAACGTAAAGGATGTGGTTAGTAACAAAATTTCAGTGATAAAATTGGTATTTACCTTAAAGTAGAGGCACAGCCCTCGAACATAAATAGCATCAGTATCAAAACTGTTGAAACGCAACGCGTCATTTGCAATCTCTTCGGCTTCCTGACATCGTCCTATCATAGCCAGACATTCAGCTTTAATCAGCTTTGTCCTGAAAACATATGATAACATTTTTATAGGTATATCAAGCTTAATATATTTGGCATTCTTGTATAACCTTAACTATAGTTCAGTGAGTCACTATACTTTTACAGTAAAACTAGTTCGATCTTTCCGTGTGGGTGCCCATGAGTCATTTAGGTCAAAACTTTAACGGTGCCTTGTAAAATAAGCTCATTAGCTTGAGAAAATAAACAATCAGAGATTTGAAGAAATTCACGTGAAGTAAATTAAAATTTTGCTAGGGGTTTTAGGTTAGCTATGTGCCTATGTATATGCCTGTTTGATTTTCTGATAATTTTTAGCTTTTCAGCCTGAAAATAAATTATTAGTGAATTATATTTCCCTCTTTTTAAAGCCATTTTAATCATCAGCCCATTTTATGCATTAAAAGTTGATATTTAGTAGTCAGCATGACTTTTTTGTTTTGGAGTTCATATTAAAAACTGCATTTATACGTACATGCTCAAGGAGTAATTCACTCGTATAACTGTACCAGATTTAAGGCTGGCGCCACTCAAATTACATGTCAATCATATGTTCCACTGTCTCCTTTACATCTGAGCGCAATGCAATGGAGTAGTTATTACCATACTTGATTATGGTATGAGGAAATAGCAGCAAGACAGCAACACGCAGTCCTTAGAATAGTGCTCAAAAACAGGGTTGGTTTATCTTAACACAATCACCGACATGTCCTAGAACTAAAAATTCGAAGACATGTGTCGAGTGCACGAAAGGAGCCTCTTTGAGGCGCACTTACAATCCTTTCACCACACTGGTTCGACAGAACCGGTGACTCGAAGAAGAAGAAGAAGTCACTCCATTTGGTAAACATACTTAGAGCAAGAAGGGCTGTAATCTAGACAGCGGTCCATACAGTAGACAACGCGGCGGTAATCGTTGGCTTCCATTGCCTTCTGAGCATCCTCGTGGAGTCGACGCAGCCCTTCGAACGCACGCTTCTCGCCGCCCGCCACCTCGGCGCCGCCCAGCTCCGTCGCGTTGCGCACTGCTTGCTCGCCTGTCGCTATATCGCCTAAATAGTTACAAATTCTATGTCATTTATATATCAGGAATAACAATTAAACTTGAGTTGACTGGCCTCATAGCTCAGTTGGTTAGTAACCCTACCTTCTGCGCTGTAGGTCGTGGGTTCGATCCCCACTCAGGACAAACATTTATGTGACATTTGTAACATTGATGTTTGTTCTGTGTCTGGGTGTTAATATGTATTATGTAGTAGTATGTATGTGTATAAATAACTTTAATCAAATGCACTACCACATCCACTCCACACTACACAAAGGTTAGCTGGAAGAAAATGCTATTTATTGCTATTGCATTAAGTTCACCCATGTACTTGTTTTACCTTGTACAATAAAGCATTTTCTATCTATCTATCTATCTATCTATTAGATAACAAACTCGGCCATAGCCTCTAACTCAGGGTTTCCCAAACTTATTTGCATGGTGCCCTCCCCAGATTATAAAAAATATTTTCATGCGCCCTATATTTGCCCTATATTTACTTCATTGCTTTACTAAAAAACACAAATTATTTAACGACATTTATTACACAGGAAAATTAAATCAATTATTTATTTGGTGTTATGAACTCAAATGTAAAATAGTCATAATTATCAGGAAACTAAGTGGCGTGACTAAATCTGTTTGAGTGTGTCTGTGTGAGTGTTTTAAATCATAAACAATTAAATTAATATATCCAAACACTTCATGTCCCACCTTAAAATCTCTCTATGCCTCACTAGGGGGGCACGCCCCACCGGTTGGGAAGTCCTGCTCTAACTCATGTTACCATACTAGAATACCTTTATTTGTGGCATTAAGGTCGATTAAAACTAAACAAATATTTTGCAACTTTGACAGTCAATTCCTAGCTTGACAACTCCACAATATGATTCAATTAACACTATGAAAAAATATTCAAGTGAAATATAAGCATAGTATTTACCCAATGCAAGGCAGCACTTAGCTATACGAATGTAGCCTTTAGTGAATGTTGGATCCAGTGAGACAGCTTTCTGACCATCTTCCAAAGCCTTCCTGTACATCCCCAACATCATGTAGGCAGCAGCTCGGTTCCCCAAGTATGCTGGATTATCCGGACACAATTTGACTGCTTCATCGTACATGGTTAGGGCACCCTTGTAGTTTTTGAATTTGTACAAATGGTTACCGCTTTCTTTCTTTTCTTCAGCCAATCTGATGAATTAAGAAATATATTATTTATTTATAATTTATTAATAATAATTCTAGTGTTATACTAACCAGCACAAACACAGAAGATTTTATTTTTTTGCACTAAGTACTATATATAAAATAACTAGTTTTACATACAGTAAAACTTGTACCACTATTCGTCTGCGAAGGTTTGCCACATAACAATTTGTTCTGCCATGCAGTAATGCATAGGTACGGTACACATTACTGTGTTATGGTTTGAAAGTGTGGTTGCTAGTGAAATTACACAAACTTACAGTTTCTTTAATAAACAATCCTGTCAACTTAATATTTGCATTACCTAAGCATCAATATTTTGAATATTTGGAGGTCACACTATACTTCAAACCCAGGTACCCAAACATTTATAATTCAATTATTATAATATATATACATTAAAAAATACTTTTTTACAAGCTGTTTCATATAAAATGTATTTAACATTTTTTAGAAGTAAGTAACGCCAGACAAGCAGTAGGTATACCGAATATTTTATGTGTAGGAAGTAAGGCGATTGTACCCAGAGGACTGAATATTAACTGGGTCAAATGTCAAGGTACTGCAGAGACCGCGCGATCCAGTATTTATACATTTTGTGCGTAGTTAGTTCTATCTATTAGTATACAACTAAGAATATGGGTAAAATATGAAGATATTTGAATATGATTGTGAAATGTATTGAATCACAACATACCTTTCAGGGCCTTTTGGGACAAGATCATCGATTGTCAAATCCAAATCAACCACGTCTGAATCTGCCATTTTAGTATTTTATAATTTTTATTCCGTATTCCAACCAAATCGAGTTTCTGCCCTTTGTTGAAGACGACTAACTCACAAAAGAATTCAATTCAGTCACTCAAAACTCCATATCCCATTTTTTACAGATTAGACTAGCCACAGATTATGTACTCATATTTATATTTGTTTAGGTACTATTACTACTATTAAAAATGCCTCACAAACTGTCTCATGTGATAAAGTTGTGATCAGGCTAATCGTGTGGCTATGTGGAGGATATGTAAATTTTATGCGATAAATCTAGTAGAAAAATTTAATCAAATTCATTTGTTAAATTTTTTAATTCATTTGGGTTCTCATTTAGGACCCTTATTATTTTTGATTTTCATTAATAACTTACATGAATATGTTAGCCATTGTAAAATGTCCTTATTTGCTGATGATGTTAAAATTTACAAACCCTTATGCAATTTGGCTGATTCTTCTTTGATTCAAGATGATTTGAATTCCATTCAAACCTGGTGTACATTAAACCGCATGACTCTCAATATAAAAAAATGCAACTATATTTCGTTTACTCGAAAGAAAAAGCCACTTGTATCAAATTATACGCTTGGTGGTATCGTCATAGAACAGGTTAAAGAAATACGTGACTTAGGTATCCTAATTGATGATAAATTATCTTTTATCCCTCAGGCAAATAATGTTGTCGTAAATGCCGCTAAAATGACTGGATTTATCAAACGTAATAGTAAAGGTTTTAAGCCGTATACAAAAATTTTGCTATTTAATGCATTAGTTCGGAGTCGTTTAGAGTATGCTTGTATGGTTTGGAGTCCCTTTTATAGTAAACATTCACAGCATATTGAATGCATTCAACGTAAATTCACCAGACATTTAGCTTTTCACACACATAACTTTTCCTACAGATGTCCGTATAATCAGCGTCTATCAAAGTTTAAAATGATTTCTCTTCGTCATCGTCGTCAACTTCTCGATTTGTGCTTTTTACATAAATTCATTAATGGCAAAATACATTGCAGTCAACTTTTAGAGCGGTTCTCTCTTTCTGTTCCTCACAAGTACCCTCGTAAACCTATCAATAATATATTTCATACACCTTGGTGTAAAACAAATATTGGTTTGCAACTACCCTCGACACGTATATGTAATGAATACAATAACCTCAACCAAAAAATTACAAACTTGGATATATTTTCAAATAAATTACAAATATTCAAAAAGTTACTACTGAGCCACTTTGGCTCTTCTGCTTAATTTAATTTGTATGTCTTACTCTTCTTATTCTTACTTCTTAGTCTTACTTATTTCATTTTAACCTTCAATGTTTTAAATATTTATTTCCTTTTTTATTAATTTTCTATGTGTTATGGTAAATGTTATGTACACATATTATTGTCATATGTATCAGAACTGTTTTTTTGTTATTCTATTTTAGTTTAATTGTGTAATATATATGATGTTTGTGTACTTAAATAAATAAATAAATAAATAAATTTGTCTTGTGGATAGGCTGAAGCAATGGAAGCAAGCAATTGATGCTCCATTGTCCATGGAAGGTGATTGAAACAGAGTATACATACCAAGGGATTGAAATCAGTGGAAACTTATTAATAATATTGTCACTGTCAAAAGAATGTCAGTTGCCAAAAATGAATCGGTGTTGGTACGTACGTAGGGTACCTACCTACTTATCTATCAACCAAGAAGGATTAGATTATTCCTATAGGGGAAGCAATAGCAAAGCGGCGCTCGCGAGTTGCTGTTCAGCTTATTCGTTAATAATATTCGAAACTTTGAAATTATGTTCACGTTGTGTTTATAAGTTTATCACGTGTGTTGTGTAAATGTTGCTAAAATGGAAGATGACACTGTAGCCACAAGCAATGGCTTGCATAACGGTGATGTTGAGTGGCAACCACTGTCTCTCACTCTGGTTGAGTATCCCAAAGGTAGATTTATTTAATTACTCAATTTTAATGTAACTTTCTATTTACGATATGTATTCAGTCATTATGTTGTAATTTTTTTAGGTGATTTAATCGGAAAGTTCTTTGCATTTCTGAGTCTTTCTCCATTTGGAATAGGCGCGGGTTTTGTGACGCTAATTTTATTCAGAAGGGATCTTCACACTGTAAGTAGTACTTATTGGTCTTGTAAACTTTATTTTTATGTGAAAAAACTTGTTAATGATAGGTATATGTAGGAAGCTTTGCACTGAATTATTGAATGTGTAAGAAAAAATATATGTAAATGAGAATAATTTAATGATCAAAATTGTAACTATTATTCATGAGCCAATCTCGCACATATGCCTCCTTTTACAGTATTGCATAGAAGTCATATTTATGCCAATAATGTTTTCACGTTTATACTTGTTTTATAACATGGATTAAATATTCTTGATTTCAGATAGCATTTTTCATTGGGACATTAATTAATGAACTTCTAAACATAATTCTGAAGCATACAATATGTGAAGCCAGGCCGATAGCAAGAGGACATTTATATAATGAATATGGAATGCCATCATCACACGCTCAATTTATTTGGTTTTTTAGTATTTATGTCCTGTATTTTGTAGTTATCAGGTAAGCAATTTAGTTTACAGATTTTCCGAGCAATTTATGGATTTAAAGTAAACCTTGCTTTACATATTCTGATACTGGTTAGCTAAAGATAACACAAGACCAAGGGCGGATCCAGCTTAGGTGCCAGGGGGGGTCACATAGTCGTGCTCAAGTCACAAGAAGTTATAAGTTTATTTTTATAATCATAGATACAAGTAAAAAGTAGGTATTTTATTAATGTATTTCAGTACTTACTGCACTTATTATATTGAAGGTACTTACATAAAATCTATATTGTAACAAAAAAAAGACGTGTGGCACTCGGAGACTGCTGCGGTAAACCTATTGCACGTGATATTTCAAAAAGTCATTAAAAGTTCTGGTATTTATCGATAGATGGAACTAAAAAGTATCACCGCTGTGCCGGTCGGAGTGGGGGGGTGTTAGGTTTTTTTCGTTACGGAATTTCTGGATTCGGTCTCCACGCTCAAGGCCCGCGATAGAAGCTATGCAATAGCTTAAAAATATATAGAAACATTTTTAGCAATTTTAATTAGTAAAAAAAAAAAGTGACAGTGTTACACAATATTTTTATCATTTTCCAGATTACACCACATTAACAACAATAGTATAATATCTGCATTATGGAGAGTGATCATAGTGGGGGGTTGTTTATCACTATCCATTCTAGTCAGCACAGCCAGAGTGTACCTCAGCTACCACACCACATTGCAAGTTGTGGTCGGAGGTGTTGTGGGATTTTTGTTTGCAACAATTTGGTTTGCAATGGTCCATAGAGTATTCACACCTCTGTTCCCTCAATTGGTGTCTTTGTAAGTATTATTTTATGTTACTTTTAGTATAAATCAAATATTAAACATCTATAAGGTTTACATTTATAATATTTGAACTTGATGACATCTTTTGTTTTTTATATATTCATCTGGTAATATTATATTATATACATTATTATGGTTGTAAAATTCCTGGATCTTCTGCTTAATAAACTGGCCATATTCTCTTATAAATAAACCCAGCAACAGAACAACATGTGAATGTAATCTAACTCTGACACTGGCAGAGTTTGTGTGGCTAAGACACGAAAGCCAAAGAAGAAGAACTGAACTGAACTGAATGATATCAAGAGTGTAAACTCTCGCTCACTTCTAGGTGTCATTCTTTTAAAATGTCTTTTTTAATGTGATTCTGTGGCGGAACGAGCTGACGGCCCACTTGATGTTAAGTGGTAACCGATACCCGTAGATAACAACATTACAACTCAAGTACTCTCCACCCAAGGCTTGAGATGACCTAAGTCACATTGGGTGTTTCAATACGTAAGTTGGCCAGCACTTGAGTCAAATAGCCATGTTTATAGGAAGAGGATAGCTACTATCTGTTCGCTAAGTAACATAAAAACAATTTATGTTCCAGAAAATTATGCGAAATGCTCATGATACGAGATACGACGTTAATACCGAACGTGCTGTGGTTCGAATACACGACGTCGCGGCAAGAGGCGCGCGCCCGCGGCCGCAAGATGGCGGCGCTGAAACCGACGCAATGACGGTGCGCGTGCCCGCGGGCGCAGCGCACGCGCACGCGCACCCCGCGTCCGCAGCGCGCGCGCGCGTGACCCCTGCTCGCCGCCGCGGCCGTGGCGCTCGTCGGCGGCGTCCTGCTCACCAAACTGGAGCCCCACAATTATATACCGTACGATATTCTCACTTTCATCTAAACAGGCAGCTCGGACGTCGCACCCGGCGGACCGGCACG
Organism: Chesias legatella; assembly: GCA_947359385.1. Lineage (NCBI taxonomy): Eukaryota > Metazoa > Arthropoda > Insecta > Lepidoptera > Geometridae > Chesias > Chesias legatella. The sequence goes on from OX375783.1 coordinate 8,368,795, forward strand.
CCAGACCTCTTACACTAACACATTTAATCAAAATACATTCTACATTGTTCAGATGCATTGCGTCGGTACTTTGCGGTCGTCATAAATCGAGGTCGGCCAACAAGCTTTTAAATAAATACAATAATTAGTGGACATTTTCACACAGCACCATCTAGCCCCAAACTAAGTATTGCTTGTACTATGGGAATCAGACAGTTGATAGAGTACATAAAAAGGAAATATTATTTCCTTTTTTTTTTGTAAATACATATGAACACCAAGACACAAGAAACATCCATAAATTGACGTACATTTTGATGAGATAAGTACTCGAATAGAAGATTCGTCTGGCATGCCGGCCGGCCGCCGGTTTGCGCTGGCCCTGTGAGGCTGTCCACACGCGTTAGATAGATAGATAGATAGATAACTCTTTATTGTACACCACAAGAAATACATAAACAATGTTACAAGAAATAATAATTTAATGTGAAGTACAATGGGCGGCCTTATTGCTCAAAGCAATCTCATCCAGGCAACCTTTGCGCGTTATTGGCTACACAGGTTACTGTACCGTGAGGAATGAGGAAATATGCTTGCATACATTTTGTATGAACTCGTTCACACGGTTACGTGTCCGATTCTTTGACGTACGAACGGACAACAGCCCAAAAGTCCTGGAGCCCAGCAGGCCTTGACCCAGGCATGTGTGCGAACGTCTTAACATTTTTTCGAATAATGTGGGCGAGATATAGGTATGAGATATTCGCCTCTCAACTAATACATACGATAAATACTCGCATGAATCTATTAAGTTCCCTGACACATGGCATGTCTATCCCAAAAGCAATACTTATTAATTGCAATGTAAAATTCCAATGTCGGCGGTTTTGTGCTGTTATATTTTATAAATACACCATCTGTGGTTTTTTCTGGACTCAAAAGAGTCCAACTAAAAGCAACTTTCAAGTGATAATTAAAGAAAAAACCATCAATGAAGTACCATTTAAAATTGGGAAATATTATTGTATTCCTTGTGTACTCTTCTCTGCTATCTGCTCACAAATAATTTATAATATTAATTGGATAGAGGATCGCTAGAAACAAAATTATGCTTAAAATAATGTGTAATACTGTATGTAATATTACTCTGTTGTAATATTTTGCAATAATTTTGTATACTTATAAATGTTATGGGGTAAAATTATAATTAAGAATGTTTTTTTTTTGAGATTATATGTGTTTATTGACTTGAAATTTAACGCTAGATCATAATAAATAATGTATATCTTTGTTTTAAGTTAAGAGTGTACTTTTAAAAGGATTAATTAATACAATTGTAAGTATACCTGGCGAAAAGATAAAATAGTTTGTATAATAATAATCACGGATTTTGCGGTTGTGTCTATGTTAATTCGAATCACAGTTGAAAGTATTGTAGATCAAATATTAGGACTTTGAAAAGCGGTGACTGAACTGTGACAAATCCTATTATAACCAAACGTTTCCTAACATTTCACGAGTTGGACAAAATGGTTCATTCCCGCTGGACAACGAAAGACAATAAAAAAAAAAGACGAAAAACAAACACGACTTTTGAAAATAATTCATACACTCCACCACTGGGGTCAGTGAAATGTCTTTTTAAATTATTTCGGTTCCAGTGGTGGGCAATGGTATGACATTCCCGACACCCATATTGGGGGGCAGCGATACCAAATTATAAATGTAACTCTGTGTACTCCTGAAGTAGATCGTCTGCTCATGTTTAAGGCACGCCTGCCACGCCACTAAACCTTTCTAGTATTCAGCTGAAGTCAGGTCATTGGACCTGTTCTACAAGGCTGTAGAACAAGTCAAGTTCTAACGTATTATATTTTTGCTTATTTTTGCTTAGGCAAAGGTTCTGACGCATTTATAACTAACATTTATAACAAAAAAATAAATGAAACAAATCGGACGACGCAAAAAAGCTTCATACACCGTTTACCCTTCCCCTTCACCCCCTATAAGTTTTTAGCGAGAAAAAGTAGCCAATAACTGTATACGCGGTCCTATCTATATATCAAAATTCATCATAATCGATATAGCGGTTTAGGCGTGAAAACGTAATAAAGAAATAAACTCATTTTCGCATATATAATATTAGGATATACAAAGTCACAGGTCAGCTGCTACTTTCTAGAATTGTATCGATTGAAACATGCAATAATTAATGTAAATTGTAAGTAAAAATGTTTTAGAATAGGAATATAGTTTCCCTATTCTAAATTTTTTGCTAATGAGAGCTATCATTTCAGAAAAAACAATTTAAAAAAAGAAATATGTTGGCTACTATAACTTGGGAAAAGCTCAAACTAGTCTTTTGCAATAAACTAAGAGCGTCTAAAGATAGCCAGTATAGCTGAATATTACGTGAATTTTACAAAAATCGCAATCTATTTAGATAGTCAAACCCATAACGTCATAAGCTTGACAGATAGACCTTTTTGACAAATTATCATAAGGTGCTAGGGGCATGTTAGATTATTATAATTCACTATTGAAATAAGTAGTAAGTACCTTAGAGAAACACTATTGTACACTATTAATATTGTAATGAAAAACCTAGATCGCAATAACAATATAGATAATAAATAAATAAATAATGGTGGACATTGTCACACAGCGCCATCTAGCCCCAAAGTAAGCTAAGCATAGCTTGTATCATGGGAACCAGACAACTGATATAATACTTATATACTTTTCTTTTGTAAATACATACATATAATACATATTAACACCCAGACACAAAACAAACATCAATGTTACAAATATCACATAAATGTTTGTCCTGAGTGGGGATCGAACCCACGACCTACAGCGCAGAAGGTAGGGTTACTAACCAACTGAGCTATGAAGCCAGTCAAAGATACCTATAGATACCTATCTACCAAACAAATGTTTAAAATGATGTTATTTTTCATAGTTTTCTATGTGTAGAATAATCAAGATTTATAAATGTAATAAATTAGGCCTTTTTTTTTAATTAGGCGCCCTTTCAATATAACGCTTTGATATGCAGGGTGATTTTAACTCGTGGCTCACCAGATCAGAAAGTATAAGAAGTCAAGATTGTCGGGGATTTCACTATATAATGAATTATAAGTAAAACGAACTTTAATAATAGTTCAAAAAGTAAATTAATTTAGTTTCTTTCACAATTTACATTTAAAGTTTTGCACAGAATCCCTTTGGTCCTTACAGAACTTAGGTGGGTAAAGACCACACCAAAAATTTTTTTAAGATAAACATAAATTCTTTTCCTCTGGCTATAATTATCGTTGTGTATAAACCACCCTTTCGTGTAATTATTATAAACCAGAAAATGTATCTAGCTAGCATAATGTGGATAGGTAGGTAACCTTTTTAATCGTTATAGATTTGACTAGAGGCCGTAGTTAAACTTCTTAAACCCTGCTAACATCATCTGACTATGGTGCGATGTTGAATCGACAATTGAAGTGACCTCAATCATATTCATAATTTAGTATAACGACGTATAACAAACGTACGCTTATTAAACAAAGATAAATTGTATTTTTGTATTTAGTGTTCTAGCTAATAGTAGTTAGGTAGTTAGCTAGTATTTTTATCAGGCTAGGATCGGGAACATAACTATTAGTTAAGTATATTTTTTCTAAGAGTGCATAGAATGAGAGTTTAGTGTGCTACGACCTTCGAATAAATCGAAGGTTGTGACTTAAATGTTTTAAAGCAATTGAATACGCTTATTTACCTATTTACTTAAATTACTGCCAGAGTCACATATATTATTATACTCTATCATCTCATTCGTGTGAGTGTAATGTGAAGTATATGAGCGTAATGTGAATCGCTTATTGAGGTAACTACCCTCGATCAATATTGTGTTAAATGGATTATTAAACATACCAATGGATTTATATTTTTAATTCATTTAAGTGCCTCGTGCGTCACGTAAGTCTATACTTGTCTATTGCATCTTGAAATTGGTAAGCTAGATAACGTCTTACCAGATAGATACCCACTCATATTTAGCAGGCCTCCTGAGAGTATCCTTGCCAGTAAAATTAAAGTAAAAAAAGCGATGGCGGATAAAAAAAAAAGTATCTTTGCTGGAAGAGGATTGGGCGATTTGTATGTGGGTCGCAGTTTACCATCCGATGTACTTAATGGCTGATAGTGAAAGTGGTCTGGAAGCTAAAAATGCAATATTTAGCGTCAGACAAGAATCGCGCTGTAGAAAAGCGTCACTTCTGACGCGTAAAATACTGATTTGGCATCTAGCGTTTTTCCAATCTGTAAGCTGTTTTACAGACTCTAACAAGATTTAGATTACTGCGTGCGCTATTTTAGCATTAGCGTCTTCGCAAACGATACGCAATCTGAAATTACGCTACTATAGAGACCCCGTAAGTTTGAATGAGATTTTTGTTATCAGCAATTTTGTGTGCGAGCAAGATGCATGAAAAAATAAGTTATATAAATTTCATCTTTCATTCAGTAACTCCCAGTGCAGACTCCGAGGTTACGAATACGAGAGCCTACTACTAATCGTGCCACTGTTTCTCTCGAACTAATGTGAAGAGTTAAGTGCGCCTCAAAGAGGCCTCCTACCGTGAACTTTTTCGAAATTACGCTTAATAATCAAACGGCTGTAAACAAGTTAGAAAAAATAAAGTTGTGTCTAAAAAAACAATTCAATAAATAACTGGTTGTCTATTTATTATTATTATTTATAAAACGTAAATCCTTTATTGGCTGTAACATAAGTTAACTAAGATTTTATTGTGTTAAATTAAGGGCTGTGGATTTTGTGAACTAAATAAATAAATGTCGCGTTTGGTTCAATCACACAGTTGATTTTTGCATTCTTATCACTAAAATTTATCATTCTTGGATTCTGATATTAAGTATTATTACTATTTCGCCTTTAGTTAAAATGCAATATTTATTTTGATCAATATAATTCGACAGTATGTTACTTCATATTTTAACCTTTTTTTTGTGCATAATAAATATAAAATTGGTTTTACTAGCCATACACATTTGTTTTAAAATCTCATAATTCCTGCATCTTAGATTTTGTCTAGGGTTTCTCCGTTACTTGAATGATTCTGGAAGAAAATAGAATGATAAAATGAACAATCATTTGTACTTACAAAGTTACGGAACGAGCAGGTCCATAAAAAAGGCATAACAACTTCGGCCCTCCCTTTCTTAGGTATGGTAACGCCACTACTTTGTCAAAACATAATAATAACAAATATATGTGGACATTTCACACAGCGCAGTCTAGCCCTAAAGTAAGCTAAGCATAGCTTGTGTCATGGGAACTAGACAACTGATACAATACTTATTTTTTTGTAATTACATACATATATACTGAACCTAGACACAGAACAAACTTATACATTCGTCATACAAATGTTTGTCCTGAGTGGGAATCGAACCCACGACCTACAGCATAGAAGGCAGGGTTACTACCAAGTGAGCTGTGCGGCCAGTCTAATAGGTACTTTGACTGATTCCTGCTATATCCTAAGTCCGCCCCTTTCCTTTGAGCTCCTGTCTGTGGTTATCGAAGTTATTTTTATTTATTGAACATAATTATTGTATCTGTATCCCTTTTTAAGTACCTTAGCCTTGAGCGCTCGGAACATTCAGACTTGAATGAGGAAAGCCTCATGTGCCTGTAATTTCACTGGTAATCACACCTTTCAAACTGATACACAGAAATGCTTTGTTGCTTGACGGGAAATATAGATGGGTTGCAATACGTCGAATACGTTAGGGATTTTATTTTTTATGTAATACAATTACAGAACGAGCTGACGGCCCACCTGGTGTTAAGTGGTAACCTCAGCCCATAACAAGCGATGCGGCTTGGGTTCTCCCCTACCAGGTACGACAAGACCCAAGTCGCAACGTATGCGCCCGTAACTCTGAGACGTGTAGGTGGAATGTCTCGTGTGCCTGTAATTTCACCGGCAACCACACCTTTCAAACCGGAACACAGTAACGCGAATGCGTTACTGCTTGGCGGCAGAAATGGGCATGGTGGCAGTACTTCCCCGGACGAACTTGGCGAGAGTTCTACTGCTCTTAAATATATGTGCTGCCTTAAAAAAATTACTCCCCGGCATACGTACGTACCATTTCCTGGAGAATGTGGTTAACTTGTTCTTGATTGTTCGGCTGCTGAATACCTCTAGTATCCGTTGTTCTTTTCTTGGGCCTCCTTTTTAAATCTATTTCTGATGTTTCATCGCTAGCCTCACAGCTGGAAAATCCTGCACATACCCGAACACTATAAATCTTTATAATATTTATTGTGGAAAAGGGATCAAACAGTTGACACACTGCTTAAAATAACTTGATATTTTTAAGGAGGTACATCTATCCATTCAACGGTTGCATGGAAGAGATCGCTCTTAGTGATAAGGCCGCCATTGTACATTTACCTGTTAATTGTGACTGCTTCTTTGTTCTTGTTTTTATGATGGAGTAGGTACCATAAAGATATCTAGCTACAATTCTACAATTAGAAGACGTTTAGCGGGGACGAAGTTAAAATACTAGAACACATTGAAGAAAGGGCTCGTTTCAGAAAAGATCTAGAAAAGGATGGAATGAGCACGAACAAACAGACAGTGACTGGAACAAGATAATCATTTCTAAGTTTCGTTTGACAGGTGATGATCGCCATTTTTGCATTCGCACGCACTCTTCTAATGCTATCTTCCTGTCAGTGGCGGATTTACCAGCAGGCTAAGTAGGCTTAAGCCTAGGGCGGCAAATTTGAGAACCGATGCGAAGCGAAAAGGTAATCGAGGAACTGACAATTTACAATTAAAGAGGTGAGGGCGGCAAAATTCCAATAGCCTATACTTGGGAAATGTGTAAATCCGCCACTGCTTCCTGTTAATTATTACTTAAACCCAAAGTAAACGAGCACGTCAATTTCGCGCTCGATCATGAGAAAAAGTTTAGGTCACATTGTGAGACGAATGGACTGTTGGAAGTTTGTAGAACGTCTGTATGGAAATCCCACCAAGCAACTTCACCAACCTAATAGCAACTAGAAAGAGATGTGCTACGGGAAATGTAGTTCGATTGTAAAAATAACTCACCGCTGTATTGTGAAAAGAAGGAAGAAATAGAATTGCTATTTTCCGTCACACTCTCCAACCGTTTCTGGGAACAATTATTAAGGTCAAACTACGCACACACATAATGTACCCCTAGGCGCTAGATTTCCTGTCGCATCTGATATGACCAGACAGGTAGATCTACCTACACAGCACAAACATTCAAGACACGTGAGCAAATTACATGCATATCAAAATACACAGGTGTTTGCTCCTGATTCCTCGCTTTGCCGTGAAAAATTACTATGCGCTATAAGCTGCGAAGCCCTCACAGATGGAAAGACGGTGACCGACACATTTGAGAAATGGAGCGAAAGGGACTATTGCAACTCAGATCAATCTTTAGGTACCTCCAAATGAGAAACGGTCTTTTATATTATTATTTTTAATCGATAGGCATCTTTCAATGTTTCTGTATTTTTCTTTTTTGAAATACGCTGTCTACTTCGCATACTGATCGCCATTTGCTGGCGAACTTTTTATAGATACTTATGTTTAATTTCGGGGCGTTACACCTAAGTACGGAAGGCAAATCTAACATAGCGGTAAGCCAGAAGCACGCAGTCTTACCTATATCATGTAAAAAAAGAAATGCGCTAACATGAAAATCCAGGAAGGAAATGGGGGTATATACCTAAGTTTATATAGAGAAAACGCGACCCTCTTTGCCTCTTACGTCGAGCTTTGACTGCCTGCGTCAAGTGACTATTTATTATTTACATTAAACGTACTTTGTTTGGCGGAATGAGACGATCCGCTTTCTTCATGAACGTAAAGTTAGCCTTCTGCCCAAGATCTACCAAGTGCCTCGTAACTTCGGTCGTGGACATAGCATGGTCCAGCACGCCTTGCAAAGTTTGGGGATCTTCTAACAAACCGGGGAACATTATAGCTATAGGTTTCATTTCAGGTCCATCTTCGCATTCTACCTGGCCAAAAGACAGGAAACTACATTTTTGCTTCAGCTAGTAAAATAACTTGATAGGTGGGTAGTCTGGCTTTTGTATTTAAATATGGCAACATATGTAGTTCTTTTGAGGATTGACATTTTTAACTAGTTTAACAACAGCAAACTTTGGTGGGCTCATATAGCCTTTGTAGCCATCAATTAAGAAGAAGAAGAAGAAGAACAGCAAACTTAAGGTCAGTAAGATCCTCTATTACTTAAGTCTATAATATAAGGGCCTAAGTCCCACCGCATAAGGTACGTCACCTTGAGACATGAAGATTATACCTAGGTCTCACGTGGTGCTTGGCGACACTTCTCCGGACAAATTGTTGTCTCGCTTCTCTGCCATATCGGTATTAGTAGGTAATATTAAAAATTACGAGTTGTAATACTTCTTCTTCGTCACACACTGCCGGCGTAGCTGGCACCTCATTTGACTGTAAGATATCCACCCATTCAGAGTCCTTGGCTAGCAGAGGGCACGTTTTGGTTTCTTTAGCGTCACTTACATTTCGCGATGTCTGGAAAGGAATGAAAGCTACACGTTGCGCTATGATCATTTATGGTAGTGGTAAGTTTTAGATATTACACTGTTGCTGAAGGGTTATTCTTATTTTTAGGCCTTTTGTATTTCTTGTTCAAATCACTGTTCATTCTGTAGGCATTTTTATGGAAAAACTGCTGAAGCAGTAGGTAGGGTAGACTCTCAGACGAAGATTCTCAGAGAGAGTAGATTTGTAAACAAATATAGGTGATGATGTGGCATCAACCTTTCAATAGTGCGTACTTTTTTTTTCTATTTGGCAGTTAAACATTTAAACTCTTTCGTTTTACCAACGATAATTGTACCTATCACTGAGTGGAAATGATGAAGGCGTAGGGGAGACTGGATCTCAGATAATTTATAATTAACTAATTCAGAATTTATATAGTAACAGAATATGTAAAGATTAATTATTGATTTTTATGTAGAATATTAATTACCTTGAATCAGCCATTCCATAACAATTACTTGATGAAAAAGTCGCATCAAAATCCCTTAAATATGAGTTTGGTTCGCTTTAATTAATGAGGGGTGCCGTCATTTTATGGACCGAGTTTATCAGCTGTATTTACGTGGGGTCCAACCTTGCTAACTGAACCAGTTATGTTTTACTGGGCAACAATGAACCACATAGGTGTGATTTGTATTTTTTCTATTATACCAAGAAGCGTGTAAGGAATATGTCTACTACTCAATACCCCTAATACTGCTTTGATAAATAAAATAATGGATTTTGCGCCATCCACCCGTTTCTTATCTTAAACTCCGCTAAACACGTCGTATTAGCAGTTCTAACATCCACTCTGACATAGTCCGATGAACTAGGTAATTCTTAGATAAAGACTAGTAGATAGATTACGTTTGACAAATTACTAATTTTTTTTATATTTAAGATTTACTTTGAATCTGTGCCTAAATATGAAAATCACGCTAGCTTTCGGTGGAAAATACCTCAGTCTGAAATTATTTCGGTATATATTTAATATGGTAATGTAAGCTAGAAACATTATTAGAAGAATTATTGTCAGAGTCAAACCGCTCAGTGGCTGGACTTTCGTTATTTTTTGTGATCATCCATTTTTGCTACTTGCACGTAGCACTTAATACATTAACTGTGAAAAGCAAATGGATTGGCATCGAGGTTCGGCTGTCGTTATGGTTGCGAGGATAAACATTTGCCACTAATAAAATAAATATCCTTTGATCTACATAATTATCAAAATTGTAGTTTTTTATTCCCTTTCCTTATTCCTTTTTGCTAGAGTTGGGAGGACTAAGACCGAATCATTTCAATAGTTATGTCAAGCACTCGTGTCTCGGTGCCATAATAAACTTAATTGATGTCAGTATTGATTAAAAACATTTTGAATCAGACACATTTATTTATTATATAACAGTAGTAATTCATATAATAGTATTAAGAATCAATAGTCATTTATTTATTAAATAAATTGAATACATTATAATCCAACAGTGGTAAAACATATTGCCTTTACACACCATAACTTGTGTCACAAGTCATGGTAGTGTTTGATCGGTCAATTTAAACAGTATTGCAGCTCCAGAAATATCACGCATCGTTGAACTAGCTTTGTTAAAATATTTGTTGAACTTCGAACCCTTTTATTCCTATTTGGAGTTGATATTTTACATGTTAGGTAAAAGTAAGATTTCCTATCATGCAAACTAAAAAGAAATATTTTCTTTGAAAGCTATTAGAATATGAAAAGTGGCAGGCACAGTACATGAACTTATATAAAATGCTTAATAGTTTTTAATGGGAGTTTTATGAGTAATCATCGTCGACATCATCTGCCGCGTTAGAAAGTATTGGTGGCACAAAAGGCTGTGAGACACCCTCTGCTCCGACCAGGCCTTGTTGCTGCAGCAGAAGCCACTGCTGTTGATCCTTTTTAGCCTGTTCTTCTCTAGCCTGAAAGTCAAAAGTTAATAAAATATTCAGACATTTCAACTCAACTTCTGTATCGGATCAGGACAGCGCCTGGTACACTATGGACTACTGGAGCGGTGCAATAGCATTGGAGGGCTAACAATAGAGGGTAGCAGGATCCAGTACGGTTCTCGTTCAGGCAACCACAGTTTGGAAGGGGATATATAATAGGGGACTAGACATTTGTGAAAGGCTGCTTCCTCTGCATAACGAAATATCTTGGAATGGTCCATTATGCCCCATGGCGATGAGATGAGAGGACTCGACTGCCATTTCAGGGTCAGTTTGGGCTTGACTGCTTGCTTGGTGAATAAATGTCTACTAGAAATTTGAACTTCATCATCGGTCTCATCATCACTTAACATCAGAAGACATCAGATGAGTGTGGTGGTCAAGACTCTTGTATACCTTAGCAAAGAGTTCTTGTTGCTGTCTCAGCAATTCTTCTTCAGGTATCCCCAAGTTCTCCAGTCTTGTGCTTTGCCTTCTCCGTTTGGCTGCTACTGCTTTACAATCCTTCAGCACTGCTTCCGCTTCAACCGTGTAATCACTGAATCCCAGTCTATCCAGAGCTATAACATATAATTATCCTTTACATTAATATGTTCAAAAGACCCATTAAATGATAACCACTAAAAATTACTCCTACAGCAATTTTGACTATGTTTTCACTCATGCTACGCGATCAAGGGAAAGAGACTGATACTAATTAGTAAGTCCAAAGAATTAAATCACCTGTGAGTACATGTTCAGCATTTATAGTCTTCTTGTTGCTTTGATTACACACCTCGTTGGCCTCTGAACTGATTAAATGTATGAATTCTGTGCAGCAGTTAAGTATTAGCTCCCTCGATTCAAAAGCCACCCGAACCGAAGGTACTAATTCCTTGATCATTTTATTGATGCTTGCCCTGGGTAAGGTTAGTTCATCTTCTTCTGAAGGAGGAGGACATAGTTCACGCTCTGGACTTCCCATCGCTGGCTCTGCTTTATGCCGTAACAATGGAAACTGACAGAATTTGAAATGAAGCAAAATATAAGATAATACAATAATACCAGTCAACTCAAATTTTACACAAAAACATTTACTCGTCACTTGACAAATGATATGACGTACACGAAACTTCTTAGTTTGATGGCTTCGGCTTCAGAGTTCAGAGGCTCTTTGAGCCTACAAATCTGCCAATGTCCGTTTGCGAGGTAGTGCAGTGTTATTGTTCCGAGGCTTGTACAACATAGGAGAGGATGATTTGGTTCAAATTTAAACAAATAAGTTTCCAGACTATAAATAGGTACAGTAGAATGAATTCAGAAAAAAATAAGTAATTTTTCCTTTCATTATCCTTACCTGTGTAATAAATACGTGAAAGGTAGTAGATGAACTTTCGCGTAATTTATTTTCAGGGCTTCTGATATTAGAGAGTGTTTACGCTCTATGCTTTCAGTACAAGCAGTAAGAGTGCGAAGTATTTACGTAGGTATACTCTGTAGGTATATTTTTTAAGCACTACATATTGTCACATAAGTTTAAAAATTTCGTTATCGGTGCCGGACACATGAGGCTAATATTTCGAGACGGACTGGATTAATTACTTTGATGTGACTAACACGAAGCCAGTTACTATTCGTACCATAAAAAACAAGCCTTGAGCAAACATAGCTTAATTTTATTCACGCTGTGCTATATAGCTACGGATATTGTTCTGAGGTGCTTCACTACAGATCTTCCTCCAAACAAGTCTCCATTTTATTTTGGAATTTGTGGCCGTTTTGCTCGTGACGTAATCCACAGCAAATACTTATTTACTGTCAATGTCACTCAGAGGTGCAGTATATTGTCATTGTCAAGTTGTTAAATATAAATAGAAATCGGGGTCGTCCCGTCATGTCTGCCTAGTTTTATATTTAAATTATTTATATTTGGTGCTATTTCATGCAAGAGAACTTATCAGATTTCTGAAATGGTTTTCTATTTTATTAGTAATGTAGTGGCTCCACCGGTCACTCTATTCATGGGAGCTGATAAACATGAAAGTAAGTGTTCGTTATACCAACCAACATAACCAACAATTACCCACTGTTTTGGTTAGTTCATTACCATATTTAATCGCAATAGTAGTATTCAACCAATTACATAAATCTTTTCTAACTTTCAGATGAAGATCTTATCAAATGGGGGTGGCCAGAAGATGTTTGGTTCCATGTTGACAAAGTCTCATCAGCTCATGTTTACCTGAGACTGGCTCCAGTAATTATATACCATGCAAAGTCGGTTTTATATTTTCTGTTAAATTATTATAATAATTAACTAATTTCGTAAACTATTTCCAGGATCAAACAATTGATGATATTCCTAATTCTGTCCTGGATGATGCGTGCCAATTAGTAAAAGCTAACTCTATAATGGGTAATAAAATGAATGATATTGATATTATATATACAATGTGGTCAAATCTTAAAAAGACTGCAGGAATGGAAGTAAGTAAATAATATGAATTAACAAACTAAAATTAATTTTGTTGACTAAGATATAAATTTAATGTAAATATTCTTTACAGGTAGGGCAAGTAGCATTCCACAAAGACAAAGATGTCCGCAAAGTGAAAGTAGCTAAGAGAAGTAATGATATTATAAATAGACTGAATAAAACAAAAAGAGAGGCATTTCCTGACTTGAGACAGGAGAGGGAAAACAGAGACAGAGAGGAAAGGGAAGATAAAAAGAAACTACTGAGAGAAAAGAAAGATAGAGAAAAAGAGGATGAGAAACGGAAGAAAGAAGAAGCTGAACTTAGAAGCTACTCCACACTGATGAAACCAGAAAACATGTCTACAAATTATGATGGAAATGACTCTGATGACTTTATGTAAAAAGTTAAAGAATACAATAAATCTTGTTATTAAAAATTAACTCATCTGTTTAATTCTTAACTATTTAGCTGTCAAGTAAATTTATTCCAACTGAACTCAAAGAATTTACGACCCAAGTAGGATATTTCCTATCAGGGTAAAGTTCATCGGTGAATTCTTGTAGAAATTGTGGAAAAGTGTCCTTTTCAATATGTTCTCTCATTGTTCTCATCAGGCGCATCTGAAAAATGATAAAATCCATTGTACTAAACTGAGCTGAAAATTAAATTTATGAACTAAATTGCCACATAAACTAAACTATTAGCATGTAAGATAGTTAATGTCTAAACTGACTGTTAAACATTATAATTTTATCTAAAACTGACAGCCTAACAATTCTTCAACACATCACATGAGGAAGAGCATAAGTGTTGCTAGGGTTGTTATCATTTTGCACAAATATCACTTAAATGGAGTTAAAAATAGAGTTAAATAAATAAAGACCAGGACCAAATACAATAAAAATAAAATCCATTTTGTCACTCATCAGTAAATATATCGAAGACTGAAGCTGGGCTACTGGGTTGGGTTTTAAATTTTTTATGTAAAAGACATTTACCTGATAAGCAATATTGTGGACAGAAATGAGGTGGCAAGCGACTGTTTCCACAGTAACAATGGAGTGTAAGTATGCTCTGGTGTAGGTTTTGCATGTGGAGCATGTACAGTTCTTGTCAATGGGATTGACATCACACTCAAACTGTTTCTGTTTCAAGTTTAACTGGCCTTTATTGACGAGAGCACATCCAAATCTCTAAAATATACATATTATCTTTTAATATTCATTAATATCAGAGCACAGCATTTTTAATAGTTATATACCCACAGCAGTTCTCGTCGGAAACACACAATCAAACATATCCACTCCTAAAGCCACACAGACGACTAGATCAATAGCTAATCCTACACCCATTAAGTATCTGGGTTTGGATTTATCTAGCATTCCTGTACTGAGATGTACCATGGGCCAAAAATCATCCTTTGCTTCACCACCGCTGGAACAACAAAACTAGCCTTAAACTTTTTTTATAAGTCATTTATGTAATGGAATGAGCTGACGGCCCACCTGATGTTAAGTGGTAACCACCGACCAGCGATAAGTGTGGTGGTCTAGTAGTAGTCTCTAGTAGGTTAAAATTCCGACGCGCACCTATGAGTTTTTCCCTTGAAAGATTTATGTGCGCAATACGACGTTTTCAAAACGGTGAAGGAAACCATCGTGAAGAAACCGACATGTCCTGAAACTAAATATTAATAGATCTTTCTTTAGGTTAAACAGTCCGATACTATTTAATTACTTTGAGAATATGGAATAAAATGCAATCATAAAAATTGAAGAATGATGAAGTTTTTAGGTAAGTACCTTAAACCTCCAATTGCAAATCCATTAACATCTTTGGACATATGCTCCCTGGCACTTTGCTCCCGCAGCTCGGTGTTCAGACAGCCCTGTACAATGGGAAAGATGCTCTGCTCAGTCGGCCTCTTATGAGCTTGGAGACATCTATCCAACCACCTACTAGTGCGCTCTGTGGCTTCTTTAATGCGATCATAATGTTGGAATGTGGTTTGTACTACATCATCTAATTGCATTATTATATCAGCCCCTGTGTAATGTTTTAACTGCATTATAATTATATCAAAATTCATATGACAGATAATTAAAATATTAATTTGTTAAATATTTTATGATAAGAAGAAAAAATTTCATACCAATACAGTTTTGGATCTCAATAGATTTCTCTGGTGTGAGCATGATTTCAGAATCATCATAAGGAGACTTGAATTTTACACCTTCTTCAGTAATTTCCGCCAGTTTCAATAATGAGACCATTTGGAAACCCCCAGAGTCAGTTAGTAGAGCTCTGTTCCATCCCATGAATTTATGTAGACCACCAGCCTTCTCCAGTACCTCAGTGCCGGGGCGGTTACCCAAGTGGTATGTGTTTCCGAGTATAATCTCACAATCCAAACTTTCCAACTGATCTGGCAAAATCCCCTTCATGGTACCCTAAAAATTTTTACACCAATAATGAGACCATGTTGCTGCTATAACCGCAATGATTACTAAACTATATTTATAGTACCAAGAGCAGTAGAACTCGCCAAGTTCATCCGGGGAAGTACTGCCACCATGCCCATTACTGCCGCCAAGTTCCGGTTTGAAAGGTGTGGTTGCCGGTGAAATTACAGGCACATGAGACATTCCACCTACACGTCTCATAGTTACGGGCGCATACGATGCGACTTGGGTTTTGTCGTACCTAGTAGGAGAGGACCCAAGTCGCATCGGTTGTTATGGGCCGAGGTTACCACTTACCACCAGGTGGGCCGTCGGCTCGTTCCGTAACTACATAACATAAAAAATAAAAATAGGTATGTAGTAGGTACCTGCGTGCCAACGGGCATAAACACCGGCGTGCGTACTTCATAATGAGGTAATTTCATTATACCCGTACGCGCTCGTGTAACACTGCATTCTGATTGTAAATTAAAAGAAAGCGCCATCGAATTGGTCGATACAGCCATACAGTATCAGAATAAACGAAATTCTGCTAGACGACCAAAGAGAATACAATGCTGGGGAGGGCTGTACACTATTACAGTAATTTTATAGTTAATTCTTAATTTAAGGCTTCGATTATTGTCCTACAGCAGCCAATTCTTTATATTTATATCAATTATCAATGATGTTTTGTTTGACAATGTTTTGCAACTTTATACAAATTGGTGTTGCAGTGTTGCTAGGTCCAATTCAGAAAAATGAGAGACGTAACTATATATCTCTTCATTCTGATATATATATATATATATATATATATATATATGTACCTATATCATTACCTAAAAAATGGAAGATTTTCTGTTGTTCTCTGTTAAATTATCATTAATTAAGTTACTATCAAAAATAGTGCACGTTAATTTGTAACCTTATTGCCTTGTAATATTAATATTAATAAATTTTGGATTTTGCTGGTAATTAAAGAAACCATGGGCGTTGGTAGCAATACTGCCTTCTGCACTGTAGATAGTTTTTTTGTTTCGATTTCGTTTCCCACCCAGGACAAACATTTGATAACACAGATGTTTGTTCTGTGTCTGGGTGTTAATATGTATTTTAAGTATGTATTTACAAAAACATATACCTAAGTATGCTATTAGTGGTTGGATTCTCATGATTTAAACTTTTTTTATTATTCAGTTTTGTATGATCTGTGTTATGGACCTATGTTCTGTTTGCAATGGTTCCTGACTAGGATTTGACTCCTGTACAGAGTTTTGGCTAGTACAATATCATAATTGAAGCTTCCATTTTTAAGCTATTGCATAGCTTCTATCGCGGGCCTTGAGCGTGGAGACCGTATCCAGAAATTCCGTAACGAAAAATACCTAACACCCCCCACTCCGACCGGCACAGCGGTGATACTTTTTAGTTTTTCCATCTATCGATAAATACCAGAACTTTTAATGACTTTTTGAAATATCACGCGCAATAGGTTTACCGCGGCAGTCTCCGAGTGCCACACGTCTTTTTTTTATATGCAGTGTACATTGCATTTCACTGTTTTGGTATTGTAGGTATGTTATTCTGATTTTATCCAGCAGCTTCAAATATATATTTTTTCGAATGTCTTGCATGTATTTCCTCTTACCTTACATAAAACTTCTAACTTCTTTTTATCCATACATATTTAATCATAAAATTTACGTTAATATCATATGATGTTGTGAGAAAAAATGAGACCTACCGTTAAAATGCAAGGTCTGGCAGCACTACTGCACAATTTGACATTTCCCTAAGTTTAATATTTTTCCCTAATTTTTGACTAAGTCGTAAGGGTGTACATGCACACTTGTACGTAGAAGAGAACGAATAAAAAAAACGTGACAATGGTGAATATCTTCGAGCGAAGCCAGAAGCAAAAACAAAAATGTATTGTTATGAAGTTCACCTTCCTTACCATAGACAAAGGTTGATCAGCGACATCTATTTATTTTATCGGTAAACTGAAATTTTGACTATCGTAATTAGTCGGCTTATACCCGGCTATCTCAAATTTAAATGAAAATGTACTTTATTACATATATTGTAGGATTTCTTTTTAGAAACAGTAGCCAACAATTGACATTTGTGTCTGTACAAAAAATAACCTTAAAAGTTTTATGAAAAGGAGTGCAGATTAGAAACACTGAACAAAAATATTGTAGTATTCGTCTTCACGTCAGTTATATTCGCTAACCGAATGCTTCCTTGCTTCCTAGCCGGGTTAAAAGTGGGTTTCTAATTTATTCTTGTGAATATGAATTTGTGACTTGTTCTTGGGCTACTCCATTTTTCAGGTAGGTTGGAAGCCTTATTTTATGGTGGGGAAATATTATTTTAAAAGAGTTCTAGTTTCTAGCTGCTATGTAATCATAAATTAATTTTGTCATAGATCGTTTATTACACCAAATGGCGAAACGTAATTTTGGCCAAGTGGCGAGCACGTGTGCTCTTCATACTCGGAGTTGTTGGTTCAATTCTCGTTATCAATTTTAGTTTTGCTTGTAATTTACATGTTCTTGTAGTTAAAATGTATTTTTCTGTGCATCATTGCAATGTTTGTGAATTTATGTACGCAATCAAACCAGTTTTTAATTTCTTTCTCACGTCAATGAAAAAGCTTATTGTAGGAGTGTTTTCAGATTTTATTTGATATTTGATTGTATGTGTTGCTTAATTTAGTGCATTTGGCTTACATACTTTTGGCTTAGCTGTAGTTTACACGATACCAGTGTTATTGCAGAGGGTGGTTCAAATCTCTGTGACCCATAGTTTTTTGCATTACAATACATTTTGTACTAGAGCACTGATTGTGTTTATTATTATTTTCAATATTTTTTTGTTATTCTTCCTTACAGATAAACTTTTTGAAGTCATCTAAATTCATGTTGCATTATATGCTTCTAACATGAAAAAGCACAAAAAACAGATCAATACTTCTGCAAGTGATGAACGAGAAGTGTTTGTTCTACCGCCAGACCTTTTGGAAAAACTGGGGATCCAGCTGTCTCATATCACAGGTCAAAATGTAGAAAATGGGGGAGATTTGCTACAAGGTAAGTGATTATATGTCCTTATAAAAAAAAAATGGTGTTCACAAACAACTAATAAATTTCATTATATATTACTAATCCTGCTCGGGAAGGGTAAAAGTCATTATCGCAAAAAAAATATTTGCATGAACAATATTAACTATACTAAAAATTATGATTTTAATAGTGTATATTTTTTTTCAATAAATTATCCTAAATATTTATCTTCATAAGGCTTACCACAATATGTATTAGTGTCTCCGCTCAGGAAGGGACAAATTCATTCTCGCTAGACATCATTATCATCATTTCAGCATGTTGGAATTCACTGGTGGGTATAGGCCTCCTCTTTAGAACCCCATTCTTGCCTGTTTCTTGTAGTTCTCGACTATTGTTTGCCAACCACTTGAACAATGTTGTCGGACTATTTAGTGACCAGCTCGGTGGTTATTTTTTTTACTTATTTCGTTTTTTTTATGCACAAATTTCCATTTTTAAGATGGTTAATTATTAAGTAACTTTTATAATTTACTGGCTGAACATGTGGACTGGTGTTTTATTTCATAGGTAAGATCAGTGCATTGAAAATTGAGCAGAGGTTCGAACCACCCTCTACAGTATTATTGTTAGCATGTAACATACAGCTAAGCCACAACTCAGCAAGCCTAAATTACAAATGATCAAATATAAAATTATATAAAATTTACAAATATCAAATAACACTAAATCTGAAAATTTTCCTGCAGGAATATACCTAAGCTTTTTCATAGACATGCAGTAGAGTGAAATTAGAAATTGGTTTGATTGCACACATAAATTCACAAATTAAATTTTATCTACTCGAACATTTAAATTACAACCAAAATTAAAAATGTACTAGGATTCCCTGTGTAGCATGTGGCATGGGCATCAAATACCTACACAAAACTAACATCCAACACTCGAAACAACTTTATGGTTATCATTAAATAATTTGTATGCTAATATTTCATGATAAGACAAACGGACAACCGAGGCTTCATAATAGTTATTTGGTGATGTTTGACATTGATACAGATTAGTCCCATTTTTTAATTTTCAGCAACTAATGATGTTGCAGTAGATTTGCGGAATGGTGTTGAAGGATCGTCTATTTTGGAAACGGCCAATCTGATGAAGAAATCTGTATTTTTAAGCCCCACATTTGTATCTTCTAGTACTGTGTCATCTAATGAATTAAATGGTATATTCAATACTCCAATTGAAACTCAAGATAATGTGTTCCAAGATGACAATGAAATATTGAAGGATAACAGTACTGGAAGAATAAATAAGACAAATGAAATTCTATCAAATATTAATGAAATTACACCTGCTTACAATGTATCTTTTCAGTCTGAAGATTTACGAAAACGTAATGAATACATTAAAGAATATGAAATTGATAATAAAACTTACAGCAGTAATACTGATATGGATGCAAGTGATTTCAATATAAAAAGTACAGACGATAAAAATTCAGATGATACCTATTTATCTGACTGCAGTCATAGTTACTCAGAGATATCTAATAACAACTTAGATACATTGAAAGAAAAAACGAAGCCTGATAATCATAATAAAATAAAAATATTATCAGAGAAAATACTGAATCATCCATATATAACTCATATTCAAAATTCACACATACAAAAGACTAGTAATTCGTTCATTGTACCTGTAAACAGTATTGTTACAGGTAAAATGTCCTCTTACTCTAACATTGACAGAAATTACTTAGATTCAGAAAAAAATGAAGGAACAGTAAGTACATCTGAGGAAATTGATATGAAAATTGGAGATGATAGTGGACAAGACGTTCATAAAAAAATAATTAGGAATTCAATAAACCAGAACGGAGTCGGTGATGATTATCGAAATAACGTTAGTGAATTGAGAAACTTTGCTACCAACGAAGCGAAAACTTTAACATCTAAGGAGACTGTGTACTGTGCACTGAACCACGAAGAACAGAATTTGTCAAATAAAACGAAAATTGAAAATGATGAACTTGTTATTAGGAACAAAGTACCGGCTCATAATAATTATGAAAACTCACAGTGTGAGATAATTGTAGAAGGGGAACAAATTCAGCGTAATAGTGATAATGATGATGGCGACAAAGCAGTAAATGCAAATGATATTATGTCACAAATAGAAAGAGACAGACAGCTTAAAAGCGAAACGAGAGATGATACTAACAAAGAAATATTCTCAAATACTAAAAATAACATAATCAAGTCTAAACTCTGTATCCAAGGAGTTGAAAAACCTGGTGGATCGCGTGAGAATAACGTTGCGGAAGTAATTAAAACATACCAAAGAACTTCCAGAAATAAAAAAATCCCCGAAGTAGTAAACCTCGATTCCACTGACTTAATTTACTCTACATTGCCAAATGAAATTGATATCATACATGATAATATAAATATTGTTGGTCACAAAAACGTGCGTATGTTCTGTGTGTGTTATGATTTCGGTCAACTGGCAAATTATGATACAGAGTCTGTATATGAACATATACATTTTTGGAACCACATACATAATAATTGTAAATTGGAAACCCTTTTGAGTATATATGACGATATTTCTCCTATGCGTGAATTATATAGAACGGAAGATTTTGACGAGATTGATAATGATGTTGAAACATCACAAGATAATATATGTTGGTCGTCTTTTAACTGTGAAGATTTAGAGTCTGAGACAAAAGCTGACATTACAGATGATTCAACTGCACGACAACCTATCCGAAGAAGTGTAGGTGTATTTATTGTTTTAAAAACTTATTTAATTGACGTAAGTAATATAATTAATTGGTTTTGATTTTGACAGACTCGTAAACGAAATTCGGCTGCAAATGAACAAGTAACCGATATATCTGAGCCTAAATCAAAAAAGACTATTAAATGTGGAGTATGTGGCCTAATGCTGTCAGAAGTTCAATGGAACAAGCACAATGATTCAGAGCATAATTCTATTGCATGGAAAGACGGGCAAGCTGTAGTAAGTATCAATTATTATTCATTTTTTATCTCGCTATTCGGTCGAAGGCGTTAGTAGAGTCGAAGCCAACACAGAGAGTCTCGTTTTGTATGGGTGAATATTATGGAAAGGAAGAGGGAAGGTAAATGGTAAAGCTAATAAAGATGTTATGGAGAATTCCGGGCTGTTGAACACTAAATATTCTGGTTAATGTGGGACTGTGGTCCCACTGCAGGGCAAAGGCATTCCCAATTCTCCTTCCATTTACGGTCTGCTTTTGAGGTCCAGTCTTTTATTTTGAAATTGTTGTTATTGCTAAATAAAACTATTATTCATTTCTGTTATCACTAAATATATTTACTAGGTAGGTACGTAATAATTCCCTTTTGTATTAACATATTCCACCACGATATTATAATTAACTGTTCGAAGTGATCATATTTTGCAAACTACAATTAGTCAACGTAAGTATTTGTAGTTTGTCAATTCTTGATATCTGATTTTAATTGTTTCTCAGGATTTGGAAAACAAAAAAATATTAAAAAAGTTAGGGCTGAAGTTGAAACAATATAAATATTTAAGATGTACATTTTGCAAAGCAGATATAAAAAATAGTGTGAAGAAGTATATCCAACACATAAAATTATGCATTGAACAAAAGGTGACATTTACGTAAATAACAATATAAATAACAATAATAAGGTGTACAGCTTTTGCCTGCGGCTTTCTTTATGTACATACATAGATATACTGATACTGCTGAGCCTGTGTTATAATGCCTTATTTCATCAGCGCCCGCTGTTATTGATGTTTTTAAAGGAGACCCTAACTTCCTGAAATGCATGTTCGACTTATAGGTACATAGTTTGATAAACGAAAATGTTGCATCTTCCTGTTACTTTGTAAAAATAAAATCTTAAGATCTCAATTTATTTGTGTTTATCTTTAGACGTACATTATTTAGTTTTTATATAAATACAATTTGTTTAACCGCAAAATTTTGTATACATTTTATTTGTATTGTAACAACACTGCAGCATCTCTCGTTTGTTGTACTGTTCCAAACGGCCGAACCTGGCAGCACATGGCGGGTTATCGGTTAAAGAGTTTCGCGATGCAGTTATCGAATCTTGTAACTTGAAGTAGTAAGTAAGAAAGCACAGTTCTCCTGATTCAGGCAATTCGGTTAAAAAACCTAATGTCAAGTCAGAATTTGCAGGCGTTGCATGGACAGGCTCATTCGGATGAGCTTTACATGCGCACTGTCCAGGAGATGAAAGGGAATAGAACTGTCGGGGAGTTGAATTGTAGAATAGATTCAGGTTTCCGACATGTGTGGTGTTCTAAGAATGTTAAACCGACCGGTATCTTTACTAAGCCGTGCTTTGTGTCCTAATTTGCCGATATTTTCGAATGAGATTTTTAAATTAATCATTAAATAAAAACATTGGAATGTATTATAGTTTATAGTATTATTTATTAGTAATATACACCGTATCAGTAGTTGACATGCGCTTGTTCTTAATTTTCGTATAGGTTTGTGTAATCTAATGTGTCGTAAATACAAGTCAACTTGATGTAATTATTGTAGGTAAATATTTTGATTAGACCTGTTCAGTATGTTGTAGCAAGCATGAAATTATATTTTTTCTTTACTTTCTGTTACAGTCAGTAGTTACAGTTCATTCAATTTGCTAAATGTGACGCAATAGAATGAAAAGTTTTTGTTACTAATGATCATAACCTTGACCTTTTTTAAATTTTAGGTTGATAATACTCCTAAAATTGAAGCTAAAGTGAAGCCAAATGATGCTCTGATTGATAATGCAAACGTAAAAATTACGCTACCGATCAGAAGGTCTTCACGGATTGGAATCAATGTCAGTGAGTCGTTTTTACAAAATGAAGAAAATGCTACCCACCTTATATCAAGTAAAGGTAAACAAATCAATGACCTTAATAAAACTGAAGATATCATAACCACTTCAGAGTTAAAACACAGAGCTGTTAATGTCGAAACAGACACTCTGGATACTAAATTAAGAAAATGTAGTCAAAAGGCATTAGTAATTTCTAAAGATTTCGAGAGTCCTGGAAAACACTCGAGGAAACCTAGAGATCTTGATGTCTCTTTAAAATCTACAAATGTCGAGACCAACCCTAAAATTAGGAGAGGTTTTACTGATGTCTCAGAAATGGCAACATCAATATCTTTGGATGTAGGATTCTCGACTAGATCTAAAAGATCAACTATTGAGGCTTCGACTCTTTTAAAAACCACAAAATTGTCTGTTGGTATTGAGAGCCAATTGGAAAAAAAAACTGATGACGTATCATCTCAAAGTCTCAAGGCCGTACCGAAATTGAAGAGATGTGTTGACTTATCTACAAAGACAACAAGAAAATCTGTTACTGAAGTTTTGATAGACTCAAAAACATTGTCGAACGATGGTGGTTTTTCGACGGTGGTAGCAAGAACATCCGTTGATGGTAGGCATATATCGAAACATAAAGATAACTCTTCCACATCCTTACTCACTCCAAAATCAGCAAAAAAAACCAACGTATCTAAAAGAAAAGCTACGGAAGTCCCGTCGGGAACTGAAACTACAAATGAAAACCCCTCTTCTGTCACAATAAACACTGTCGAACATGAAAGTCATCCTAAATTAACAAAAAAAGTTAAGCGTTTGGAAGTCACAAAAGCGACGAGAGAGTGTAACGAATTATCTACTAAACCATCAAATAAACTTGCTGAAATTTCACCTGATGCAAAAGCATTCACTAACGACGACGTTTTTTCAATATCAATTAACAGGGTTAAAAAATTGGAATCCGCTCAAGTGTCTGCTAATGCAGAATTAGAATCAATCATAAACTCATCAATGAAGTCTGTTGACAAATCTACAAAAACGTTAAAAAAAGTCGTTGACGTTTCGCCAGAATTGATAGGGATTTCTACAGATGACGAAGTTTCTCCAGATAGTGTAAGAAAACATGTCAGTAACAAAAACTTTACAAAATCGATAAAACTCGATGAAACCCGAACCGAACCAAGAAGCAAACTCGAAAAACAACCCGAAAAAAGGAAGGCGACAAAGTCTACCGAAAAATTTACGAAGGCAAAAGGTGAAGTTGATGCAGTTTTGATGAAATCCCGAATCGAATCTACTGAGATTCCACAGAAAACAAGACAAGACAAATCCTTACGAACTTCTATTAAAATATGTGAAGATATTTCTTTGAAATCAACACGCAAATCTGTAAGTGCTGGGGTTGCAGATAAATCGATTGAAATATCTGGAGATGAGGCAGTCAAATCAACACATTTAACAAAAAAAACTAACACTGGTGAGTGCTCTGAAAAATTAATAGAAAAATCTGGAAAAGCTTCAGTAGTAAACTCAAAAGATACTCAAAATAAAGACCTTTCAAAGTCAACAAGGCAGCTAACGGATATTGACATCTTTGCGAAAGCAACTAAACCGACCAAAGTTTATTCAAACGTGAAAAAACCGATAAAAACTCCTGATCAAATACTAACAGATGCATCTGTCGTAGTTAAAACCCCAACAATACTAGAAAACAAAGTTGAACACTGTCCAAAACTCATTCAGGCATTATCTAATGATGTATCACGAGTGAGAGTTGCGAGTGTTTCTAGCACTAAGAAAGATAACACATCAAGAATCCGGAAAAAGTCTGTCACCATTGAGTCTAATACCCAATCCAAGATATCAGACTCTCCTACACTAAGTGCAGAGGTAGTTGCGGCAAACAAAACCGTATCACATTCGAAAAAGAGCTCAGTAGAAATCGACGGGACTGTTTCTTCAAGAATAATACCCATTCAAGCATCATCTAGCGATTTATCAAATGCACAAGATAGTGTTGCTAACGTTAAAAAAGACAAAGCATTTAAAATCCGAGTAAAATCATTTAGTATTGAAGTTGATAATGAAGCAAAGTCATCAGAGACTCCTGCAAAAATTGCAGATCTAACTGCTGCAGATAAAAATGTATCAAGTTCGAAAATAATATCAATGGAAATCAACGAGACAGCTTCTTCAAGCTTAAAATCTACTCATGCATTATCTAGCGATGTATCAAATGCACAGGCCAGTGTTGCTAACACTTTAAAAGATAAGACGTCAAAAACCCAAGAACATCGTAGCATTGAGGTTGATAGTCACTCAGCAGACACTCCAGCGTTAAGTGCTAAACTAATTTCGGCAGATGAAACCGTATCACGTTCTAAAGAGAGTTTAGCAAGAACCGATGAGAACGCTTCAAGCTTGAAATTACAGTCTAACGATGGTGGGAATGAGGAAGCTACCTCATCTTCAAACCAAAATGAAACATCACCCGAAGAAGTACAAATGTCGGTCGTCTCGATTAAAGAGGAAATCTCGCTTTGTGCTGTGTGTAAACAGGGAGTGGAAGATTCGCAATGGCTCAAGCATATTGGCACCGAGCACAATTATTTAGCTTGGCGGGAATGCGATCCTCCATTGGTAAGATATTCAGTTTATTATGTCCATTTTTCCAATAAGAGTCATTTTAAAATTGTAAGATATTGTTTCCAGGATCTGCAAGATGAAGAGGCCGTAAAGTCACACCTTTACGCTATCACCAAGGCGAACAGGGGATTGGAGTGTTCCAAGTGCGGTGTTGTTCGTAAATATGTTAAATCATACATACAGCACGTCAAAGAATGTGATAGTAACACCACCCATGTATGTATTACTTATTAAAATGAGTGTTTTTTTTTTTTTTTTTTTTTATGTAATACATTTACGGAACGAGGCGACGGCCCACCTGGTGTTAAGTGGTAACCTCTGCCCATAACAACCGATGCGACTTGGGTCCTCCCATGCTAGGTGTGACAAGACCCAAGTCGCATCGTATGCGTCCGTAAATGTGAGACGTGAAGGTGGAATGTCTCATGTGCCTGTAATCTCACCGGAACTAAAACTACACTTGATTAACTACACTATTGATTCAAGTTTGTCTCAACCTGCTATACAGCATTGCCACAAAATGGCTTCCAACTCAGCATTTTTAAGAGCAGTAGAACTCTCGCCAAGTTCGTCCGGGGAAGTACTGCCACCATGCCCATTTCTGCCGCCAAGCAGTAACGCTTTCGCTACTGTGTTCCGGTTTGAAAGGTGTGGTTGCCGGTGAAATTACAGGCACACGAGACATTCCACCGACACGTCTCAGAGTTACGGGCGCATACGTTGCGACTTGTCGTACCTAGTAGGGGAGGACCCAAGCCGCATCGCTTGTTATGGGCTGAGGTTACCACTTAACACCAGGTGGGCCGTCAGCTCGTTCTGTAACTGTGACATAAAAAAAAAACGAGTTTTAATATACTTATTCGTTTATATATATGACAATATTTTAGGACGCGAATGTTTCATCATCGTCATACAAAATGAATGATTCGACTGCTCTATTAGACTCAACGCATGATCCCGATGATGCTCCACTGAATACATATAAAAAGAAACGTAAGGCCAGATCACTTGCAGATGAAACTGTTGTCTGCGGAGTTTGCAGTTTAGTAGTGCAAGGATCCAAATGGATTGAACATATCAGAGTAGAGCACAAATACTTGGCGTGGAGGAGTGATGAACGCCCTCTGGTGAGCCAACACTTTATAACATTCACTTCTTCTTCGAGTCACCGGTTCTGTCAAACCAGTGTGGTGAAAGGATTGTAAGTGCGCCTCAAAGAGGCTCCTTTCGTGCACTCGACACATGTCTTCGAATTTTTAGTTCTAGGACATGTCGGTTTCCTCAAGATGTTTTCCTTCACCGTTTTGAGAACGTGGTATTGCGCACATAAATCTTTCAATCGAAAAACTCATAGGTGCACGTCGGGATTTGAACCGGCTTGACTTGACGTGAAATTTGTTTTTAATGTTTTAGAATTTGGATGACGAGGCCGAGGTGAAAATTCATCTACAAAATATTTCTAAGTACCACCATGGACTGAAATGTAGCAAATGCGGTATTGTAAGATTGTACGTTAAGAAATATTTAGATCATGAGCGTACCTGCACAGGATCAAAGGTAATTTTATTGATCAATTAAACGCATTAATTATACAAAATAATGTAAGTAAATATCGGTGTACATTTCACACAGCGCCATCTAGCCCCAAAGTAAGCTAAGCGTAGTAATCATGGGAACCATACAACTGGTATAATACTTATATTTTGTGTAAATTCATACATACATATAATACAAATCAACACCCAGACACAACAAACATCTATGTTCGTCACACAAATGTTTGTCCTGGATGGGAATCGAACCCACGACCTACAGCGCAGAACGCAGGGTTACTACCAACTGAGCTATGAGGCCAGTCAAAAATGTACGTTTTTTTGTAAGAATTTTGGAGAAATACATATAAAATTTTCAGGATGAATCAATGTTTGACGACACCCTGAGTACGTCAAATGTGTCGGCAGATTTAATTGAAATTGAGATTTTGCCAGAAAATGTGAAATGCGGCAAATGTGGTAAGGAAGTGAAGGGTGACGCCTGGATCGCACATATTGAGCAGAAGCACCACTATTTAGCCTGGATTGAAGGAAATCCACCTCTTGTAAGTTATTCAAAAGTGCCTCCCACCGTCTGTCAAAGTCAAAGTCAAAGTCAAAAACTTTATTTCCATAGAATTCATAAAGAAATGGCTTGGAAACGTCAATATTCAAAACATAAGGTCACGCGTACTTATCGATAAGTTTGACGCCTGTTCAAACCCTATCCGACCCTCCATGGGGAAGATGTAAAGATGAGATGGAAGAAGATATCCTGTTTAGTGTATCTTATTAAAATTAAAACTATGTATCATATCACTTACAGATTGAATTTATTTAACTTTGAATTTAGTGATGTACCAAATAAACCCTTAAAGAAATCACAACATTTTTTATACGCGTGCATTTTTCAAATTTTAAATGTTTTCATTATTATAGGATGAGAATAATACAGAGGCAGTAAGTGCCCACCTTCAACGTTTGGTAAAGAAGCGTGGAGCGTTGCTTTGCGTCAAGTGTGGCCTTGAACGGAAATACCCAAAAGCCTTCTTGACTCACATAAGCGCTTGCGAAATAACTGGATTCAGACACGAAGAATATTTCGTTGATGTGTCGGCGCCGATAAATCCAGGTAATGTTTTTTCACTATTTAATGTTCTTGTACTAAGAGAGAAGCAGAGAAAACTTTGTGTTAGACTATAAAATAGAGTGTAAGAAGAGATTTTGCAGTTGAATTCCTGATCAACATTTGCGAATGAACAGTTAGTTTCAGAACATCCATTTTTTTCAGTTACAAAAGTGTTTTGGACAGCTCTGAATTTCTTTTAGACTGCAATCTAAAAAATAAACAAAAAAATTATATATCATTTTAGCTTTATTAATTTTGTCGAGGGTAGAATGATAAAAGAGGCTTTTCAATGGTTCTAGATGAATATGAATGTGCAGTGTGTCATGAAAGAGGCAATCGTAAGGATTGGAAAAAACACGCCATGGATAAACATTACAACGTTGCTTGGATGGCTGGCGAGATACCAATTGTAAGTGTAAAGTTATTTTTATATACTTTACAAACACAAGAATACTGTTTTTTTTATATATTCGTGTCCTAATGCCTGGTGTATAATATTTGTACTGTTTCAGAACCTTAAAAACCCATATGCTGTGGAGAAATACTTGAAAGAATATCGACGGAAGCACGACTTGGTCTGTAAAGTGTGTGGTGCTTCCAGGGTTTCATGCTACGGGTTTTATGCTCACATATTGACTTGTGGGAAGGAAGAAAGCGTATGTTACACCATTTAATAACTCCTTTCATATTTTTTAAATAATTGAAATTTTATTAATTTACTTCCACTCAGATTTTAAACATTATTTTTAAGATTAACTTTTCTGTCCCATTGGCATGGTCTCTACCTTCTAGGCCGAGCGACAACTGCCTTTTAACTACAGTTAACGCATAGTGTCCTCTCGGAAACTTTACAGACACCCAAATTAGTCTCGCCATCATTGATGGAAGAATGTATTTGGTGTCTTTTTTATTTCATTCTAACTTTATAGGAGTTGGAACATCTAATGAACATGTGTGACGTATGCAACAACAAATACTTGTGCATATACCGGAATCAGCACAAGGCTATGCACCGAGAACAGGAGTATAGAAAGGAACAGAAGGAAAAAGACGCTAAGGCAAAAGAAGAAAACGAAAAGGAAATAATGGATGTTGAACCATCTGGAAAGAGGCGAGCTGCGGAGAAGTAAACATGTTTTATCTAATATTATTAGTTGCGGTAATAATCCTATGATTTCGATATTAAAACGTATGTTTTGTTTGCAGAGCGAAGAAAGTAATGGAAAAATACATTGCGAATAAAACGGACGATGTGAGTACTATGATTTTCTTATTTTTGTTCTTACTTTTTTCATGTTTAACGCAAGATAAAAAAAAAAGATAAAAGATAATTTCTCTTTAACTTAGGAACAGCAACACTTAGGAGTATGATTATTAGGCAGTTTCGTTCTGACAGAACGTTCGTCTCCGTCTGAAAAATGGCCGTCAAACACTGAATATAAAAATCCGACAATCGGCTACTAACTAAAACGTACTAGTGGAGAATTATATCAAAAAAATTGTATAATATAAAAGCCTTGTAACTACATATAATGCTAAAACTACATATAACCTACATATACAAAAATCATTATTATCATTACATGTCTAGGAAGTTCCAACATATTTCAATATCTCCGTTTTACAAAACTTAACTCTTACGTACACGTATGTCCAGGGAAGTCATGTATGCGCGACATGTCACATTGGATTCGACAACGCAACCCAACTGAAGGAACACACGTGCGCACAACGCGATGACACTTCTGATTCTGACACTTCAGTCAAGATAGAACAGGAGGAATCTGATGATGATGATGATGATATCGATGACGTGGACTCCAACATTTCTAATGAAGAGGACGACGCAGAGGTGGAGGAAGAAGAGGAAGAGGATGACGACAGGAGGAAGCGTCATCCTGAACGTAAGTTATTTTAGAACTCTTAGCACTCTTAGCCCCTTAGTACGCACGTTTCCGACACAGCAATACACATTTACGGAGTTTCGTAGTCGTATACAGGTTACTACTATCAGGGTCTTACTTTTTTTTTTTTATGTAATACAGTTACAGAACGAGCTGACGGCCCACCTGGTGTTAAGTGGTAACCTCAGCCCATAACAAGCGATGCGGCTTGGGTCCTCCCATACTAGGTACGACAAGACCTAAGTCGCAACGTATGCGCCCGTAACTCTGAGACGTGTAGGTGGAATGTCTCGTGTGCCTGTAATTTCACCGGCAACCACACCTTTCAAACCGGAACACAGTAAAGCTTTCGCGTTACTGCTTGGCGGCAGAAATGGGCATAGTGGCAGTACTTCCTCGGACGAACTTGGCGAGAGTTCTACTGCCTTTAGTCATAAGCAGGCACCTTCGGGACATAGGTTCAGCTGAAGTAATCTGTGACTTATTTGAAAGTAAATATGATCTGCAATTAGGAACTTAGAAGTAAAATTGATTCATAACAATATTAACATTACCACGTGGTTAACATAGAGTTAATTTTCTGCAATCGCTTCCGATTGCGTGTTACTTTGACAATTTTATTTTTTCACAGATGTACCAAAGATAGTTTTGCCTTACAAAGTAAAGGATTTCAATTACTACCTAGGAAGAAGCTACGAAAATTTGTAAGTACGAAAATACTATTTGTAATACTAATATCCTATGACTGTATTTAATTTATTGTTTTCTTGCGCAAATTTCAGCCGAGAGCAACATCTCACAAATGAGCGCCTGTTCGACAGTTGGCGACATAGTCAGTACCAGATTCTGTCACAAGATGATTTTGCCGAATATTTGCCAGCTCTGGCTGAGTCCTGCAAAATACGAATCGACAACGATGAATGGAATACTTTTAAGCGATTTGAGGGTAGCAAGAGGGTGTGTGGAAGAGGTAAATAAATAGTAGACCGCTAAACTGAAAAAGTTTTTATTCAACTTTACCTAAATTAACTAAAATTCAATTTGACGGATGAATCTGACGTAATATTGTAATGGCCCCATGGAGGGTCGGATAGGGTTTAAACAGGCATCAAACTTATCGATAAGTACGCGTGACCTTATGTTTTGAACATTGACGTTTCCAAGCCATTTCTTTATGAATTCTATGGAAATAAAGTTTTTGACTTTGACTTTGACTTTATTCTAGTCATCAGATGTAGGCACCTAAACTGCCCGTTTCTTTTTAAAATTTTGAATACAAATTCTCACTTTGCTTTCTAATTCAACATCACCCTCCTATCTTACTTAGCCACATCTTCCACACAAAACATATCTATGGAAAGATCTAAGTCGTGTTGCTGTTGATACGAGCAGAGGATAAAGCTTCACATTAAACGGGCCACTTACACATATCGTTAGTTAACTGAAATATAAATGTTATCTGCAGGTTTAGCTCTGTTTACTGGCGCAAGTGTCCGCTGCATACAATGGGCGCCATCTTGCGACGACAAGAAACAAGATCACTATCTGGCGGTTGCGTGTTACCGCGACGCGGACTGCCCGCGGCGCGGGACGGACGAGCTGTCCCATCATCCAGCCTTGCTGCAGATATGGAACATTGGAAAATTCACGTAAGACATAGCTTGACTACACACCGGTGCATAGCTTGACATCACACCGGTTCTTATCTCGCAATGGTGTGTCACGGAACAACGGAAGGCACTTCTCACAGCTGCAAGGCTTTAGATACCCGATATCTACGGATTATCGCAAGCAACAGGGTGTTTGGAAGCTAATAAAAATGGTGTCAGCGGCGCCACCTTCTTTGGCTTTGCACCAGCTTCCAAACAACCTGTATATTTCGACATTGGCGATGCGTGGCGTGCCTGAACATGAACCTCGGAGTAAGCTTTTGTAGGAAATGGGAGCTTGTGTGAAAACCAAACATGCAACTTGTTTTTTAATAATTTATTAGTTATTTAAATTACATATCAAAAACTAAAAAAGTGTACCAATTTAATTATTTTTTTTTACTTGATATCTAAACAGTTTTTTTTTTTATGTAATGCAGTTACAGAACGGCCCACCTGATGTTGAGTGGTAACTTCAGCCCATAACAAGCGATGCGGCTTGGGTCCTCCCCTACTAGGTACGGCAAGACCCAAGTCGCAACGTATGCGCCCGTAACTATGAGACGTGTAGGTGGAATGTCTCGTGTGCCTGTGATTTCACCGGCAACCACACCTTTCAAACCGGAACACAGTAACGCGAATGCGTTACTGCTTGGCGGCAGAAAAGGGCATGGTGGCAGTACTTCCCCAGACGAACTTGGCGAGAGTTCTACTGCTCAAAAAGTTGAACATGTAGAAACTAAAAAACTCAACACCATGATATGTAAGCGTTCTATTATCGTGCACAGAACGGATCCCAAGTTTGAGGTTGGACTTGCGCACGAGTTCGGGACCGTGTGGGCGATGGAGTGGTGCCCGTCGGGCGCGCGAGACCACACGCAGGATGCTGATCAAGGAGGGCCGTACAGACTGGGCCTGCTGGCCGTCGCGTGCTCCAACGGAGGCGCTTACATACTCGATGTGCCGCGCTATGTTACGGAACACGAACAGTTAGTATAATACGTACAGTTACATATACAGTTAGACTGGCCTCATATCTCAGTTGGTTAGTAACCCTGCCTTCTATGCTGTAGGTCGTGGGTTCGATCCCCACCCAGGAAAAACATTTATGTGACATTTGTTTGTTCTGTGTTTGGGTGTTAATATGTATTATATGTATGTATTTACAAAAGAAAAGTATATAAGTATTATATCAGTTGTCTGGTTCCCATGACACAAGCTATGCTTAGCTTACTTTGGGGCTAGATGGCGCTGTGTGAAATGTCCACCAATAAAAAAAACGCAAACTAATATGACCTAATATGAATATGAGAAAAAAGTTATGAGCGATGTTGATAACAGGAAGCTCGCCGTAGCCCTGTTTATAGATATCATTAAGGTTTTTTTTAGAGAGCGTGGTGGTCTAGCGGTACTGACCCCCGAGTTTCAATCTTGAGGTCGCTGGTTCAAATCCCGACGTGCACCTATGAGTTTTTCGATTGAAAGATTTATGTGCGCAATACCACGTTCTCAAAACGGTGAAGGAAAACATCGTGAGGAAACCGACATGTCCTAGAACTAAAAATTCGAAGACATGTGTTGAGTGCACGAAAGGAGCCTCTTTGAGGCGCACTTACAATCCTTTCACCACACTGGTTCGACAGAACCGGTGACTCGAAATAGAAGAAGACTAAGGCTTTTGACCACAATCAGTATTTTTTCCTTTCTCATTCTCATCTCATTTTAATCTCTTATCTTCCAGTGGGCCAAAGATCATCAAAGTAAAACCAGTTGCCGAATTAAGATTTTCTATGACGCCTGGACGATCTAAGTACCAAGCCACTGCTTTATCTTGGTCTCCGGTGAGTAAATTACGTCTGTTATATTTTAAGAGCAGTAGAACTCACGCCAAGTTCGTCCGGGGAAGTACTGCCACCATGCCCATTTCTGCTGCCAAGCAGTAACGCATTCGCGTTACTGCATTTCGCGTTACAAATATTCATAAATTTGTAATACGATTTGACTTATGCATAGTCCTGAACCCGTAATACGATTCTTAAAAAACATGAACGCTATAACCTGATCAGCGACAGAAAATAAACTGTTCTTATTATAATACTAATACTAACTAGATATTATAATACTAACGATTTTATGACAGATAAATTTTGACATCATTTTATTAGTATTAATTTTATTTTTGTATTTCTTAATTTTATTAATATTATAGTTGAATTTTTTGACATTGTTTAAAATTACAATATAGGTTAAAGTTAGAATACGTACAATATTAATTGAGTCAGAACATTTGCATGCTAATCTTAGTAGAACATAATTGAATCTAAAATATTATTAACATCTGTGTAATCTACATTGTGTTCAAGCAAATAAACTATCTGTCTTTGTCTTATTAAGAGTGGATAATGAATAAATATCCGCTCATACCCTTGCATCAGGTTTCTTTTTATCGCTGACTGCATTCAAAGACAAAGTCAAAACTTTTATTTCCATAGAATTCATAAAGAGTCAGGTCACGCGTACTTATTGATAAGTTTGATGCCTGTTCAAACCCTATCCGACCCTCCATGGGGAAGATTACACATTATTATTTTTTCATTATTACATTAACATAACATATATCATGAAAAAACAATGTGTACAAATGTTTATTTTGGGAGGATAGTATCCAGTCAGTGACTACTATTTGGCTATGGCGCGGTTAAAGACTTTTGTTTTTACTTCAACTCATTCATGTTTTTAACTACAGTGTTGTGTTGTAACCTGCATAAGACATAATACATATTTTGTTTACAGAAAAAAGGTCACTCCGTGATAATGGTGGGTTATTCTGATGGCAGTACTGCATTTTACGACCTGAATACAAATTCGCCATTTTTGAAAACTGATGAAAATGGCGTTACCGTATATTACCCATTCGAGGACTCGCTCGCAGAAAACTCACCTGTAACAGGTTTGTTGATATATTTTGTCATATTATTATCGTAATATGAATGAAGTTGGGTGCCTCGGCTATGTTCTTCTTTCCGAAGTAGTATGAATATGCAACCAATGTCCGGTTGGTCGTCTCCACCATAGTCTCTCACTAGGTTTTTTTTTTTATGTAATACATTTACGGAACGAGGCGACGGCCCACCTGGTGTTAAGTGGTAACCTCTGCCCATAACAACCGATGCGACTTGGGTCCTCCCATGCTAGGTGTGACAAGACCCAAGTCGCATCGTATGCGTCCGTAAATGTGAGACGTGAAGGTGGAATGTCTCATGTGCCTGTAATCTCACCGGAACTAAAACTACACTTGATTAACTACACTATTGATTCAAGTTTGGCTCAACCTGCTATACAGCATTGCCACAAAATGGCTTCCAACTCAGCATTTTTAAGAGCAGTAGAACTCTCGCCAAGTTCGTCCGGGGAAGTACTGCCACCATGCCCATTTCTGCCGCCAAGCAGTAACGCATTCGCTACTGTATTCCGGTTTGAAAGGTGTGGTTGCAGGTGAAATTACAGGCACACGAGACATTCCACCGACACGTCTCAGAGTTACGGGCGCATACGTTGCGACTTGGGTCTTGTACCTAGTAGGGCCCAAGCCGCATCGCTTGTTATGGGCTGAGGTTACCACTTAACACCAAGTGGGCCGTCGGCTCGTTCTGTAACTGTATTACATAAAAAAAAAAATGCTAGGTTGTGACCAACCCAGCGCTGATCTTCCGTTGAATGTATGACACACGACCTCATGTATGTTCCAGGTGTATCTCTAGCGGCGTCGGTGTCGGAGCACTTGGTCGGTGGCGTCGCGAGTTCGTCCGTGACGGGGGCCACTATGTCCGCGTGGCCTTCAATCGGGCCCGTGGTGCGCTCACACCTCGCGGCCAGCAACGTCTTGTATACGCCCAACTGGCCCGCGGCTCTGCTCTGCAGCGACGATGTTCTCAGTGAGTCAATATTATATACTTTTACTATATATATACTTTGACTGGCCTCATAGCTCAGTTGGTTAGTAACACTACCCTTCTGCGCTGTAGGTCGTGGGTTCGATCCCCAGGACAAACATTTATGTGACATTTGTAACATTGATGTTTGTGATGTGTCTGGGTGTTAATATGTATTATATGTATGTATTTACAAAAGAAAAGTATATAAGTATTATATCAGTTGTCTGGTTCCCATGATACAAGCTATGCTTAGCTTACTTTGGGGCTAGATGGCGCTGTGTGAAATGTCCACCATTATTTATTTATTTATACTACTCTAGTTTTTCATTGATAGGCCTTAGCTCAGTTGATTGTGACTCTGCCTTCTGAGTTGTACGTCGTGGGTTCGATTCCCACCCCGACAAACGTTTGTGTGACGAGTATAGATGTTTGTGATGTGTCTGGGTGTTAATATGTATGTAATTACAAAAAAAAAAAACTATCGGACATGTGGTACCCATAATACAAGTTACGCCTAGTTTGGGGGTAGATGGCGCTCTGTGAAATGTCCACCAATATTTATTATTTATTTATTTATGTTTAAAAACTAGATTTTTGGTAGGCATGTCATCTATTGCTGATTATCATTGTCACCATTTCTTATTAACTTTGATCTCCCCCTGTTTTTTGGAACTCTGAATTTCATTATTCAGTTTGCCGAACAATATCATTTAATAGGGACTTCATTTTGTTTCACCAATATGCTTTAAACCGGTATCGATATAAAAGTATTGCCGCAGCAATGAAATCTACGAACGAGATGGAGTGGTGGGGCGGCGGGCGGCGGCTGGGCGGCGCGTGCGCGGCGGGCGCGTGCGCGCGCTGCGGCCGCGTGTGCCTCACCGCGCCGCCCTTCGTGCGCGTGCTGCGAGCGCACCCCTGTTACCCGGAGCTCAAGAAACAGGTGTCTACTCTCTACTCTACTCTACTCTACTCTACTCTACTCTTAGTAGTTATTACTGGCCTCACAAGCTCAGTTGGTAGTATCTCTTCCTTCTCGCTGTAGGTCGTGGATTCGATTCCCACCCAGGACAAACATTTGTGTGACGAGCGTTGATGTTTGTTCTGTGTCTGGGTGTTAATATGTATTTACAAAAAAAAAAAAGTATTCTATTAGCCGTCTAGGCTATAGATTAGTAAATCCATAGATAGTTTTTAAATACTACAATCCAATTATTTGTAATAATTTGTATTGTATGGGATGGATTGAATTCTTCACTTTAAAATGCAATACCCAAATGATTTCTTAGACAATTGGATAACCGCAATCTCTGTGTTCACTTTCTTTCGGTCATGACTTGGAAGATCGTTTTAAACCATACCGCTAGATGTCACTGTTTCTGAATTTTAATTCTACATGAAGAGTTGTTTCTTTTAAAACGTATTAACGTCTGCCGCCAAGCAGTAACGCATTCGCGTTACTGTGTTCCGGTTTGAAAGGTGTGGTTGCCGGTGAAATTACAGGCACATGAGACATTCCACCTACACGTCTCAGAGTTACGGGCGCATACGATGCGACTTGGGTATTGTCGTACCTAGTAGGGGAGGACCCAAGTCGCATCGGTTGTTATGGGCCGAGGTTACCACTTACCACCAGGTGGGCCGTCGGCTCGTTCCGTAACTGTATTACATAAAAAAAACCTTTTTCAAAATGACGTTCCATACAGATTGTTGCCACGGTGAAAATGGTACCGCTCGCGCAGAAAAGGAAACTGAAGTTGACCAATGACGATCTAGGAATGATTGTGGAACCCCTTACCTACGATGACACCGTCAAAAAATATGGATTGGAATTCAAATCGGTGCCTAAGAAGGATCAGGTAAGGATTAATTGATGGGCCTCACAGCTCGGTATTAACTCAGCCTCGCGCTCTAGCTCGTGGGTTCAATTCCCACCCAGACAAACATAGCACATAGACGTTTGTTCTGTGTCTGGGTTTAGTATTTACAAAAAAAGTTCATTAATATCCAAAAAAGAACAAGTATGAAGTCTTTTGGCGTCGGAGGTTTGTAATTGCGACGCCCCGCACTGCGTTATGTGTGGAACTCTTTACGTTTAGATCGTCTGACGACACCACGCCACTAAGGTTGCCAATACCTTTAAGAGTTCATATTTGTCCAAAGGGTTATTATACGGTTAACCTTAGGTTTTCCACTCTCAGTGAACAAGCCAAAATCAACCGTCCAACGTGCAATGATACATTCCCTGAGGAGTTATTGGCCAGCGCAAATCCTTTCGCCTCTATCGTTCATCATCCGCGGTAACAAAAACGATCGTGTGAACAGACAGAGGTGACTTTGGCGCGACACTTTCATATATTATTTTTGCCAATTTACAAAAATCAAAACATTTCAGTTTAGGTCTCAAAATCGAGTCTGACACCTCATTTTTAATGTCATCAAAAACTGTTTCACTGTCTTCAGTCATGTGTAAATATAGAAGTCATTCGCTAGTGATTGTAAAATTAGTTTATAACAAATCGATAAACCCCCTAAATATCATTTATTGTGCGGAATATGATTTTAAAACTTGAAACAATAATATAAGCCCAAAGCTATATGATATGTAATGTAATTTCTTCTCTACATTTTTTGGATTTCGCTAAAGTTAACTGGGATTATTAATCCTTAAGGAGGTCATTTCAAACAGATTGCGCT
This sequence comes from Chesias legatella, assembly GCA_947359385.1. Classification (NCBI taxonomy): domain Eukaryota; kingdom Metazoa; phylum Arthropoda; class Insecta; order Lepidoptera; family Geometridae; genus Chesias; species Chesias legatella. Next base: position 8,407,741 of record OX375783.1, read on the forward strand.
CTAAAGTAATTCCTTCTCACCGCATTTTAGCATTTTACCTTTATTTCGATTTTAATGTATTATATAATATGTATCTTATATTAGTAATAGCGGTGTTTGGTAGGACTTTCATTGTGTATATACCCATATATAAAAATAGGCTGCATAATTCCTACGACGCATCCTCACTGGTACCTTTTACAAATATTTTGCCTAGTTTAGAGACATAGACCACTTAAAAACTATGTTCAGCAGCATTATAAAAAAAAATATGTTTTGTCTTGTATTCAATCAATCAATCAAATATTTATTTGCTTAAAATAAGGGTAACAAAGGTCTGACGACTAAAATGGTTCCAACTTATTTTCACCACGGGGGCATGCAAAAATTTCTTATACAATGAAAAAATATAACAAATAATAATTAAATTCAAACAAATTTGTGATGTATTGTGATGAAATATACACTTTATTTCAACAGAAAATAGCATCAAAGTTGTGTGACAACGTGGAGCAGTGTCCGGAAAGGTTCCCGCTGTCGGAGCTCCCCGCCGCGGGGTTCTGCCCCTCCGGCGACCATCACAACCGGCTGGCGATCGCGTCGCACGCCGGATTCATCTTCATCATCGCCACGTGAATACTAAACGTAACACACATATACAAACATACAGACAACAAAACATTACTAGCTAAGTTGCCTCAACGTAACATCTTCCCCATGGAGGGTCGGATAGGGTTTGAACAGTCATCAAAATTATCAATAAGTACGCGTGATCTTATGTTTTGAATATTGACGTTTCCAAGTAATTTCTTTATGAATTCTATGGAAATAAAAGTTTTGACTTTGACTTTGACTTTGAAGTTCATGTAAATTTGTAAGATATTATAGCACAGTCCAACCGGTAAAATAGTTACGCATTTTGAAAACTGGGTGCGTGCCGTGCAAACAAATGTAGATGTAAAGTCAAAAAAAAAAAGTCAAAAACTTTATTTCCATAGAATTCATAAAGAAATGGCTTGGAAACGTCAATATTCAAAACATAAGGTCACGCGTACTTATCGATAAGTTTGATGCCTGTTCAAACCCTATCCGACCCTCCATGGAGAAGAACGTGGGACGTCAGTACATATAGGTTATCATTTGAAATTATATTAAATTCCAATGTACCGTCAATATTGAGTGGACATACTGTAATTGTACATACAATGTCATACATATATAATTACAGATACAGATAAAGATATTCACAATGGTACAACTAGAAACTAAAATAACTAGAACTAAAATACGTAGTTAACCCTACAGGTAACCCCGGCATTTCGCAACAAGCTTGATAAATAGTAGGGGTTTATTTGTGAATTTGAAAATAAATATGGGGGTGATGGACGAAGAGATATATTAGGGTTATTATTATTTATTTCAGACCCATAGATCCATATAATATATACCCATTATGCATCTGCTGTGCATATTACAAAATGTTATTTCTATAAAATATTAGAGAAAACGATGTAGGCATTGAAGATATCAAAATGATGAGTTTTATCAATTCACTATTCTAGTGAATAATGTATAATATGATTAAATTAATTGCTGGAAATACATTGTAGAAGAATTTAAGTTGGTAATACTGAAGACTATGGAAATAAGTAACTAAATTGACAAAAATTCATCATTACATAATATGTATTCGAAATAATGTTTTGAAGGGTACTCTTGAAAGAAGATCAAAAATTCACTTGTATGGAATTAGAAGGGACGAAATACCTAATTTTAAAATCACTAACGGTTTGTTAGTATTTAGTCCTTTAGACCTTACAAATAAGATTTAATTTAACTTTCACACCATAAACTGTAGGCCAGGTAACCATGAGTGATTATAAAATTAGGTATTTCGTCTTCTATTGTACATTTATAATGATTTTCTGTAATTTACCCGTTCTCAATCATAATTTTAAGTATGTACCCGGTAATCACCGCGACTTGTTTTATTGGCTCTTGACATTTCGATGCATTTGTAATGTGTCACGCGAATAAGTTAACAAGACCATACAAATCATACAAAAATATCTCGACAAAATAAGAAATATTTTCTTCATGTGGACGATTTTAAATATAATAAGTACCTAAATAAAATAATTTACACAATGCGTAAGGAATTCTGAAGTTGGTATTTTGATATCATTGAAGTACGTAAAGCCCGGTCTAGCAACGCACGCGATTTGAATTCAATAAATAATATGAATAGGTAATTGTTAATACGTATATCGGTTACCTTTATTAGCATTTAATACAATATACATTCTTACATTATCTACATATATAGGTACATAACATTATTTAGTTTTTATGAATAGTTAGTTCTTAGGTGGCCGTAAAATACTCTAGTATGTAATAAATTATTTTTAATTTGATGCCATTTTCCACTTAGACGTTTAAAACAAATTGTTATATGCAGAAAAACTTCTGGCCCATGAAGTCATTCAGAAGATAATTCAAAATGGCAACTAAAAATTATAGTTATTTTTTTTTTTCAGTTCAGTTCAGTTCAGTTTTTCAGTTAATAGCACTCGATGCATTCTCTAGAAATATAGCAATCGATGAATCATGTTTGTGTTATATAAAACTATTTAATTCTAGAATTAATACTATACAATTATTGTATATATTATACATTTTTTTTTTTTCTGACTCGAACGACTAATCACAAAATAAACCGTAAAAAAGGTTTATTAAAATGATATTTCGATGAAACCCCAAATTTTTACGAAAAATCGATCTCTTTGTAAAATAATAACATTGCATTCATGCAGTAGTTATAAAATTGCCTTTTATGCAAAAGTAATACTAAAAAAATAAAAAGAATCGTGAATATTAAGAGGGGCGCCCGCGCCGACTCCGTGGGTGCTCGGGGAATTAGTTATTAGTAGTAGTAGAATTCGATCAAAATGTGTTTATTATATTTTATTTGTATTAAGGTGTCTTTTTTTTATGTGATGCAGTTACGGAACGAGCCGACGGCCCACCTGGTGGTAAGTGGTAACCTCGGCCCATAACAACCGATAATACTTGGGTCCTCCCTTACTAGGTACGACAAGACCCAAGTCGCATCGTATGCGCCCGTAACTGTGAGACGTGTAGGTGGAATGTCTCTTGTGCCTGTAATTTCACCGGCAACCACACCTTTCAAACCGGAACACAGTAACGCGAACGCGTTACTGCTTGGCGGCAGAAATGGGCATGGTGGCAGTACTTCCCCGGACGAACTTGGCGAGAGTTGTACTGCTCTTCTCGCACTACCCCAGTGGTTTTATGTCTAAACATAAAACAAACCAAGCACCCGTGTGCACTCGCAGGGTTTTCTGAAAGTCTGCGCGTCTGAATATTAATATTTTATCGTACGTAGTAAAAATAAAAAACATTTCCACCTTTTGTATATGAAATTTGTAAATAAGAAATATGCGCCTTCTACCAAGCTTAGAGGCTAGTTTTATTTTATATTTTTATAGAAAAGATTGTATATTTATTCGTAATGTAAATATTATTTTCTTTTAGTATCCGAATGAATTCGTTAGCTTTTACTTTCTGGTTTTTAAACTTTTTTATTAACTAGAGATCATCGTAAAGCAGTAACAGAACTGTAGCGCTTATATACACAGCCCCATTATATATTTACATTATATACATCAGCTGTGACGCTTTTTGACTGACTGTAGCCAAAGTAGGCGCTGTATTGTTTTACGCTGCGACTTAATTCCGACATTATACAAAATATATTAAATTATGGATCAAATATTGAAACCTTCCGTTGAAGAGTATAAGATAATATATAATAATAAATAAATATAACTTAAGTTTCATAATGTATATTATATATTTGTGATTGTACAAATATTCATGTGTATAAATCGTCTATATTAAGCATTCTTTGCATGTAAGTATGTATACATACTATTTTGTTATATAAATGTAGAAAATATATACTTTTTATTTAGTTTCATGTAGTATTTAAATAGTGCTATAGTTATATGACCCAGTATATATAACTGTTCATAAATTAAGTTACTAGTTATATGTTAGGATAGAATTAGAATCCTTCCAAATTGCCATTTCACTGACTTAGTAACCGACGCCCGCGCCGGTTTCGCTTCGTTTTTTTTTTTCCTTCAATTTGACTTCAATTATCTTAAGTTTTTAATTTAGTCCTGGTGAAATCACATTATTTTAACAGTTGCGCGCAAAACAAGGTTTTATGGATACTAAAATAATTTGTATTTTGCGTTGTAGGCGATCTGGATTCGAAATGTGAATCAGACTAATTAGCGTCATTATCCAGTGAAATTATGGAAAATCTGTGAAGGTCACCATATTAAAAAAATAATTCTTTGATTCATGGAAAACCATGTAATGGATATCAGTGTGATAATTTTTTTTCAAGTTTTATATTATAAACGTATCTTTGCTGTATGCTTTACGTAAAGTCGAAATAAACGATGTATAAATACGACTTCTTTTATTTCTTAAATCGAGGACACTTTTTCCCGCAAGTGTTGTTTCAGGGTTTTTCAGCGTGTCTGATAAATTTTCCGAATCGGATAAAGTGTTTTTGTCAGAGTTTATTTAGTCGTTTCGAGTGGCGGCGCGTCTCCACTGCTTTTGTGATTGTGTTGGTATAGCGAGAGCCGGCCGACGGAACAGAACGCTGTCTCAGTTGGTATCGAGCCGCGCTGTGAATCGGACGTGTTTCCGTCGCTCTGCGTGCCGCGCTCGCGCCTCTACTTACGATAACATTCACATAAAAATATATATTACAGATATAAAACAATTAAAATTTTCTAGTACAATAATATTTACTTACTTTATCATAAAAAAACATTAATATCAAACAGCCGTTTTTTAATTATGAACTGAAATACGAGACAAAATAGCCGTAAGTTGTTACCTGAAAGACAGTAGCTGAAACAATGATGATGGCAAGTGCAAAACTGGTGCGGGACTGCAGTTCAGAGCTGGACTCCGCCGTGCGCTCGCTTTCGGTGACGTCTTCCATAGAGGAACAGGAGTCCACCTCCACAGACTCGGAGTACACGGAAGAGGAGAAAGAGTATGAACTGGACGATCTGCAGATATTGAAAACTATCGGTAAGTGGTTTACTGCATTCCCGTGTTTATTTGTACTCAAACATGCGATGAGGGGATTCTGGTAAATTCTTGCTGATTTCTAAATATCAGCTGCCAAAGTACTGCAGAAAAGCAACAGAAATATACGGGATTCACAATCGATATAGTATTAAAATAAGAAACTTTACCGTAGTCATCGCGTACGTGTTACCGATATAGTAAAAGTGATATGAATCATTTGCCACCTCTGCCCACATATTGACGGTAAATAAACTAACGAGTTTTCGCTGGAGAACATATTATTTTTCCATTCGTAAGACACGCTCTCTATATTTATTTATCCTCTACATTCACTGGACATTAGCATCACCTCGGGTGGATATTTATAAAATCTGTCGTTACATACACATCAAACCACTTTATGTTTTGATGGTTGAGAAATGTAACATAGATGAAAGAATATTTCTGTAAGTAGTTTTTGTAGTATATTATTGATTTTGTATTTCTTTTAATAGTATATTTTTAAATGACTCGAACTATTTAGTGTTTACACAAATTGACTGGGTCTGTGTACTATTGTGAACATTTGGAGTTAATCAAAGCAAGATTGGTTCAAAAATAAGTAAAATACAAGAAAAAGTCATTCCATATTCAAAAATTCCTACTATATCACTAGTTAATTTGAGCTTAAGAGAGGCACCTTTTGGTGCACTTGACAGATGTCTATGAATTTTTGGTTCTAAGACATGCCGGCTTTCTCATGATGTTTTCGTTCACTGATTTGAAGATGCGGTATTACTTGAAACTAAAAATGATGCTGATGCACTTCTGAATTTGAACCAGCGACCTCACGAACTGTGCCACTGGACCACTAAGAGCGTGCTCTCTTAAAATAAATAAACCAAACAATAATATCTCCGCCGACGAGATATTTTGTTTATGCTGTCAAATACCATTTGTTTGATATGCGAATACTCTTGAGACCAGCCCATTATAAAGTGATAAAATTGTTTGTGCTGTGCCTAGAAAACATGATTGTCACTTGTAAGAAAAGCCAAGCGGAATGGCCGCTTTACGAACGTACTTAAAAACTAGCAGATCGGAACTAACTCCCAAATTATATAGTTGTTGGGAGAGCTAATGAAAGATTTTGTAAGGGTTATTTTGGGGTCACTTCTGATGCCATACTGGTTAACTCCTGCGTTCCACGCTCTGAGTAAATAAGGCATATTACATAAACCTAAAGCTTTCATCTCTACCAGATTGAGTCATTTTTTTATATTCCGCCGTATTGATTTGCATCAAAGTCTATAGTTGTATTTAAGCTTTCACAATATTTTATAATAAAAAGAACATTGTTCCTGTCTAGATCACCAATTCCTAAATTGTTACTTTTGTCCAGTCGTCTGCTTAACGGCTAGGGCAACTTACGACGTGAAAGAGCGATGGATAAACAGTTTTGGTATTTTTCCCAAACAGTCATTCATCACAGATATTTTTCAGTCGTCAGCACGTTGAGGTCATATTTAGGTGCAGTGACTTCTCGTACATATTTTACTCTGATGATTTATTCTTATATTTGGCTGAAAGAGTTTCCTGCGCCCACATTTTTCAGATGATATTATAATCATCAGAGATCATCTCTCTCAATCATCATCATCTCTCATAATTGTTGTAGGAACATTAATTATACTTTTGTATTTGCGATATTTATAGTTTGAAAGCTAATTTGACGACTTTTCCTTTTACCGGTTAGAAGACAATTTCAAGCTCATCGCTTACTTACTGTCTGTCGGTTTGCGGACATATAATTTGTATGAGAAACGACTTCCTATCCACAAAACAGTAGCTCTATTCTCAGTTGATCTCAGGTGCTAAATTTAATAAAATTCATGAAAATTATTAACTGTTTACGAAAGAAATAATACCATGTTGATTCGCGATTTCGTATTTTAAGATTAAATGTGAATTGAGTATTATTATATTTTTTATTAATTTTGGCCTCTTATTCAAGAACAGCAAAATCTAACACCAGCCTTACTCGTGAAAAAATATCTGTGTTGGAGTTGGTCTCATCAGCTTCACTAGTTTTCGAATGTCTGAAGGTCAAAGTAACTAGGAGTTTGTGAATCATTTGCTGTTTTGTGATCGCAATTTTAGATAGACCGATATCAAAAACAATTCAGAAATGGATCAAGGTCGAAATCCTTGTGCACGTAATTATTGATATGATTATTATCAGCGATGTAGTGAGTGCACACCTCGACCCAATTATAGGAGAGGCCGGATATGGGCCAAGGGCGATCGAACCTGCTCACCCGGTAGGACACGCACCATTCCCATTTGACACTTTCCATTTTCCTCAACATTTGATGTGGTAATGTCAAACAATTACGTAAAATGTGTTAATATAATCCTATGTTGTATATGACACTATCACTAGCGGTCATTGGCAGACTGGTGAGCTCATATAGCCTCTGTAGCCATCAATTAAGAAGAAGAAGAAGAAGAAGAAGTGTTAATATAATGTCGACTGAGTTTATTCCTTTAGTCGTTCCAATGTTCACTCCGTAAGTTCCTGACAAGTAGGACGAATACTAATGCATGCAGAATATTATATTCCGGTTTGAAAGGAGTAAATGGTGAAATTACAAGCACACGAGACATTAGTAGACACGTAATTTAACAACAGTTTAGGTATTTCATCTCACAAATTTTCGGAACTGATCTCTTCTGGGTAGAATAAAAATGTGAGCCGTCAAGGGACGCCTGGCAGATGTGAAACATCGACATTATTTTGTAAAAGTAATATGCAACGCATGTCCGTGCATGCCGTGGCGACGCGTCGCCACGCCAGAAATTGGTTTTACGTGCGGCTATAGATGTTTCACATCAAAATGATAAAAGTGTCTCTCATACGCCATCTTACCAGTAGTTTATAAGAGTTCAAACTTTAGTATGACCAGGCCATTTAGCAATGCGGGGCGACGAAGTCAGTGATTGAATGGTAGCAGACCGAGGTAAGATAAGCTGATACACCACTAGCCAATAAGTGGTCAGATGATGATGATGTTTTTCTTCTCTTAGCGCAGGATCGAAAGCCTAAGTTATGAAATATCCAAAATTATAGTCTTCATTCTAGTGTTGGGTGCTATGGATCTTGGCTTCGCTCGTCTGCATTAGCCACTGTATTATGGATCTGAGTAACGAAACTTGATTGACAGCAGGAGTACAGCTGTCACTGTCAAGCACATATACACTATCTTCATTTATTTTCTCGGACACTGGCAGAGTTTGTGTATCTAAGACACGAAACCGAAAGCCAAAGAAGAAGAACTGAACTGAACTGAACTCATTTATTTTGTTGTACTGGCTGGAATTTTTTAAAATAATTAATTATATTTAAACCAGAATAGCACCTTTTTTTATAATTTAGAACAAGTCGAACGATACTGTACAAAGTCATTAGCCCAAGACTTTAATTTCGTACCATCATTCGTTAAGCATAACAGGGAAATTAATTTAGTTGTACCAGTAGGTAAACTACTAAAATATCGGCGAAAGTTAGAAAAGTGATAGTGGTCGTCGCAGACGCATCTAATAAGCGAATTAGTATTCTGTATGAGCGCTAAAATACCAGTGTTGTTTGTTTTGAAGAAAGTATCTGCAACGTTTTAGCCCAGAATTCGTAACCTGCATCGAATTATTATGTATTTTACTTCCATTTCGCCATTTCGCCCACCGCGTATAATTGGTACTGTATCCATAAACTACTAATTTAACGTTTTAGGTACGTTAAAAGTTCGTCAGTTATGGGACACAACCGGTGGCCTATCTGAGATAAAAGCTTTGATACTTGAATCAAGATAGGTAAACAAGGTTACATACAGATAAACAAGGTAAAAAGAAAAAACTACAATGTTATATACAATAGACGGCCTTACTATTCAAGCAATCTCTTCCAAGCAAACTTTTGACGATGAATCATTGCTTATACCCTAAATAAAGTGCATGGATTTATACATACACGATACGAAAATCCATGTCAAGCCAGTCTTAAGAACGAAATTCATATCATCACACAAATGTTTGCCCAGGCCGTTCTACTTACGGTGCCGCCATCTGTCATATACCAACATAATGTAGATATGTTTCCAAAGAGAGCAATTGTAAAGGGTAAACAGAGCACAAATGTCTGCAAGCTCTAGTTTGTACATTATCCTCTGTGCTCCAGTTACGCGCCTAACGACGAAATCACGACTAGCTACCACAGTCGCTTGTCCCTAATGTCAGGAACTTGCCAGACCATGATTTAGAATTATTTAATGTTCTGACTGTAATGTTTAGGTCCGATGCCATCCTTCCGATTGATAACAGTCTAGACACGTTACGTCTTCGCACTATGCACATATTACAATTGATTGAATTCTAAAATGCCTGAAATTAATTGGGACTTGACGAATTAAATTATTGAAAATAAAAATGTAGTTTGTCTACAGCTCAATACATAAATTATTATTTATTTTGTTGGTATATCATAATGTATTTTGAAAAGGAGTTTTTATGCAATTAGTGCATTTTGACATTTCGTTATTACGAAGTGGCGGGGATGCCGTCAGTGCTGGAGTTAATACAAGAATTATTTCACATGAGACTTTAAATTTTCTTGTCTCTAGGAACGGGCGTGATGCTATTGCTAACGCTACTAACTCTGCCCTCAGTATATGCCCTGTTACAGGTGTGAAATACTAAGTAGGTACGTATCTTTATTATAAGCGAAGTTTATAGATATATATTAGTAAATGTTACTAAATTATAAGTCATCAAAATCCTCCTGTACGACACAGCGACTCACTTCCGGTAAATTATTTTGGGACAGAAACATCGACCCAACTTGATATTTACTATTTATTTATATTTAATACTTTATTGCACACAGAAAAACAATGTACAAAGGGCGGACTTAATGCAAATGCATTTTCTACCAGTCAACCAGAAGAACAATGTTGGCGCGTATAAATAATACAATACAGATACAAAAAAAATGTGAGCCGTCACGGGACGCCTGGCAGATGTGAAACATCGACATTATTTTGTAAAAGTAATATGCAACGCATGCCGTGGCGACGCGTCGCCACGCCAGAAATCTGTTTTACGTGCGGCTATAGATGTTTCACATCAAAAAGTAATTTTAACTTTAACTTAGAACTTAATTAATAATTTTCAAAAAGTGTTCTTTGAAAGTTTGAATGCCGGTTTAGTAGGTGCCGTTTCAATTTCAGATGGAAGCGAGTTCCTGTTACTATGTGCCTGAATAAACAATGATTTTTTCAAAGAGTGTGCGTTGAGTTTTTCTTATTATATGATCATTTGATTAAACGGTCCGTAATGTTTAGGCACGCTCTACGTAATTATTTGTCACGCGTGATCGACGCTGCACTATTTGGGTTAGTGGGCCGTTGCTGGTGTAAATATAATCTACCATAAATATTATTTATGATCCATATACTGGACAAGGTGTGCTGACGGCTCTACCAAACAGGACGACATTTACCCAACTAAATCTATGCACATTATCTACCTATTGATAACTACGGAAATACAGATTGTTAAACAAAAAAATGTCTCTAACCGTTACTCTGTAGACGAAAATATATTTATTAACTATGTTTATAATAATTATTTATTTAAGTACACAAACATCATATAATATTACAAAATTAAACTAAAATAGAATAACAAAAAGACAGTTCTGATACATATGACAATAATATGTGTACATAACATTTACCATAACACATAGAAAATTAATAAAAAAGGAAATAAATACTTAAAACTATGAAAGTTAAAATGAATTAAGTAAGACTAAGAAGTTAGTAAGTATTGTATGTTTCAAAATATTTATTTAGTATTATCCAGCCCTATTACATTCAAATATTAGTTACTTCTATAGTTACTTTATAGTTACTTCTTATGGACACTCAAAATATTGCGATCTTTGAAGCGCAGTTTATAGTGAATGTATGAGATAAGGCATGATGGATGGATTGCGGTGAGACCGGCTCTGTTCCGCTCTGCGTGGACAATGGAGCTACATTGTGATTATTGCTCAAAGCTTTCCTTTCTTAATTCCCTTTTGTATTCAATTGTAAAGCTTCAAATGTGCTTGTGAACTTTGAAATGGTAATAAAGTTCGCAGATAGCGAAACATAATTTAAACTTTGTAAAAGCACCTTCACTTTTGTTTAAGTGCGAGAATTTCTAACGAGTCAACTAGAAATCAATAATTTCTTGAAGTTATTTATTTATTGTAAAACTAGGTTTCACAGCGTAATTACTTAAATATTTTATTTTTTGAAATGAGAACTATCCCTATGCCAATTCGAACCCTCATTTTGTAATTATAAATGGATCTTTTCGAATTTTTTTCATAGTTTCTTAACTGAAATACAAATGTTTTATTTTTTTGCTTTACATAAACTGGGATATGAAGCCTGTACACCACAACGTTAATAGCGCGGTATAACTTTAAAAGGTTGCATGGAAGAGATCACTTTTAGTGATAATGCCGCCCATTGTGTGCCTAATATTTTAATGTATTTTTTGTAAAATGTTTTTGTGGTGTATACAATAAAGAGTTAATCTATCTATCTATTTAACTCTATAAGAGTACCTTTCCCAACTTCTAAGTTTCTTCTGATGGAACGAGTTATCTCATTATGAATATAACGTAAAGTAAATGTAAGAACCACCCTCATTACCGTAATGTTTACGCCCTTGGCCGTTTTCCATGCTCGCGATATTAACGTGTCACTGTTATTAATATTCATGCGGGTACTTGAGGCCGGAAGGCATGGGTTGTGTACCTACTACTTATAAGTAGTAATTGGCAGGTAGTACTTGAGTAGTGAGTACAGGCACGTAGCCAGATTTGGTTCCGGGGAGTTTGAATGACCTGCGAAATACGGAACGCACGCGCGGAATAATCTGCTCTACCTTTTGTGTCTGTGCAAAAGTGAACCGTTTCCGTCTCAGGATCAAATGTCATTGCAGCACAGACAGAGATATACACTGGGCAAATAAATAAATATAAATATTGGTGGACATTTCACACAGCGTCATCTAGCCCCAAAGTAAGCTAAGCATAGCTTGTATCATGGGAACCAGACAACTGATATAATACTTATATACTTTTCTTTTGTAAATACATACATATAATACATATTAACACCCAGACACAGAACAAACATCAATGTTACAAATGTCACATAAATGTTTGTCCTGAGTGGGGATCGAACCCACAACCTACAACGCAGAAGGTAGGGTTACTAACCAACTGAGCTATGAGGCCAGTCAAAATTCATTTAGGACTAGAAGAAACTGTTCAAATGTCAAAAATATTTCGTATGTTCTGGCATTAATAGGCAGTTAATCTTCTTAGCTCATCATCTCTAAAATACAGGAATAAACATTTTTTTATGCAGTAACTCGCATTTTGCCAGACTTTGTGGAGACGTATACCTACGCTATGTTTGTTTCACTGTTATGAGGAACATTTTCCATAATACTACTAATTTATTTGATTGCGGACAATACTCTTTCCTAAACGAGCTGGGGCAGGCGTTTACTACAAACCCGTACATACAAGTAGGCATTTTGTACGAGTTTAATTACCAAGTTTTGTAAAAACTGCCTCACGCTGTAGGCAAACAATTTGTACAGTGAAAGCAATTGTCACTAGTTCTACCGGGCCACTAAATTCTGTTTTTTCTTTTTATGTAATACAGTTAAAGAACGAGCTGACGGCCCACCCGGTGTTAAGTGGTAATCTCGGCCCATAACAACCGATGCGACTTGGGTCCTCCCCTACTAGGTACGACAAAACCCAAGTCGCAACGTATGTTCCCGTAACTCTGAAACGTGTAGGTGGAATGTCTCATGTGCCTGTAATTTCACCACACCTTTCAAACCAGAACACAGTAACGCGAATGCGTTACTGCTTGGCGGCAGAAAAGGGCATGGTGGCAGTACTTCCCCGGACGAACTTTGCGAGAGTTCTACTGCTTAGTAGGTATTGCCAGCGTGTCCGCTGTCCTATTTATTCATTTACTTCAAAGTTACCCGATGTTGAGATCGATTATACTGTTCCGTGGAAGTGAAGGCGACCCACATGACGCGACGGTCCCACTCGAACGCTTCCCACGCTTCTGGGAAACCATCTCGCTTTTGACAATTTAATAAACGTCAAACATCGTGCGCAACGTGATTTAGGATTATAAATAAATATGTTTTTTTTAAACCTGATACAATTTTTAATACATATTATAAGTTTTACTTTATCATCACAAGGTAATTGGAGGACTATTTTGGTCACGGTCTTTTATTTTGAGTTCTTCAATGATGTTGCAGAACATTATTGAACGTCCTATGAAAACTCTGGGGCCCTATTCCCAGCGCGAAGTGAGACGTAATATTGAATTTATTTTATGAAAACCAAGAACCGGAAACATAGATCCGATGAGGAGGCCGATAAAATAAAGGTAAAGTCAAAGTCTAAGAATTCATAAAGAAATGAATCATGTTTTAAGTAACCGATTGCAGAAAAAGTAGGTTACCTATCAATTGGATTGAATTTTTTTATGCCACATTAGATGTAAGTGATTTATGTATCAATTTAGAAAGGATATACTTTCAGATAAAAAAATCTGTTTAGTAGTTTGGTTTTTAAATTAAAATAACTTATAAAATAGTCATCTAAGTGCGAGATAGCGTGGAATCATTCTCGTTCATTTACGATGAAGACGGCTTTTTGTTTTGCTAGCCAAAGTATTATAATTTCACCTGTATTGTTCTTATTTGGGAGAAAGTGATTTTCCCCAAAATCCGATTCCCAAATGCTTGCCTTGTAACTTCTTAGGAACTAAATAGTAATATGTAACAAAAAATTTGTGTAAGGAGATATAAGGCAGACAAAATGTATTTCAAGTTTTGGTAGAATATTATAAATTTTCAACATTTTTATTCTTAATAATGGCCTCATACGTGAAACAGAGTAAAGTGATAAAACATTTCACATACACAAATGTGTTAGTTTTTTAATAATATTCCATAACAAATTTTATAGCGATCTGTATCCCGTATATTTATTTAAAAACCAGAGGCGATTCATTCATATGTAACGTCTAGATAAAACTATGTTTTTCTTGGATCGTTTATTGTATCAGACGGATTTGAATTATGATCATAGGTACCTCCGTACTGTAATATTGTATCCATCTACTTACGTCAATAGATCCAATCTGCGAGTCCAGTAATAGATTTAAGTATAGATAGAGTAATAGAACTGATATTAAAGAAACCATAAAACTGAAAATGGGAAACGGCCAATGATTACAATCATAGATTTATTTGTTAGTTACCTATATAATAGACTTACCTACAGTCATGAGTATAACCTTAAGTGATCAGTCATACCTATGATGAACATAAATGATTAAAAACCACAGTTTAATAATAAATTCTTTTAAATTTCTCCATTTATTAGAAAAATTCCTACCATTCTTCTGGCAGTTAATGTGCGATAAAGATATTTAATTAGTTTAGTAGAACTTTTGTTCAAAACACAAGTATTTTATTAAGCTATTGCATAGCTTCTATCGCGGGCCTTGAGCGTGGAGACCGAATCCAGAAATTCCGTAACGAAAAAAACCTAACACCCCCCACTCCGACCGGCACAGCGGTGATACTTTTTAGTTTTTCCATCTATCGATAAATACCAGAACTTTTAATGACTTTTTGAAATATCACGCGCAATAGCTTTACCGCGGCAGTCTCCGAGTGCCACACGTCATTTTTTATATTTTTAATGTTAAATTTATGTCATTCTGATTGTAGTTAACGAGTTAAATATTACGTCTCACGACAGGGAAATACAAAGTCCGGGTCAATTCAAATATGATTGAGTTCTATCCAGATTAACATTGTTGTGAAAGATTAGATTATTGTTTGTATATTGAGTTGCCAAAACGTGCAGTTTGCGCGGAAGCTGGTACAACAAGTAAATAGATATTGGGAGGATTTAGCCGGCATGCATGCACCCCCACGTCATTCCACCGTGTTCATAACAACCGGATAACATTACACGCGCGATTGATCACACTATGTTGATCCAATATCCTCCACAATGTATGGTTATTGCGACTGGTAAATTTATCCTATCGATCAAATTGAGTAAACTCTCTTCTGTGTAATGATAGATGAGATTATAGATTGTATATATTCGTACAATATACAGGCTGTCCGGTAATTAATGGATAACCTTGAAATGGGTCTTAGTAGAACTATTGGGCATTCGGAAAAAAATATCAAATAAAAACAAAACCAAGTAGTATCAAAGATATTTATTTTTTGAATAATATCGATGTTTTGTTTTTTTTTGTTTTATTTGTTTTTTTTTTTGATACTACACTTTGTTTTTTTTTATTTGATATTTTTTCCGAATGCCCAATAGTTCTACTAAGACCCATTTCAAGGTTATCCATTCATATTACCAGACACCCTGTATAAAGATACTATTGTTACCTTCTGAGGAGTTGGGAGTGTAGTGAAAAAACATGTGAGCATGTTACCCGAGTATCAATCCGGAGGTCACTGGTTCGAATTCAAGACTGTACCATTCAGTTATTCGCTTAAAAAAATAAGAACAATACAGTTAAAAAAATATCGTGGTTGCACGGTATGTCTTAGAACCTTAACAGTTCTAAGACATGTGTCAAGTGCACGAAAAGAACCACTTTAAGGCCCACTTTATCAGCACACTTTTTAAAAGAGCCAGTGACACGAATAGTAGTTGTGGTAGCGGAAAGAATGAGTTTTATTCTTAAAGTATATTTTATATGGAGGTGTAATTAATATCGCTACTAGTACTCAAATTAGTCTTGACAACATCAAAATGATTTTTATTATTCAGCATTATGTAAAGAAAATAAATTCTCCACAATAAGGTAGTCTTTGTGAGACTTGATCTATTGTAAGTGCGGTGTATTTATTATGTAGTACGATGATGCAATCAAAGAAAAAAGTTAAACCGCATATTCTTTGTGTGCCACGTACTGTTCATACATCCGATTAATATCCGATGTTAGTTTCACTCAGCTGTATCATATGCATAATCACATAACACGTACAATATTTTAATACCGTTTGAATGTAGCACGTTTTTGTAACGTTATCTTCGTTTTGAGGTATGTTGAAAGTTTCAAGTCTCAAGGGAATTAATTTTAGTATCTGTAGCACAATATGTACGGAACAGAAGGAAAAGCAAAGCAGGAACAAAAGCTCGATTGGTTTCTACGTTGAAAATCTGCCACCTAAGCTTGTATTCCGGTAGAGTCACTTGGGAGCGATTACCCAATCCTGGCTCGCCGCGGGGCCGCCAACGCTACAAAATCACTTTTCATTTGGTGATATGTTGTCACGCAACCCTGTTAGTTGAAAAAGAAAATATTAATATTAAATATTACCCATACAAGCGTTGGTTAAGGGTCATTTAACTCTGAAAACAAGTAGCTTTTAGCGTAGGGAGGATTTTCTCGAACTTTCAGCCGCTCTCATACTATCAATAGCACACATTAATCTTTGCCAATATGTTAGTTCTCACTAGAGTGTATAGTACATGGTACCAAACTGTCTGGTCTAAAAGTAATAAGAGAAGTGGTTCAGGGGCTTTCTTTGTGCCAAATTGTGTCTATATCGGTTCAGCAACGGCCCCACGATGATTCACAGTGACACAGGTACCCTTAATCGTTATAATTAGTAACTTCTCACACGTAGCAATGTTCGCAATATCATATATCAGGCGTGCTGAGGTAAGTTTCACCACTTCTATTATTTACGACTGGCCTCACAGCCACCACTAACCGATAGAACCCTTCTGCGCTGTCGGTCGTGAGCTCGATTCCCATCCAGGACAAACATTTGTGTGACGAACATAGATGTTTCTTCTGGGTATGTCTGGGTTTCGGTATGTATTGTATGTATTTACTAAAACAAAAGTATAAAGTATTGTATCAGTTGTCTGGTTCCCAGGATACAAGCTATGCTTAGCTTACTTTGGGGCTAGATGGCGCTGTGTGAAATGTCCACCAATCATATTATTATTATACTGTATACTACTAATACCAAGAATGTGACCAATACTTATTGTTCCTAGAGTAAAATGCATAAAAGTACCTATGAATTTTATGCATTTTTTTGTAAATAGGTATTTGTGTGCAAAAATGGATAAAAATAGCATCGTCGATGCATAAATGGTGGCCCAGGTGTCCCAGCTCGTAAATTAAACATGAGGCGTAACGGAGACGAAAACACACAACAATACTTGAGTCTGTATAACTAATGCGATAAGTCGAAAACGTAGTTTATTTAGACGTTTATAAAATTCATCGCCAAATATAAATGTAAAAATCTGACGGTTACTTTGTAACGGTTAACTACATGCCGATATGACGAAAATTGGCATGAACGCAGCTCGACACCCGAGTAGCAGAGGATATTGGAAGCTTTTCCACACTCACAAAGTCGATACCTATTATGACTAAGATATACATTAAGTTACGGTATTGTAACTTAAGGTGAGTGCCGAGTGGAATGCTCAGCGACGCCAAGAATTCGAAACATTGTTTATGCTTGTGGTATGAACGGAAATGGCCCTGGACTTTACCTAATCACGTGCTGCATGGTTGTTCATACACTAATCTGTATGCCTGACAAAATGCAAAATCATTAACAACATATCATATTTCATATATATCAGCGCAGAAGGTACTACCAAGTAAGCTGTGAGGCCAATCAAAAGTATTGTAAAAGTAAAAGCTGGTAGTCATTTTGTAAGTTACATTAATTTATAATATTTATTATTTATTATCATAATTTTATTTTATTGATAAGGATTTTATTTTGTTTTTATTTAATTGTGAATGTCAATTGAAATGTTATTTTAGTTTAATTTTAATTTTATTTCATTTATAATCTCATTCATATGGAAAACGTGACACTCCGAAATAAATTTATATTATTATTATTATTATTAATTGTAAATTGCAGAGAAAAACTGTAATTCTTAGAGCTAAAGTAAAGTAATTACGAACTCGATCAAATATCGTTGAACTGTCTGAACCTGCCGTGAATATAATACATTTATTCCGTCAACGTCATTCATAAAATATTCATCGGTTACCTGCAAGTATTTTACGTGAGGATTATAGTTCAATACTGCAGTGAAATATTTTATGTAGGCATTTAATTTCAGTTAATCTTTATTTACTTCCAAGACAATAGATATAAGTTATCTGAAATCTGTTTTGAAAAAAGAAAAAAGCCTTTGTTTAAATCAAATTTAAAACAAACATGTATTTTATTAAAAAAACTATATATTAAAAAATTTACTTAAATACTTTAAGCTAGTGATAAATCAAACTAAAGTTCTGGACGAAGTTAGTTGATTGGCTAGTAGTGACTGGAGAAAAAGTGCATTGTAAAATGTGAAAAATGTTTAAATTATCACTGGTTAAAACGGAGACTTTGGGTAAAGTTAAATCGATAGATTTTTGTGATGTCACGCGATCCAGACTCGTGTATAAATTAGCTTTGAACCTTTTGTCACGAACATTACTTCCGCAAAGTAACAAAGGGTGTTAATTTACGTAATTAAATATTAAAGGTTAATGTGTTTTTTTGATATTTTTATGAGTATTATTTGGGAATTCTTGTTGTAAGTCAGCGTTGACTGAACTTTCGTCGGATAACAATAACACGAGCTATTTGTCACAACTTCACGATATTGTTATCCGTAGGGAGGACTATTGTGGCTTTTACGTATTTTGCTTGGAAAACGTGTGAATATATTTCTTAGGTAATTAAACATAGGGCAATCCCCAACTGGAGTTTTTGTGTGAACGGATTTATTTTTGGGTATTTTGGAGGTCTATGATTTAATTAAGTCCTAGTCTGCTTTGCTTTGAATTTTATATTCACACACATATGTAACAGTATGAAGTTCCGGTTTCTTTGTATGAAAACAATGGTTGGGTAATACAATAACGGTGACTTTAATTTTATTGTTAGACTCAAGGATCTAATTTCAGAGTGATACTAGAAAATACTGCGACAATAGATTACGTCAAACTGTGTCATAAAAAGCACGACTAAAGAGCGGCTCATCTTTCCGGAAAAATAGGACATTGGAGGGAACTCGTTTTGTCTAGTCTGGACTTTTCCAAAGAAAAACTGATAGCTTAAGATCAACACGGTACCTCATAAAAATGTACCACAACTTTTACTATAGTTCATAGTTTCATCAAAGTCGTATTCAAATTCTATTCAAGTCATTTATAAAATGATAGCTATGTCAACAATTAGTCAAAATCAAATCCTAAAAATTATAACAAAACAAAATTAAAATTAAAAGATACAAATATATGTAATTTCTTTAGTAGGTAAAAATACGTAGGCAACTTTTTATTCAGAAATTCGTCTTACTCGTCTCTTTCGTATACTCTCTACATATTAATTATACTGATAAAAATACATTATCTCATGAATGATGTTCTGTTATGTCATAAGTTCACAACTGGTTTTACCCGTAGCTAGAACATGGAGCCAATTAATTTGTGTCTGCAGGTAACGTACTTCCTATTGATATCGATGAAGATAAATATTATGTCATCATTGCCTTTGGCTGGGCAAGCGTGAAATATGTTTCATTACCGTAAAAGATAATAAACAGAGTACACTAAGAGCAGTAGAACCCTCGCCAAGTTCTTCCGGGGAAGTACTGCCACCATGCCCATTTCTGCTGCCAAGCAGTAACGCATTCGCGTTACTGTGTTCCGGTTTGAAAGGTGTGGTTGCCGGTGAAATTACAGGCACATGAGACATTCCACCTACACGTCTCAGAGTTACGGGCGCATACGATGCGACTTGGGTCTTGTCGTACCTAGTAAGGGAGGACGCAAGTCGCATCGGTTGTTATGGGCAGAGGTTACCACTTAACACCAGGTGGGCCGTCGGCTCGTTCCGTAACTGTATAACATAATACAAAAAAACACTTTTATGGTTCATGCGTTAAGAATAGGCATAATTATTCACATAATAGCATTATTGAAATGTACTTTTATGTTAACACATTTTAAATTAATCATTTATGATTTATTACTTAAATCACCATCAAACATAATCTGCTAAGTATGAGCTAGAATCACACGTCGAGGGTTTCATTGTCGTTAAGAGAGCGTGGTGGTCTAGCGGTACTGACCCCCGAGTTTCAATCCGGAGGTCGCCGGTTCAAATCCCGACGTGCACTATGAGTTTTTCGATTGAAAGATTTATGTGCGCAATACCACGTTCTCAAAACGGTGAAGGAAAACATTGTGAGGAAACCGACATGTCCTAGAACTAAAAATTCGAAGACATGTGTCGAGTGCACGAAAGGAGCCTCTTTAATGCGCACTTACAATCCTTTCACCACACTGGTTTGACAAAACCGGTGACTCGAAGAAGAAGATTGTCGTTAACATATTTTACATTAATATATTATAATTGAATAATAATGTAATTATATTTATATTATGTATATACAAGATTACAGTATTACTTCGACATATAGAGCGATGAATACCAAAGTACCTTCAAGGGCTCCGTTCGCCTTTGGTCTCTGAATTATAAAATGCTTGAGTTCTGCTCATTCAAATGTAAGGTTTGGCTGGACATTTACATTCGTTTTAGAGAGGCGGCCGATTGGAACGGTCTGCTCCCAACTAACCTTAGGCCATGATCCTATTCTCAGCACTTGATTAATGTTCCAGTAATCGTCAGAGTCAATAATTGCTGGTCGGCTGTGCGCTATAATAGACAATTTTGTTTGTCGGTTCGATGGTTCAGTGACTCAGAGTTGTAATTCAAGTGCTTGTTTCTTTGTAGTCTTTTGATGTGTTATTGTAGGATTTAATGTTCGATCATAGACAGAAGACGCTGACACTTTAAACTGTAATTAATGAATTAATTCTTAGTTAACGTCTCTAGTTTTTCACCTTTGTAGAGTACACACACAATTATGTGCAAGGCTTAGTACTAAGCTATATTTAATTGATTTTTTTTAAAGTACAATGGTCCTTGTATGGCTGACGACGTCCAAAACCATTGAGACGAGTTGAAAGTTCCTTTCAACCACTACGTTGATTCATAAATTACAAACGACAGTTGGATTATATCCAATAATCACTACTTTGACTTTCATCCTTGACATCTCTGATATTGTGGTTTTATCATTGGAGCTAGACTTTTTCCCGACATTCTCACGAACTCTGCTACACTCATCTTCGATTATGATACTTGGCCTCATTTATCAATTTCTAATGGCTGTGGTTCTCTGTAATCGTTAGTGCTAGTAGGTGCCTACATAAAATTATTTACGTTCCCAGGTCAGGTTGGTAACCGAGTCGTGTAATTTGAATAGCTTAGCTTTCTGTTCTATTAATGTTGTTATTATTGGTAGGAGCAAGGATAACGAGATGTTTGTAAACCATTAGCTACGTGCAACGGTGCCGTTGCCAATAGCTGAATTTGCGTTTCCGAGCCACATTGTTAACATTGTGGCGTCAGAAAGAAACTACGAGTGCGGTCGTTGCCTAGTCTGTATTACCTAACAGAAATTTACGTAATACAAAATATAAATACTTTCGTAGTAGTTCGTTAATCAAGCTTAAAAATCGCCTTGCAGTCATCTTGAACTTGGTTTTTATTTTAACGATTTGTTTTGCCTTCGCGTCAAGGTCGCTCTAGATTCGGTCCACAGGGTGTCGACTTCCACGCTTGCTTTGTTTTCAGTGTGAACATGGCGGAGATTAATGTTGATAAAGTCGTTTTAAAAAGTTGTTAGGCAGTCCTGTCTCTGTGACGAGTGGGACAGCTGTGCGCGTGACGTCAGGGACGTCTGGACACGCGCCTACTCGCCCACCTTGTTTTCTAAAACGTTGATTTATTCATTTTTGGAAGTCTGGAAGACGAGTCCGTTTTTTTAAACATTGATATGCATTTACTTCATTGCCACGGGTTTATAAATCTTAGAATATGTACCTCTATATATTAAGCATTTGTTTTACGGTATTACTAGTAAATGTAATCTTTTTGTGATCTTGAAATATCCATGAGACAGTTTTATTTGCTAGACTCTGTGATCTATGTTGTTTCCGAACTTGTACCGGACGGTAACGGTCTTGGCAGCACTAACATTTAGCCAAAACACGCAGTTGACATCATGTACTAAAGTAGACATACATAAAGTAGACATCTATACTAAAGTGCGTGTAAAAAATACTATTTTGAAGAAGTAAAGACAAAAGATATGATGGCACATTTTATGATGTGTATGAAACCGCAACACGATGCCAATCAAAATTGTGTAAGAAGCCAGACGCGACGTTTAACATTTGAGAGACTATCAGAAAAAAGTATATTACGAAACAAGAATATAACAAATAATGAAAGAAAACATTTCACGACCACTTTGATTTTCTAATGTGAAAGAGGCGATTTGTACGATCTATAGTTTACCTATCAACTAAATGTTATTCAATATTTATTCAAAAATTTGTCGTGTTTGAAACATCACGCTTCTTTTTGTCTTTTCGAATACGAAAAATAAGCATAATTTAATTGAATCATTGTAATATTTACAGGTACCAGTATAATCAAATATTGAGAATGAAAATATATTTATCTTTATTTTATTTATTTATTTATTTCGGAAAACCAACAGCTTATATACTATGTCCTTAAAAACTTAAATAGAAATAGCTAGCCAATTACAGGTCTTCACTAATAGAGAGATTTTCATGTCTTGCTCGTTTTTTATTGACCATACTGGGTTTTGTAAAATCCAGTAATCTTAACTGTATTTAGCTTCAGTTCATCTTATATTATATATGCGAAAGTTTCGATGGATAGATGTTTGTTACGCAATCACGCCAGAACTGCTTAACGGGTCTGGATTAAATTTGGCACAGAGCTAGACTATAGTTTGGAATATCACATAGGCTCTTACATCTCGGAAAAGTGTATTGCTCCCGTGGTATAACTTGATTCACAGAGGGGCGAAGCAATTTTTCAAATAAATCTACTCATAAACTAAACATAACGATAACACGTTTTGACTGAATAAGTAGTAGTTAAGTATTCGTTAAACTAACCACATTAGTACAGCAGAGTAGACGTCTGGCAACACATGTCGTCCACGTGTATTCTGTACACATAAGTATAAGCTCTAGAAAAGAGTCTAAAATTAGTCAGTCCTCAGAATATAATTTAATATGACGATCAAACACAATGAAAAGGACATTTGCAAGGATTTTCATGCAGTAAAATTGGGCTAAGGATCGTTCAGAAATAATTTGCAAGTTATGGGTACTAAAGTGTACCAAAATATATGTGAAACGACCAGATCAAAATAACTGTTTTGACTTTATTATACTGGTTTATTGGCAGTAACGAAAGTGTAAGTGTTTTTAATCAGCATCAAATACTACCTATAATTTTTCCTAAATAGTGCGTTGATTTTCTAAAACTCGTAAACGCATTATAATGAAATAAATAAAGAAATAAATATCATTACGAATATTATAGCTTCGTATGTGCCTTGGAAACCAACGTATAATAAACATTATTCGAAATCATATTATTGTTGTCTTAATAATACTGAATGAAAGTATTTTAAGAAATTTATAGTCGAATAAGGTGGCAATTTCTTTGAATGGACTAATAATTTTTTATTTAATAACAAATTGAAAGAGTCTGTGATTTAGAAATCATTGCTGACAAAAATTCTTTGTACCTCCTATACCCATTTTACCAATACCCGCCAGTCAAGCTCAAGTCAGTGCTAATTACTATACAAATAACTAACTATACACAATCCAGATTAATAAATCTAAAATAAAATGATAAAGGTTTCTTATACATAAGTTTTAGTGCTGATATTTTTTAATAGGCCTTTAATCTTTTGTTTCCACTTCATTAGCGAGCATTATTTGGCAGAATAACAGGGTCATTATGACGTTCAGTTGCATGTAGTTTGAGATGTAGATATTTCTACTTCATTAGCAAATTGTCGTAAATAAAAAAGACGTAGCGTAAATTAGAACTGGGCACGTGCATTTTGTACTGCAGACAGACAGTGTCACACATAATTTAAGAGTTTAATGATCCTATTTCCTCCTTGAGGTAAAAACCTAAATAATGCAGTGTGCACGACTTAAGGAAAATCGCTTATACAGTTACAAAGATGGTGCTCCCTGGATGAGATCGCTATTAGCTTTAGAACAGAAGTCGCAAGTTTCAACGTAGTTTTCAACTGTCTATGTGAGAGATAAGAAAACAGTTCTTCCGTCTGCGTCGCCCGAATTAACAAATGATTATCGCTCTCCGATTTATTCTTATTATGAATGGTAGAGCTAATGTCATTGATGACTGTGACTGCATATGGTAGTCACTTAAAATCATGCCAGTGTTTTTTTTATGTTATGTAGTTACGGAACGAGCCGACGGCCCACCTGGTGGTAAGTGGTAACCTCGGCCCATAACAACTGATGCGGCTTGGGTCCTCCCCTACTAGGTACGACAATACCCAAGTCGCATCGTATGCGCCCGTAACTATGAGACGTGTAGGTGGAATGTCTCATGTGCCTGTAATATCACCGGCAACCACACCTTTCAAACCGGAACACAGTAACGCGAACGCGTTACTGCTTGGCGGCAGAAATGGGCATGGTGGCAGTACTTCCCCGGACGAAGTTGGCGAGTTCTACTGCTCTCAGTGTAGTCAAATGCAGTTATAAACTGCCATTATTTAGCCCAACGAACTGCAAATAGGTCGTTCCCTTCAAGTATATGAGCGTGTATCGATGTGCCCATGAGTTGACGTGATTCCGCAAGTATATTTCTTGATTCTGCGTGATATTATTGTTGGGATGAAGTTATCGGCGACCGCGGCCGTGCGCCGGGCTAAGGCCACGCGCGCCGTTGTTTGTCTCGGTACTTTGTTGATGAAACAATTCAGACATCGCTATCTTGATACTTTTTGCATTATCAATCCGGAGGTTGGTTCGTATCCCAACGGGTAATGAGTTTTTTCAATTGAAAAATGTGTGTGCAATACCACGTTCTCAAAACGGTGAAGGAAAACGAGTCCTAGAAGCAAAAGTCCGAAGACGTGTAAAGTGCACGATAGGAGCCTCATTGTGGCGCACTTTAATCTCTTTTATTACACTGGTTAGAGAGCTAGTGACACGAATGGTAAGTAGGTACTAGTATAGTGTTATTTTTATTTATAACCTATTCGTTTGGTATTCAATTACTTATACACATACAAGTATAGCTCAATGTTTTTTAAGTAAACCAAATTTCACAAATAATAATAATAATAATGGTGGACATTTCACACAGCGCCATCTAGCCCCAAAGTAAGCTAAGCATAGCTTGTATCATGGGAACCAAACAACTGATATAATACTTATATACTTTTCTTTTGTAAATACATACATATAATACATATTAACACCCAGACACAGAACAAACATCAATGTTACAAATGTCACATATAAATGTTTGTCCTGATTGGGGATCGAACCCACGACTTACAGCACAGAAGGTAGGGTTACTAACCAACTGAGCTATGAGGCCAGTCCAAATGTGTGTCTACAAATTAAGTTTCGGTTGTGATTATGATTTATATCTAGGTTAGGTATTAATATATCTTTAGGTTCATAAGTCAAATGACATAACTAGGTGAGCGACGCGGGCCGCCGCCCGGCGGGAGCACCTCGGTATTTAATTCGCAACCTCCAGATGCGCAATTGGTCGGGCAACGTTTTAATCACTCGTCGAATGAGATTGACGAGATTGAAGGATGCGAGTGACGTGTTTGGACACTTTTGAGGTCATGACGTCATTTTATTGAAAATTTAAAAAGCAATTGATCATTTAATCGCCGCTATAAATCGTTTTAATATCTTCTTAATTAGCATTTCGCAATCTTGTGTTACGAAAAATATTTTATAATAGCTGTTCCCCGCGAATTTGATGTTATCACGCACCCCTATTTTACCCCTTTGTCATATATATAAACTAGCCGAGTTGCTCCATACATCAGCTGTCTGCCAGTGAAAGTGCCGTCAATATCAGTCCAGCCGTTTCGGAGATTAGCCGAAACAAACAGACAGACAGACCGGCAGACAGATAAAAAAATCATTTTTTTTTATTTTTCATGTACAGGCTGATAAACATTTCATAAATTTATTTATACATGTACCGTATATAGGTACTTTCATTTGCATTTACTAAAAATCTTTTTATATAACAAACAGAAAGTTCAATTGTATTTGATAAAGAGGATTTAGATTTGTTTTTTTTTTTATTATAACACATTCTAGACGGACATTATATTGACATGTGATGTCAACAATATCCCGCGGCTTCATCTGTCTCCAGTGAAAGTGGTTGGTGCGGTCCGGTTTTCGTATTTTGAATGCCCTTCACCGGTTTTTGAACCGAAGCCGCCGAACGTAATTTGATAAACGGAATTCATGACGCAATCGGAAGGTCACAGTTTCGTAATTTGTTTGATCGCTCACTTTCTTTTTCTGTCAAAGGTAAACATCTTCTTGATATTGGTACTTATACTCTGCTATATAGCTTATACTTTTGGCCTGTGCTAAGTATGCTATCCATGCTTGCAGTTTCGAACTTTTGGACTACAATTTTATTATTATTTTCTACAATTCTACATTGTAATTGATAAGATGTGATGATGTTTGGTCTTGTGCAGTTAAATATTTAAAATGACAAATAAATACAACAAATAGAACCAGTTGAAATAT
Organism: Chesias legatella; assembly: GCA_947359385.1. Lineage (NCBI taxonomy): Eukaryota > Metazoa > Arthropoda > Insecta > Lepidoptera > Geometridae > Chesias > Chesias legatella. The sequence continues at coordinate 8,434,770 of OX375783.1, forward strand.
CTTCTCACATTAAGTATTTGTTAATATTGTATGAATGGTAAATCTAAAAGTACAGAATAACTCTTTACTATATTCGCCAGATATAATAACATGTTAAAAATAAAAAAATAACCATGGTACCATGGGCTTATGGATAAAAAGTCGCTAAAGCGCTCTCTCCCAGGAATTTATTGAAAGTCAATAAGTTTTATGCCTAAAATGTATTTTGATAAAGCAAAATTTAGGACTCAGACTCATTTAGTACTCGGTGTCATTTCAAAGAGTAATGCTTAAAAGGCCACTTCATCAAATATCAAAACGGCTTTAGAAGATATACCATAGATCATAAACGTTTATAGCGAAGATACGTAGAGCTATAGATTTCACGTCAAAAGCATTCTAATTATTTCCACGGAATGGAATTAGGCCGCTGAAGTTAGTAGTTACTGTCCTTAGAGCCGACGACGAATTTATGGTTTCTGTTCCCGGCAACAGTTGCGTAACAACATCAGAAATAAAGTGTGAGGAAACACCGACCGCCGCCGCCGCCGCGCCCGCGCCGTGGGGAGTTGCGTAAATTATCAAAATGGATGTTTATTTTGTTATCAGGTCGGACGTCCTTACACGAATAGTGTCAATATACATTAGAACTGGAGTTTACGAGGTGACACGGTGCTTTGTAGCATTACACAAATCCGTCCTTGATTAGTACTTGTATAGTATTAGCACAGAAATAAGTCTATGACTACTTATTTATGTAGTTGTTATATGTGAAACAGACAACAGGTATATATAGCATATCCCTAGCTAATGTTGAGATAATTTAAAGACTTAAGCTATTGTTAAAATCAATTGGGGTAAAAAGCAAATTAGTACCAAGTAAAAGTGTTCAAAAAAAGACTAAATCGGTCTTCTTTTTCTTCGAGTCACCAGTTCTGTCGAACCAGTGTGGTGAAAGGATTGTAAGTGCGCCTCAAAGAGGCTCCTTTCGTGCACTTGACACATGTCTTCGAATTTTTAGTTCTAGGACATGTCGGTTTCCTCACGATGTTTTCCATCACCGTTTTGAGAACGTGGTATTGCGCACATAAATCTTTCAATCGAAAAACTCATAGGTGCACGTCGGGATTTGAACCGGCGACCTCCGGATTGAAACTCGGGGGTCAGTACCGCTAGACCACCACGCTCTCAAACTAAATCGGTGATGTTATGGAATAAAGGCCAGGTCAAAAGTACCCTAAGCCACCGAGCATGCATGAAGAATGTGATGAGAGTAGATGAAGCTAAGGAGGCATGTCAGGATCGTAGCAGGTGGAAAACCATGATCTCTGCCTACCCCTCAGAGAAAAAGGCGTGATTTTATATATGTATGTAAAAGTGTTTTAAACATTTGACTATTATACAATTAATAAGAATATAGCTAGTTGTAATCTCATGAAACTAATCGAGAAAACTTTTTCTAAGCCACCTTTACACGTGCGTGCAAAAGATATGTGAAGATGACGCAGGACTCCTACGTTTTACGTCTGTAAGATGATCCAGTCAGGGGTAAAGCTGTAAAGAATTAAAAAATCTGAGTCTGATAAAATTATCCTATGAAATCATCACAGACAAAATACTATTTCATATGAGCTTCATCTCGAAAACCTTAGATGATTGCGATGGATGAAGTTATTTTACGAAAAAACTATAAATAATTGAATGGTATGCTGTGCTTATAACGGCATAATTACATCAGATATACATTGGGTCATCCCTTACTGATTTACGGGAACATCCCAGTCATTGAGCTGTATGTAGGTTGAACTTGAAGATGGAACGTCTCAAACGTTTATAATTTTACAGAGGTAGGTTTACTATAATTTCAATTAGTAAAATATGAAATATTCAATAAACTGTAGTAGTATTTGATTCTAAGTAATAATTCGCAGTTAAAGAAACCACAGGTAAGATTAACTGAGCCATCACAGAGTAACTGAATGAAAATAAGACGCGCCTTTAAGATATTCACGGCTGGGGAAGTGGGTCAGAGTTGTGCGTTTACGGTCTTTCACGGCACACTTGCTGTGCTAATGACGGTAATTCGTCGCTAGTATTGGCACAGTCTGTAGTTCTCTGACGACAATCTTTAAGACAAATTGGCTAAATACCGTCTCTTCTTGTCTAATTGGTACAGCTTAGTTACACAATAGGGAGAGTTAGTGAGAGTAATTTTTTTTATTTTCATTATATACAGGGTGTCCGGTAATGAATGGATAACCTTGAAATGGGTCTTAGAACTATTGGGCATTCGGATAAAAATATCAAATAAAAAAAAAAACAAGTAGTATCAAAGATATGTATTGTTTCAATAATATCAATGTTTTGTTTCTTTTTGTATTTTTTTTGTTTTATTTGTTTTGTTTTTTTTTATGAATTTTTTTATACTACTTGTTTTTTTTATTTGTTATTTTTTTCCGAATGCCCAATAGTTCTACTAAGACCCATTTCAAGGTTATCCATTCATTACCGGACAACCTGTATATTGTGTCACTATATATATGATGATTCAAAGATTAAAAATAAATGGGTTTGTTATCAGTATTGTGCAAACTCAACACGATCGATATTGAAAAATAAGAAATTTAAATATTGGCTTTTTACTTCGGGCGTGGTACTCGCATCATACCATGTACGTAAAAACAACAATGCATTTAGGAGTAAAAATTGACTCGACTCTCTTAGAAGATGAATAAATTAATCTATGGTAGCTGAGTTCATTTATATTCAGCACAACCCAAGTTCAACCACTTAACCTTCTCAAGGATTTAAAAGAAAATCAATAACAGCGTAGATACGTAATTGTTAGGACAATCTATATAAATATAGACGCAGACATTTGAAATCAATCTTTGTAACCATGATGAATCATGATCAAAGCTTTTGGATCTATTATTGGCTACTAAAATTACTTAAACCTACGAAATCTGTCAAAAATACTCATATGACTAATGACTACGAGTTTTAATAAAACGTTTGATACAAAATCATATATAGCTTATTTCACTGGAATGACTCAGGACTTACTTACTTACTTACTGGTGTGGCGCAGCGACCCAAAGTGGATCTTGGCCTCCGACACCAGAGTCCGCCAGGTTTCCCGGTCCATCGCCGCGTTCATCCAGTCGACGGCCAGAAGTTCGTGCAGGTCTTTTACCACTAGGTCTCCCCAGCGGTACCTCGGGCGGCCAACCGGCCTCCGCCCGCTCGGACGACCCACGTATGCACGTCTGACTGCACGATCCTCCTCCATGCGAACAACGTGCCCCAACCATCGGAGTCTCGCTGACTTAGTCTCTCCTAAGATATTAGGCTCAGCCACCAGGTCTTCGATCTCTTGGTTCTTGCGACGTCTCCAAGTTCCATCTTCTCTTTGAGTCGGTCCTAGAATTTTTCGATAGATTTTTCGCTCTGTCACTAGCAACTTATGCTCTTCTTCTTGTGTAAGTGTCCATGCTTCGCAGCCATACATCAGAATGGGCCTAATAATGGTTTTGTAGATGCGAAGTTTTGTGGTTCTGCTCATCAGCTTGGACACCAATACATGATGCAAAGCTGCTGTGCATCGAAGAGTGTTCTGGATGCGAACCTGAATTTCATCTTCTCTATTATTGGTGTCTGTGACCGTACACCCCAGGTATTTGAAAGAGCTTACGCCTTTATAGGAGGTGGCTCCAACCACCAAGTCTGGCCTACGAACCCGAGTGTTTTTGTATCGCTTTAATGACTCAGGACAATGGAAAAATACATTAACCTCATCTATTTTGTATTTATTTAGATATCTTGTTAAATTGACACTTACTTTTTAACAGCAGGTTTCTGAACTGAACATAGGTATTTAGTTTACCTATTATCAGTCTATCTACTATCCCGAAAATAAATTTTTTGAAATGGCGAAAAACTTTTGTATGATTCCAACCTGAATTTGCATATCACATTTCTTTTGGGATTTGTGATGGGGTCAAGGTATATTTATTTAACGGCAGGACTAAACTCACAATGTGTGCCTTCATTTATAAGAAACTAAATGCTTTATAATTCCGGTATGAAACAGGGTATAACTGTCAAGTACCAATTTCGTTGCCTCTTCTTTGAGCTTGGCTATTGAAAAAGTTACACTGAAACTAGTAATCAATATTTATTTATATACATTGGTGTCGACTCCGAGATCAATAACCTTAATTGTCCTTAGCATTCATCGCGAAGTCGAGCATGCCATAGGCCAAGGTAATTAATCTGGCCTTACAGCTCAGTTGGTAGTAGCTCTGCCTTCTGCGCTGTAGGTCACTAATTCAATTCCCCAGGGAAAACATTTGTCTGACATACATAATATGTTTGTTCTGATGAACAGGCATCAAACTTATCGATAAGTACGGGTGACCTTATGTTTTGAATATTGACGTTTCCAAGCCATTTCTTTATGAATTCTATGGAAATAAAGTTTTTGACTTTGACTTTGACTTTGACTTCTGTGTCTGGGCGTTATTTTTTATTTGTGTAGTAAAAAGATTAAAGCATTATGTGAGTATCTGGTTACCGTAGTACAAGGTTGCTTATTATGGGACTATGTAGGATGGCGCTACGTGAAATGTCCACCAAAGGTATTATTATTTAATTGCATATGGAATGGTGAAATGAAAATAGTCTTTAGCTTCTTAAGGTATTCATAAAGTAATTATATATAGATTTATAAACACTGCCTTGTTTACCCTATTTATGTAACTTTAAGTGATACATAGTTTATTTATTTATTATCACCAACAAAGTACACACCGATTACAATAAACAATATTTCCATCTAAACAAATCCTTCTTCTTAATATTACTCTAATTACAGGCGATAGACTTCAAGCAAAAATGAGATCGTGGTACGATTGGCCGACTGCTCCGAGGCAATTTAAAATATTGGTATATCGCCCTATTTGAATCTTGAAGTTTATATTGCCATCTTACGATGGTCTTAAAAAGCCGACTAAAACTATGGCATATTCAAGCCCTATAAATACACCGTAATAACAGGGCAGCAAGTATCCAAATATTAGTAATCAGTTTCACCAATTTGTTTCTGAGAATATGTTTTCGGTGATTCAGCTGGAGATTCCCAACTAACTAAATTAATGGTCTCATCAGTAAACAAGATGAAAAGCGAATTACTTCTAATGTCCTCATTCGACGAACATTTTCGCTCACGTTCTCACCATGATGCAAATAAACTTGCTTCCATTAGTGATCATATCAATATATAGATATACTGAGTCAGAATTAGTACATCACCCGAAAAAAGGTCATTCGATACACGTAGGTGTAACTGTGTTACACGGTTGGATATTCGCCTTTTATTTATGTTTTCGGTTTGGATACGAGCAAACATCACTACTACTGAATACTCGTGTGACTAGCTTCTCAACATGAAAGTATTAAAATACATCTCAATATGCTCTATTAATGTCCTCACATGGGTCTTCGAATTTTTGGTTCTATGCGTCTTAAAGTGTTTTGTCGCTTTAGTTTGCGAAATTTTTAAGCGAAAAACTCATTGATGCAAGTCCATATTTGAAGCAAGTACTCTGGATTTGAATATCTCTGTACCAGTCTGCAACCACGCTCTACCACTACAGCTATACGCGCAGTAATGGTTCGAGAAAGACCATACCCTATCTGCCGCCAAGGGAAATTTGTAATGCACTCGCATTTTATTGTTCTAGTTGAGAGTGTAGGTACCGGTGAAATTACAGGCACATGTGAAATTCCATCTTCAAATCTCAGAGCGGTGGGCACAATGCGACTTTGGTCCATACTTTAATAAAGCCTCACCCAAACTTATTATTGCAACAACCTATTTATGTTGTCTTAAGTGCTTTGTTAACTGCTTTTCTTTTCTTTTTGGCGTGTTATATAAATTTTTTACTTTCTTTCCTTTCTTTCTTTCAATGGTGGTGATATGGCAGTCCTGTCACTCAAACAAAACGATCACGCCAATCTATTGCATGAGTTCCGTTGAGGTTGTTTCGGGACTGTAGTTTCCTGACGCCACGTGGTTGGATGTCTGAACTTATATTTTTACATGTAATTCAGGCCAAAGTGTAACACGCACTAAATAACACTGTTTATTTGTTTCAGGCACGGGAACATTTGGCAGAGTCTGTCTTTGTCGAGACAAAGCCGCAGACGAGTACTTGGCGATGAAGATCCTCTCCATGGCTGACGTAATACGCTTAAAGCAAGTCGACCACGTCATGAACGAGAAGAATATATTGTCTGAAATCAATCATCCCTTTATTGTCAATCTGTAAGTAATATAGTGATGATAAGGCGTACCACATAATAAGACTAAAGTTAAAGGCTTGAGCTTCGCATAATCAAAATCCATTCATCCTGTGAAAGAAGGATTGGATGAATGGATTTTGATGTAAGGATAAGTAAATATTCTGTACCCCAACTCAACCAAGATAACCAACAAATGCTTGTAAGCAAGTAAAAATATAATCCTCAATGAAATGAACATCAGCAATTGAAATGTTTTGGTTTCAAAATATAACTGTTTCCCGCTGTGTAGTAAGCAATTTGTTGCTGTTCCATTGGTTATATTATCCTGCATAAGATTGCTTGTCACAAGCGCAAATTGCAGCAGACAGGTCTGTAGGGATTCATAATATTGCAGTACCATGCAATGTTGTCTTTTCCAAGCTTAGCTTGGAGAACATAACAAGTAATTAATAGATTCTATTCTATTCGAGTCACTGGTTCACTCGAACCAGTGTGGTGAAAGGATTTTAAGTGCGCCCAAAGAGGGTCCTTTCGTGCACTTGACACATGTCTTCAAATTTTTTATTCTAGGACATGTCGGTTTCCTCACGATGTTTTCCTTTACCGTTTTGAGAAAGTGGTATTGCACACATAAATCTTTCAATTGAAAAACTCATAGGTGCACGTCGGGATTTGAACCGGCGACCTCCGGATTGAAACTTGGGGTCAGTACCACTAGACCACCACGCTCTCAATGAATAGATGAAACCCATATGCCATGAGAGCTGCTTTTAGTACATGGATAATCAGAAAACTTCCCGATTCCCCAGTACGTAGATATTCGCGCAAAGGTCAAAAGCCAAAAAAGGTATTAAGAAATGAAAGTATTATATTATAATAATAATTATAAGAAATAGGTCTGAAGTTGCAATATAACATGCTTTGTTCTGATGCATGGATAAGTTTTTTTGGCTGTTGACACAGAGCCATCTAGCCCTAAACTAAGCTCAGCTTGTACTGTGGGAACCAGACATGGATTACCTATATACTTTTTTGTAAATACATACATATTAAACATAATATGTTTACACACAGTTTAGTCTTATTATATATAAAATACAATTAAATTATGTTTTTCGTATGGAAACTGCTTTAAACCATAAGTTTTTTTTAATTATCGTAATGTGAATAAGTTTTTAAATTCTTCCTGAAAATAACGCAAAGTTATTATGACTGTTTTTATTCCTTCATTTTGGAATTAGGCATTTGCCCTGTGATATAAGTTTTTCCTTTTCTATTGGGTTGGTGGGTATACACAGCCTTATGTAATGACATTTGTGGTGACGTTAAGCCTTAATATGTAGTATTTAGAATCAAAAAGGGAAGAAAAAGTGCCTTACTGCTTACCAGTATTAACTTACTGATTTACTTATCATTTGGCCATTAAGTGTTTATTGAGGCATTACATTTAAAGTGAAGAGTTACAGTTAAAGCTGTCTTGATATCTTGTCTAGAGTTCAGATGGATAATCTCCGTTGGATGCATTTTGTTAGCACCAAGACAGTCGATATATAGGCAGTTGACTTGTATTTTAACTGCTTTTGATTTTGTAACAGGAATACCTAGTTTAAATTCATGTTTTATTTTAATACAAGACTGTTTCTGAATAAAGCTTCTTTACTTTATGACAACGTAGCAAACACGCAAGTTACACCTTTTCAGTAAATACTTAGTTATATCGCCTCTACAATAATTCTAGAATAACTATTAACAGACAGTTTTAATTTTTCTATGTTTGTGGACTATTTACGTGGGATCTACGAATATAATATATTTAATTAATATTATTAATATTAGTATAATATATTTTTCTTTCTTTCTTAATAGTCCGGCTGGATCACATTATTATTTAGCAGCTAGACGTAGTTTAATTAAACGCGCTTGGGTGCATGTGACGCACGTCATTTTAACAAACTTCGGCAGTGAGCCAACTTTACAATTACTACTACTATTCTTCTTGAAATACGCTCCTGTACCTACTCGTGAACATAGAGTAGGTATAATGTTTCCGTTACCTAGAGCATTAAATACAGCCTACAGCCATTGCCCTATTTTGACTGGCCTCATACCTTAGTTGGTAGTAACCCTGCCTTCTGCGCTGTAGGTCGTGGGTTCGATTCCCACCCAGGACAATCATTTGTGTGACGAACATGGATGTTTGTTCTGTGTCTGGGTGTTAATATGTATTATATGTATGTATTTACAAAACAAAAGTATATAAGTATTATATCAGTTGTCTGGTTCCCATGGTACAAGCTATGCTTAACTTACTTTGGGGCTAGATGGCGCTGTGTGAAATGTCCACCATTATTATTATTATTATACATATAAATATTGGTAATCATACTTATTGAATTAACTACAAGCATACAATTTGCAGCAAACTTTGAGAAAAATAGAATACTTTAAATATAAGTGATATCTATGGTCGATTTGTGGGTTCGATTCCCGTCCAGGACAAACATTTGTGTGAGGAACATGACGTTCTTTCTGTTTCTGGGTGTTAATATGTATATATAAAAAAAACTATAATGTACAATCAATTTTCTGGTTCCTATATATCAATAACAAGCTATGCTTAGTTTGGGGTTTTTTCATATTTGTGATGTGTTTGGTGGAATTTCTTCAAAATGGAACATGATTCTCAACTTTAGTAACGAATCGACTACACTAAACATACATTTAGTCATGTTCAAAAGTTGGTCTAAGGCCAGGATAGACGTGTATTTGTTGACTGATTGTCTACATTTGGACGCAACTTCGAACCAGTAGATCAAATAACATCTCGCATCGCGCAATGATATGTTGATGATAACATTCGGTAGCAACTGTCACTTATTCCGATAACGCCATGATATGTAGAGCGCATAAGCACGAAAACTATTTTTGCTCTAATATTATACTTTAGGGTTGGTACTTTCGCAAAGTAAATAAATTATGATACATACTTTGACTGGCCTCATAGCTCAGTTGGTTAGTAACCCTACCTTCTGCGCTGTAGGTCGTGGGTTCGATCCCCACTCAGGACAAACATTTATGTGACATTTGTAACATTGGTGTTTGTTCTGTGTCTGGGTTTTAATATAAAATATGTATGTTATATGTATGTATTTACAAAAGAAAAGTATATAAGTATTATATCATTTGTCTGGTTCCCATGACACAAGCTTACTTTAGCTTACTTTGGGGCTAGATGGCGCTGTGTGAAATGTCCACCATTATTATTATTATACTTAAATATTGCAATACTGCCCTGACAACGTTTTATTAGGTTATATCATACCTTTTGTGACATGATATTACTTGTAGACTTTTTCGTGTATGAAAATATGAATGTCACCTTATCTTACCTTATTTGCTTTTTTAATTTATGACCGGATAAGACACAGATGCGTAGATTTCACTTTTCCCCGGGAGTCGTAGTGAGAGCCTCTGTGGTACTTTTCACTTTGCGAAGGTTTTGCAAATCCTGAGAAGCATTTTAGTTATTCGCCGTCATTGTTTTCTACGAATAACTCAGTTGAAACTTCCGGATATTCATTATTTCATCCAACAGCCAGGATCAAATTTATGCCAACTAAATTACAAACAAGGCCGGGAAAATAATTAGAAAAGTAGGTATTTGCATTTGCCCGTTGAAGTGGTCATATTTAATGGCATATTTTGTCTAAATTAAGCTCTCTAATGGCATAATTTATAAAAAAAACACTATTAGCCTTTTTATGAAACAATTGTCTTTGTACAGGATATTCCCAAACTGTTGACACATTTCAGCAAGCCAGCATAGCTGGCAACCTTAAAAAAACTGTTATGCAAAAATTATGTTCACAAAAAAATGCGAATTTACGAGTTGGCAATCTCAACCGACGTATTTAACATAGTTAAAAGCTATTAACTCCGAGTTGTCATTAACGGCGTATGTGCAACTGAACTTGGCCTTCAATCGCTACTTTCCACGTAACATTTCTTGATACGCACTAACTACTGAGACAGTATGTGAAAGTCAGCAAAAACAAGGAAACATTGTAAGAACAAAATTTTGCTTATGTAAATATTTATTTAGCTGTTGCATTGCATAGTTTGGCACAGAAAACTGTCACAAAATTAAGAAAACATAGACAATTTAGAAAACATAGACAAAACAGAGTCACGAATACAGTCGAATATAGACAGAGGTTTTAATTAGATAACCTTTGATGTTACGATATTACCGTAGTACTTATTTATTTATTATTATTATTTATCAGATTGACCTTTTTGTTAGTAATAATAATATTTCTAAGACTATGTTAGCACATTGTATAATATATCATAAGATTCATGCAGTATTGTCAAAGAGAGAGAGAACATTATAAGCAAAAATAAGTGAAATAAAATCTAATAATAATTGTACAAAATTAAGTGATTTAAATATTTTAACATTGGTTTATGTGATTGGTTACAGACGATGGTGGACACACGACGACACCTGCATATACATGTTGTTCGACTACGTCTGCGGGGGAGAACTATTCTCGTATTTGAGAAACGCTGGCAGATTCAGCAACAGCATAGGTAAGTTCTATTTACTATCCAATCAATATTGTAATGTTAGTAGGTTAGTTAGGTAATTCTGTAGACAACAAACTATACTAATTTTAGGTTCACGCATCTCTTTCCCCCATAGAGAGTCGAAAGAGATCGGCACATACCATAGACCACATACATAGAGAATGTTAGAATTGACAAGTTAGTAATATTTTCATAGGTTTACTTTCAGGGCTAAAACTGTATTTAGATGGTCATGGAGGCCATTTTTATCCGTTTTTTTAATATGACACAATTTTTTATCTCCTGTCTGTTCACTAGGATCGCTATTCAGTGCATGGCGAAGAAATGCGGGTAGATTCAATATTAATATACATATGCACTCTTCCTACCCGCTAAAATTCTCTGTTATTAAAAAGCAGCAGTCATGATAAAGGAAGAAAGAAAGAAAAATATTTTGTGACAATACAGGCAAAGAACACAAGACATTGAAAATGACGAGGAACATAAAAACAACAAACATAAGTATAATAAATAGTATATCATATTTTTATGTTGTGTGTAATTAATAATTTAATTTTAAGTTCCATCTCATGACCCAAACATTTATAATAAACTAAGAACAAAAGAAATTACTCTAGTCAACAACAGTGTCTAATTCTGGAGAATCCACAATGACCTAGATGATGGATGAATAAGGTCGAAATTACGATAATCTCCTAAATATGTTGTGAATAAGTTGGCGTAAATAAATAAACTCGAATAAATTAATAATGACGCTGGAGATTCGCCAAGTAGCGGCCGCATTGGCCGTGTCGCTCGCACGCGCACGACTCGATGCAACGTGCGATTGAGTTTAGCTGGTTTTTATCACGATTATAGACGCGGCTACTTTTTTTCTTGTGATCGATTTGTAACGTTTATTAGGAGAGGCAGTTGGCAGCCCGAAAATACTGCAATTTTATCAAGTACCGCGGGAAGATGCGTTGGGAATTAATTCATTTCCTTATTAATATTGAGTAGGTTCATTAATAATTTGGATTGGACGTTTCCTGGACTGTGTTTTGGATTGCTGAAACTAGGATTATGAAATATACATTATAGAAGTTTCGGGAAAGGTTCAAAAAATTGCTCAAGTATTCAATTATGTTGATTTTGTTTTCTGTGAATGTAAAGGAAATTTAATCATTGTACTTATGTCGTATACATTGTCATGATTACTGAGATTAAATTTAGTTTTAACGAAAATAAAAAACTTGAGAGCTGACATAAAGTCTTAAAGTTTAATTGTGAAGTTATAACATAAAATTCAACACCGGAACACAGTGTTCAGCGGTGGCCTCTGTTATGATTTCACAAAATCACTTCCCGCAATATCATATTAATTTTATTACTATTATGAGTACACAATACACAGAATATTTATGGACTTGGCTTGTTCCTCCGTTTAATTATTAATCGTAAGACTGTAAGAACATGATCCAGAATAACTTTTCCATAAATAGAATGTTCTAAAAGTAAAATGTTCCCCTTCCTACGTAGATGATGTACAAGGTGATTTTTCTGATCAGTATGAGGGAATTCTGATCTATTGGCCGAAGAGACAAACTGTCATTCCCAAATTAATCCCTAAATTCAAAGCTTTTAAAACAATGTAAATAAAAACCAAAATAATTTAAATTAGTATATTGAGGACTATCTGGACAAATATTATTATTTATTTGTATTAGTTCCTTCTAAATATCATTACAAATATTTTTTTTTGAATTATCTCATTTGTGTATAAAAGATATATCAATACTAATAAAAATGTTCGAAGTTCTTTTTATACTTTTCAGAGTCATAGAGATAATACACATAATTTTACGATGTACTGTATAAGTAATACATTTTATCGAAGTATACTTTTTCTGCATTTTTCCCATAAAATCATTATTTCTAAAAAAAACCTGTATAATAAAATTAAAAATAGGTACCTATATATTACTGTTTAAGATATATTAGAGGCACTGTCACCTATTTCAAGTTTTGTCAGTAGTGCGAGTATGTATATAATAGTCTGAAAAAAGACGTGTGGCACTCGGAGACTGCCGCGGTAAAGTTATTGCGCGTGATATTTCAAAAAGTCATTAAAAGTTCTGGTATTTATCGATAGATGGAACTAAAAAGTATCACCGCTGTGCCGGTCGGAGTGGGGGGTGTTAGGTTTTTTTCGTTACGGAATTTCTGGATTCGGCCTCCACGCTCAAGGCCCGCGATAGATGCTATGCAATAGCTTAAAAGGTGTTTTGATGAATTTGTGATCTAACCTATCTTTTTGTGTACATTATAAAAATAAATATCAAAATAGTGCGTAGGAAATCTTCTGGAAGGTACCGAGGAGTGTGCATTGGAAAAAATACATTAAATAAAAAACCCGTCGACTCACCGTTACAATGAAAAAGAGATTTAAATGTAATAAATGAGAGCGAGAGATTCTTATTTATGGAGAAACCGAGACGGAAATAGAGTGGCGAGTTCAGTGACGCGGGTGTCCAGTGTGCTTGGCGGCTGGAATAGTATGGTTTGAGCCTCGGCGGCGTCGGCGGTGTCGGCTAACGGTGTCGGATTGGGATGACGCGACCGGGACATTACTGCGGGGCCGACTATAATGTCTGCCCGCGCGCGCCTCTGCCAGACGCCGTGACGCCTCGTGCGGTTGCATCTACTACCTACTTTCAGAGCACATGCATTGACTGATAGCATTATGCAAATCGATTGCATAATAATAGTGCCTACACACCTAATAATCGTATTAAAACTTATTACTTACCTACTTATGAATGTAAATTCAAAATCCAAATTAATGGGCCAATCTCAAATTTGGAACAGGGGACAATTTTTTTTTATGTGATTGATATACGGAACGAGCCGACGGCCCACCTGGTGTTAAGTGGTAACCTCAGCCCATAACAATCGATGCGACTTGGGTCCTCCCCTACTCGGTATGACAAGACTAGTCGCATCGTATGCGCCCGTAACTCTGAGACGTGTAGGTGGAATGTCTCATGTGCCTGTAATTTCACCGGAAACCACACCTTTCAAACCGGAACACAGTAACGTGAATACGTTACTGCTTGGCGGCAGAAATGGGCATGGTGGCAGTACTTCCCCTGACGATTATGGCGTGAGTTCTACTGCTCTTAACTAACTAATTCCATAACAAAGAAACCAGAAATAAAAGCGCGTCTATTCAGCTTTCTAGTTCAGCAAACAGCTATATTTGCCAATTTATTTATAACTACAGCGCTATTTTGTGAAATGCTGTTTTGATAAGTCGACAAGGCAACTTAAGATTTCACAAATTAACTAATTTCTCGTGGAATAGAAAAATGAATAAGATTCTGTATAATATTTTAATATTAAGTCTGCATTCACGAATCACGTGCATGATAGTAATGTACATATTGAGTGTTTTAATCGTGAATATTTAATAAACAATAAAATGAGTGATCGTGTCAAGCAGCGAAATGTATGTGATTCTAAATGAATTTCTAAAAGGTTTTTATTTATGAATTCTAGGTGCGCTCTGGTTTGAGTGGTATTGAGTACGTGGGTGAATCAACTATTTTACCCACACTAAAGACAGGTCAGAAATAATATTTTGAAAAAAAATAACATTAACATTTCATTATTATATTTTGTTAAGGTTATTAGAAATATCAACTACTTAAATAACCTAAAAGGGCAGCGACGTTAATTCATATTTTAGGCAGTTTTTTTTAGAAAACTACAAGTCACACTGTCAAAAACTGTCACCTGAGTTACATGCATTCAATGTTACATAAATGGTAAATGAAACACCAAAACATCTTTAATTTTTGTTTATTTATTCTTGCATGCATAATTAAATATTTTGGCGAAATCAGTCTTCGTATTATTCTTAAATTTAGGTACAAAACTAACAGTCATTGGTCTCTTTCGTTACCTTTTAGACAAAGAATTACAACTATTTCTTAGTAAAACTTAATACATAATCATTACGAATTGAAATGAATTATTTATAAAAGCTCGCCAATTGTTAGAATAAAGTTGTCGTAAATTAAAAAAGTAATGGACAAAATATAGCATATTATGATCGGAAATAAAATGTTTATAATGGGGACACTTAGTAACTCCAGAGACAAATTTGGGTAACGCCTGAGACACATTATTAAACTATTGGTATAACAGTAACACAGACACAGAATTGAAACACCTTAACTCAATAATTTGTGATTAAACATTAAAAACAAACATAACAAATCAACAATAACAATAATTTCAGATAAATCTCACATTTCGAAAACATCAATCGGGGTTTCAAATTTATAGTGTCCTTTTCCTAAAAAGGCTGGAGTTGGTAAGATTTTTATAATGTTGTCATAACTGACATGGCTTATATCATTCGTATCAATTCTGAATGTCTTTGCATCGTCACTTACAATCCGTAGGAACATGACTTTCACTTCGCCGTCTTCTTCAATAGGTGTCAAGGCTTTACACACGTAAGAATACTGTTTCTTTTTCATGCTATACACAAAGACATGTAGAAAATCACCAGCTGACAGCAATGGTGTAGCGTTATGGTTACTCGTCGAAGCCAGAGGTCCTGCTGAATTGTCCTCGCCTAACGTTCTATTTTTATTATTTTCTTTGTCATGCTCTTGTTCTGTCTGTTCACCATCACTGTCGGATGAATATCCATAAACTGCTTGATAAATACTCGGACGAGGTGGTATATTTTGAATATCTTTCAGTACAGCAAGTGGCACATCATCGTCAGATGTATCGGGAGAATAAAATCTAGAATGTTCCAAGTTCATTTCTTTCGATATCTCCACGTATTCTGGTTCAGCTGTCACTTCTATCGCGGAACTCACGGACTCGATATTTACTCTATATGTTTTAGGATCGAGACAGGTGCAGAATCCTCTTTTCGTAGATGTACAAAAGCAACTAAGCCATCTGTGTTTCAAAGAATTTCTTTCTTCTGTAAAAACTTGATGGACTTGTAAAGTACCAATAAGCCGTGGGATCGATTTAGGCAGTTCAACTTGTGCTTTTTTAATATCATCGTCTTCTATTAAGAAGAGCTTTATCTTACTGGTGCCGTCTAATTTTATAATGAATTCTTGCGCATTAGGAATATCTGTACCTGCGGCAACAATCTTATCGGCAGTGCGCTTCAAAAATCCTCCAATTCCATCTGCAGGACCTTTACCATGACCCGCTTCGAAGAAAGACCAGGTAGTAGCAGCAAATCCATAGTCAAAGTATTTCGTGCAAAGCAAATAAAAGTTTTGCTTCTGTCTGTACTGTGTCGACGGTCCATCGGAAAAGAAATGGACGGTATCCACAGCTTCATGCTCGTTTCTTACCCATTGCAAGATTGGGTGCAAGTGTGTCCAGATGGCGGCAGGTTGATGACAATTTGACGAAGAAATTGTACAAAAAGAGTTCGCCAAGTATTTCTTTTCGGTGTCGTACGTATAAACCATAACCGTGTGCAAGGACACTTGGTTTCGAGAGCCTCCAAAATGGTGGGATTGGACCTCTTCATGATACTTACAATTATAGTTTTCACTAAAATCGACAACAATTGCGCACTCATTAGCTTGTAGATCATTAAGGCACTTCCGAAAATTATGAAACTGGATCTTAATGTTAAAGACATGTTTCTTAAAACGGACAATATCTTCCTCAAATGTTTGCAATAAACGCGCAGCATCGACACATTGTTCTTCTTTCACATTCTTCATAGACTTAAATTTCTTCCCATCTTTTTCGTACTTTTCTTCCTTTCTTATCCATTCACTGTACTTTATAACACCGGCTACTTTTTCTTCAACATATTCCACCTTTTTGTCTTTGCATGTCTCACAGTTATTATACATACAATTCTTAGACTGGTCGCTGCAAACTGTGCTTTTGATAATTGCATTCAAATCGTAAATTTTGAGGACACCTTGTTTTTTCAGTGCTTGAGCCTTGTATGTAATGTTGGCATGAGTTTTACACAAACACGTTTCTCTAGCATCGACTGATGCACTTTTGACGTAAAACGGACGATTTTTGGTAAAATAGTAATATGAGCAAGTCGTGCCAAGGTTTTCTTCTGTAAAATCTCTGTAAAGTTTTCGCATTGTGTCCAACAAATACCTCTTCTGTACTTTCTCACAGTTTCGAGTCACTGTTTCTTTTTTCCCTGCTGTTGCTCTGGAGACATCATCACGAAGGAAAAACTGATGAATTTTTTTCTGAAGCAGCACAGGGCGTAGTGACGTTGTCTTTTTAGCGTACTGTCGGTTTATTCCCAATGTTTCTCGTTGTAACTGTATCTTCTTTCTACATTTTTCTATGTCAGCACTTTTAAAAAGGCTTTTGAATAATCGTTTCTCCTTATGGCTCTTAACTCTTTCATATCGCTCTTTGATGGAATTTGTCAATATCTTATACTTGTGTTTCTCTTTCTGATCCTTAGATTCCCTTTCTTTTATTTTGTTTCTATTCAGTCTTTTCTTGTACTTCTCACAGTTCTTTTTCAACTTCTTGTTTTCTTCTAGTAATTTTTTGTTCTCTCTGTACACTTTACTTCTATCTTTTCTTACTTTCTTTCGTCCGCGTTCTCGGGGTGCTATTGATGCTGGAGATACTGGTGGTGATTCAATGTAGGCATTGAGTTCGCATACCGGGGAACTAGGTGGTGTTGCCTCCAAGACCGATTGTAAATTCTTCCTTTTCTTTCTGTATTCTCTTTGTCTCAATTTCCAGATGACGTTTGCTTGCTTTTTTTCTTTTGGTGTTAAGTCTTTTGCGAGCCGTTTAACTTTGTGGTAGTGCTCACGGTGCTTTTTTTTAACCTCTTCGTATATTTCGGGGTTCTTTTTAAGTCTCTCCCTGTATCTTCTTTGTTTTTCAGCCGCCGTTAGTCGAGCCATTTCAGGACAATCAATATTTCTGAAAATATTATTTACATTTTATATTTATATTTAAGTAGGTTACTATTAACTATAAGCAGTCATATAATTAAACTAAGTCAATGTACAATAAAAATAAAACCGGCGAAAAAAAAAACAGTAAAACGATATAAATATAATGTTTTGAACCTTTTTAGTCATTTCTAAAATAATGATGGTAATTTACTGATTTAGAGTGTACCAAACAACAATAATCAACGATATCATCATTCATCAAAAAAATTTGTTGTCTACATTTCAAATCATCAATCTATCTGACATATTATAGGTAAATAGTTACGTTTGTAACGTACGTCGGTTTTAAAAATTGTTGAAATAGAGTCAATTTTACTATTTGTTACAAGCCAGTATCACTAAGTCCGTGGATGTCTTAGGAGTTACCAAGAATGTCTTTGGAGTTACCACCAATGTAACTCAGTATACAAGTAACTCAGCAGACAATCGGCATATTTTTATGAAAAGAGCACATTATAATTTGAGTAGGGTATTAAAACTAAACTTTAATCGAAAACATATGATAAGTACTACAAAACATCTGATTATAATCAATAAATATTAAACTTACATCGAGAAATCGCGGTCACTCAGTAGACGACACAAAAAGACACGCACTCCCTGCGAACGTTCTCCGCGGACTGGCGGCTCGACAGCAGTATCAAAGGACACCGCCGCGCCATGCGAGCAAAAGCAAACACAAACGAAGGTACCTACGGCAAATAGCGCCATCTATGTGTTTCCGGGTGGAATTTACAAGTGTAACTCAGCATACGAAGGTAAAATCAATTTAGTAAGGGACACAGTTTAGAGATTTTTTTATGAAAAAATGATTTGGTCCATCTCTATTATTATATGCACACGATAAACTATTACTTATTGTCTTATTATGTACTAAGAATTAACCGAATGTTAGAAGTTTAAATTCATTTAAATTGAAAGTTCACATGTTCAATGTGGTCTTTGGACAGGAATATTTTGTATGGTGTCAATTTTATGTGCACTGAGTTACCACAAATTTTCATGGAAATTACACATTTTAGAGAACGTATCCTAGTTTACCGATGTGCCTAATTATCTTAGATACCATAGCTATACTCAATATGTGTGTAAATATAACCAATTAGCGTATTTTATTATAAAATGGTCAGGGACAGCAAAGTGTGGGTAAAATAGTTGATTCACCCACGTACACATTTTATCTAACATCAAATCAAACCCGATTAAAGATTTTCGGTCGACATTTGAATTCAGGTCAATTTGCCACTTCAAACTGCTTTATTTTTTTTTATATAAAACCACACATTTATACATTTTCGTAAAACCAAACACATTTGATGAGGTAGGTAGTGTTCAACTCGCAGTTAAGAATATGACACAGGTACTCACTAATTAAACACAAATTTACGTTTTGGCTTACGCGACTTCATCTTGTAAATACACCGCATTTAATTACAATAATGTCGTTCATGCTTGATAAGTTATCAATACAAGTTAAATTACGAAAAACTTGGATTACGAAAATCATCACCGATGTAAAATGTACCATGTCCACGCGTCTTCCCCATGGAGGGTCGGATAGGGTTTGAACAGGCGTCAAACTTATCGATAAGTACGCGTGACCTTATGTTTTGAATATTGACGTTTCCAAGCCATTTCTTTATGAATTCTATGGAAATAAAGTTTTTGACTTTGACTTTGACTTTGTTATGTCTTCATTCAAAAATTACATCTTGTTCAAATCTGTGGAATCGAATTAATGAAGCCAATTATAAATAAATTAATTAATATTGGTGGTCATTTCACACAGCGCCATCTAGCCCCAAAGTAAGCTAAGCATAGCTTATATCATGGGAAAAAGACAACTGATATAATACTAATATACTTTTCTTTTGTAAATACATACATATAATACATATTAACACCCAGACACAGAAAAAACATCAATGTTACAAATGTCACATAAATGTTTGTCCTGAGTGGGGATCGAACCCACGACCTACAGCGCAGAAGATAGGGTTACTAACCAACTGAGCTATGAGGCCAGTCAAAAAATTATACGAGCCATCAGAAAGATCGTAAGCAAAATCTAGAGCAATCCATCAGCCATGATTGGTATCCTTGTAGGGATAAGATGGCGTCTCCGGTGATGGCGTGATGTCATGTACCATGATGGCGACACTGACAGTTCCGCGCGACGCCACATCATGTCGCCCACCCGAGCCCGAGCCGTCGACCTTACAACGGCTTTGAAGTCCAAATATAGTTCTATCACTTAGAAGGATTTATTATATGGCGGAATCTCGCAACATACAAATCCTATTTGGCTCGTTCGCAGATATATATTTTCTCCGCAACGATCGTGTGAACAGTGAAGCCGTAGAAAACGAAACGATAATGTACTTTACTATCTATTCTCGTGTACGGAGCTGTGTGTGGAAGCCCTGGTTTATTTATGCGATCAAAACTCGAGTCCGAATTTGAATAGTGATAATTCGCTTAGCCATTGATATTCTAAAAGAAGATGATAGCGTTTTTGGAGAAAGTTGACAGAATGGTAGCAGGTAATCAAATAGATTCTGATGGTATAATAAGGTAGGAACATTTACTTAAAATGAAAATAAGCTTAGCTTATCATACACTTATCCACTAGAAACGTTTTACTTGTTCGGATAACGATGAGATTAAATTTTGTTGTAAATTAGCTGTGGTTCAAAATAAACAAAATTATGTCTACATACTTAAATAGAACAATAATACTTATTTCATTAATATAAATACATCATCAATATTTAATTATGTGGTTTCTACACGAAAGACTTATAAGTTTAATTTCTTAATCTAATTACTGTATCCAAACAATAAAGTTTGATTTTTTGTTTTGGTATTCTGTACGTTTGTCCATATTATCATGAGTGCATGACATGTGTGCACTGATGGATGGGTAAGCATGTGTAGTCCAGACGACACAGATTGCGCACGTTCCGGCCTAATAATACTGGTGAAGTGACGCCCCAGCCTATCCAGCCGGCATTGACTTTCCGAATATAAAAATAAACGTGATTTCTCTAATCGTGTAACTACCAAGTGCTTGTTTCTTCATAGATGTGACGTCAGCTGCTTACAGTCCCTACTAATATTATAAATGTGCGTGCTTGTTTGTTCTTTTTCACGTACAGCGGGAAAACCGTGTTGTAGTTTATGGGCGGAAGATGACGTAAGTCAAAGTCAAAAACTTTATTTCCATAGAATTCATAAAGAAATTGCTTGGAAACGTCAATATTCAAAACATAAGGTCACGCGTACTTATCGATAAGTTTGATGCCTGTTCAAACCCTATCCGACCCTCCATGGGAAAGAACATAGGCTACATTTCTTCCGGAAAATGCATGGTTCCTATAGGATTAGATCTCAACGAACCACGGGAGCAAGCCTCGGGTAAAAGCTATACTGATATACTTTTGGCTGGACTACGAACAATTACACAGTTTTAAGAGCAGTAGAACTCTCGCCAAATTCATCCGGGGAAGTACTGCCACCATGCCTATTTCTGCCGCCAAGCAGTAACGCGTTCGCGTTACTGTGTTCCGGTTTGTAAGGTGTGGTTGCCGGTGAAATTACAGGCACATGAGACATTCCACCTACACGTCTCAGAGTTACGGGCGCATACGTTGGGACTTGGGTCTTGTCGTACCTAGTAGGGGAGGACCCTGGCCGCATCGCTTGTTATGGGCTGAGGTTACCACTTAACACCAGGTGGGCCGTCAGCTCGTTCTGTAACTGTATTACATAAGAAAAAAAAGTTACAACGCGTTAAGTGTTAGTCGATCGTTATATGCTCGTCACACACTCAAAATGTTTTGCATAATAATTGAATTTATCTTGGTAATCTTCCGGTTTTAATGGTGTGAGTGCCGGTGCAATTACAGGCACATGAGATGTTCTACCTTCACTTTCAAAGTTACGGGCGCAATGCGACCTTTGGTCTTCCATAGTAGGGGAGCCAAGCCGTATTACTAATGTTTTGGGCAGAGCAAACATACTTCGTGTTCTACAAGCTATATACACATTATTCATAATGCTCGCTCTTTTTATAATGCCATAAAACATAATGCCAATAGCGGATGTGCCAATACATTAAGTTTATATAATTTATTCAATGTAACGAAAGACTTATGATATAAAAGACACAGACACAATATTAAATAGAAAGTAGTTTGTCTACAACGTTTTATTATATTGGATTAAATGGTATTCTCTTGTATTTAGATATCTATGATTCGATAATTTATACTTAGGATATTCATAATCTTCATATTCCAGAGTTATTAGATATTGCTAGTTAGTTGTGTTCGACTGGCCTCATAGCTTAGTTGGTAGTAAGCCTGCCTTCTGCGCTGTAGGTCGTGAGTTCGATTCTCAACCAGGACAAATATTTGTGTGACGAACAGGTGCTTATTCTGTGTCTGGATGTCGATATGTATTATACGTATGTATTAACAAAAAAAAAGTGTTTTAGTATTATATCAATCGTCTGGTTCCCATAATACAAGCTATGCTTAGCTTTGGAGCTAGATGGCGCTGTGGGAAACGTCCACCGTTATTATTAGTCACATTAAGCTCAGATTCAATGGTCAGAGCGTGGTGGTCTAGCAGTACTGACCCCCGAGTTTAAATCCGGAGGTCGCCGGTTCAAATCCCGCCGTGCCTATGAGTTTTTCGATTGATAGATTTATGTGCGCAATACCACGTTCTCAAAACGGTGACGGAAAACATCGTGAGGAAACCGACCCTAGAACTAAAAATTCGAAGACATGTGTCGAGTGCACGAAAGGAGCCTCTTTGAGGCGCACTTACAATCCTTTCACCGCACTGGTTCGACAGAACCGGTGACTCGAAGAAGTGGTGCTGGAAAATTAAAAGATGTTTTTGTTTCAGGAAACTTCTACGCGGCGGAAATAGTATCCGCTCTGGAGTACCTGCACGCAAGGAACATCGTGTACCGCGACTTGAAACCTGAAAACCTTCTGCTCGCCCGGGACGGTCACATGAAAATAACCGACTTCGGATTCGCCAAGAAGCTGACAGACCGTACGTGGACTCTATGCGGGACACCGGAGTACCTCGCCCCGGAGATCATCCAGAGCAAAGGGCACAACAAAGCTGTCGACTGGTGGGCGCTAGGTAAACATATCCTACCATACCTCTATCTATCCTACCACATCCACTCCACACTACACAAAGGTTAGCTGGAAGAAAATGCTATTTAGCATTAAGTTCGCCCATGTACTTGTTTTACCTTGTGCAATAAAGCATTTTCTATCTAATATCTGGTACACTGGTCTCATAGCTCAGTTGGTAGTGACCCTGCCTTCTGCGCTGTAGGTCGTGGGTTCGATTACTCACGACAAACATTTGTGTGACGAACATAGATGTTTCTGTCTCTGGGTGTTTATTTGTATTACATGTATGTATTTACAAAGATAAAAGTATTTAAGTATTATATCAGTTGTCTGGTTCCCATGATACAAGCTATTTACTTAGCTTACTTTGGGGTTAGATGGCACTGTGTGTAATGTCCACTAATATTTATTTATTATTTATATTACAAACTTGAAAGTTTGTGAGGATGTATGGATGTATGGATGCTCTTTCACGCAAAAAACGGTTGAATGGATTTGGATGAGGTTTGGTACCAAGATAGCTTACGTCCTGGCTTAAATACGATATATAATTCGTCCCTGTATACGGCAACAGAAATTACGTTTCAATGTAGTTATATCACGGCTCTGGTAATCCAATACACTCATATTTTCCTACTGGATTGCAGTCTACGGATTACACCGATGACAATATTCCAGTGGATTCTTAGAATAATTAAATATTTTAAATGATAATTAATATTAAAACTTGAAAAATTATGTTAATATGAAAGCCGAGACGATATTCGATTTTAATATTAGTGAAATAAGTTTGAGTTGTGTCAAAGTTGAGTGATGGGCTGCGGGATAGAATCTAGAAATCATACCGGCCAAGGGTCAGCAGTCGACTGCACTTTCATACATATAGATTGACGCATTGATAAACTTTCTCTTTTTACCATAAGTAATCACTTTAATACATATAACCTTACGAATCTCTAATCCTAATAAATGACTTTGATATAACTTTCCATTGCGAGTATAGTCCATTTTAAGAGCAGTAGAACTCTCGCCAAGTTCGTCCGGGGAAGTACTGCCACCATGCCCATTTCTGCCGCCAAGCAGTAACGCTTTCGCGTTCCTGTGTTCCGGTTTGAAAGGTGTGGTTGCCGGTGAAATTACAGGCACACGAGACATTCCACCTACACCTACACGTCTCAGAGTTACGGGCGCATACGTTGCGACTTGGGTCTTGCGTACCTAGTAGGGGAGAACCCAAGCAGCATCGCTTGTTATGGGCTGAGGTTACCACTTAACACCAGGTGGGCCGTCAGCTCGTTCTGTAACTGTATTACATAAAAAAAAGAATTAGAAATCTACATCTACTGGCTCGGGGAATAACGAATATTTGATAAGGCTTTTTATACTTTTGAAAAATGTTATTACGATAAAATCTGGTACAGATGAGTGCTACACACGCTACTTACGGGAACCCACAGTAATGTTGGTTCATTGGTCGGCGGTAGGTCATTCATATCCATCCCCCAACGAGGTCAGCGGATTTTGTATTAAAAGTCACGAACTTTTCCGTTTTAATTATACATGTTAATAAAAATTTGAATGTTATATTATTATTAAAATTATAGTGTAAAAGTAAGCTAATATGCCTATCAGATTTCTAGACGTTCGGTTTAAGGTTTATCTTGGGGGTAGCAGATTCGATACCGCAGAGTACCCACTTTTCCATGAGTATTATGAGTGTCTTATTACCAACAAGAGCCATGGTTATCTAGTATGTTGAATCTAGGTTATGTATGGGGGCTGTGTCTATGTTATGTAGGTGTCATCTAAAGATCATTTCAAACGGTATTTGATTATAAAAAGTTTTGGGTTCCTCCGTACTTCTATACATACAAATAAATAAAATTGGAGTGTCTGTTTGTAATATTAAAATAACCGCTTTTACTAAGTGCATATGGATGTATACACGGTACATATACCAAAACAACATTGTTTAAGATTTTTGTCTGGCTGTCTGTTTGTTCCGGCTAATCTTTGAAATGTCTTGACCGATTTTGACGGGACTTTCACTGGTAGCTGATGTAACAAGGAGTCACTGAGGCTACTTTTCCGCGGGGTAAAATAGGGGTGCGTGATAAAACCGAATTCCATGCGAACGAAGTCGCGGGTAACAGCTAGTAGTACCGTAATAGGAACCTAGTGGCACAGTATTCCATTTATCCACGTTATAGCGCGAATACAAACTTTTACTCAAACACAGATTAAAACGCGTACGATCAAATATAAACATTCAATCAAAACCATCAAGTCGTGTATCAAATCGCTTTGATTATGCATTTCCAATGTTATGCATATCAATTCTATGAGATCGACATGATCTTAGATCAATGCCAAAAATTGTTCCGTTATGCATCGGAAATAATAAACAATATTATTTCCGATGCATAACGGAACAATTCTACTTCCCTACCCTAGCAGCATAATTTAGATTCGCCCGTGCGTTACCATTAAGGAGTCACCGAATCTGGAAACCTGAAGGTGGATATGATGGCCAAAATGTGAAATTGGTAAACGCAAAAGGTGGCATACAAAAGAAATAAAGCTTAGAACCTATGCTTATCCGTCACACTAATATAATCCCCGCTTTGGATCGAAATTTCGCATGTTAACTAGAGTTACTACCAACTTCCCCATTCTTTCCCATGGAGGGTGGGATAGGGTTTGAACAGGCATCAAACTCATCGATAAGTACGCGTGACCTTATGTTTTGAATATTGACGTTTCCAAGCCATTTTTTTATGAATTCTATGGAAATAAAGTTTTTGACTTTGACTTTGACTTTAACTAGAGAAGATAATACCAGAAACATCTATAATATCAACCGTCATATTTATTTATCGAGTCAATTCCGTGGCGTAGTTTCAATCTTCACCCGTGTTTACATTTCAATTATTTTGTGTTCCTTTATTTATGCGCGTCTCGGGAAAGATCGGTTTCGTGCCAATTTTCGAATTTATGATTTGTGTACTGTACCGTCGTACTGTCGTTCACTCGTGCTTGGCACTCCCGCTAGTGGCGCGATCCTCAGTCACAATAACGACAAAGCGTATCTTGTTACTCGGAGACTGCCAGTCAAATTGTATGAATTTCTATGTAATTTTAAACCTGATATGCACGCACTTGTGCTTCTCAAAGTGCCTTGTCTCGTCAAGTATCTAATTTCTATTTTATTTTGATTTTTCTTGGGTATTTCATGTTAAACAAAGCTTCCTTGACAACTACTATTGCATACAGGCTTTAAGGGCGGGTAGACCAAGCGAAATAGGCATTTAACGCTACCAAGAGTTGCCCGCGATTGCCGCAAAGCGAGCCGTGCGCTTTGCGGCAAATTGTCTTTACTATTATAAATTACAAACTATTTACACAATGAGAAATAAACAAACAAAATCTAAACTATGGTATTTATTAGTACAATATTATTTTAGTTCGAATTATTATCATTTACGGAACAGAAGCGAAGCGCGCGCGCAAAAATTTGGCACAGGTCTCTCCTCGGCAACGTCCCGCGGGACACTGGGAAGCGACGCGTGATCACGCGTAGATCGAAATTTACTTGAAATAATCGATAAAAAAAAATTATAAGTTCAATGAAAAAATGATCGGGTAGAATCGATTCTAAAATGAATTACCTATAAATTGATATTATTTATAAAATATGGAGTATTATAGTACTCGTTTACAATGAAATTTACTTGTAAAAAAACTGCAAATCGAAGTTACTTCAGTATTTTGTTCTATCGAGAAAATTGTATTGCATCGTGTATTGAACGGGTACATGGTAAAGAGAAAGAATGTATCCTAAATATATATTTATTTCAGATTTAAAATGTTATAATTTGCCTATCAAAAATGAATTCTAAAACAGGCAAAACCGGGAACACATGGCCTTAAGTACGCGAGATCTAAGTTTGTAACTGATTGACGTTTCCGAACGAATTCTATAAGAATTCAATAGAAATAAAATGTCTGTTGTCACAAATTATGATAGTTACCTTATCGGGTACCTAAATTTATTCGAAGAATATATAAAATTCTGCAACAAATGACCTTTGGGAATAAAACACGTGGAGCGAGTGACGAAGCGAATTAAATTGTGTCATGTTAATAACAAAAACATTTCGTGACGAACATTACACCCGTGATTGATATGAAAAGTAATTAAGACGAACAACAATATAATTATGTCTTTGCATAATAAATGCCAACAGCAGAAGTAATTGTCGTCATCAATTCTGAGTGATACAGATACGTGGCAGCCAAAAATTTTTTTTTTATATGATTGAGATACGGAACGAGCCGACGGCCCACCTGGTGTTAAGTGGTAACCTCGGCCCATAACAATCGATGCGACTTGGGTCCTCCCCTACTTGGTATGACGAGACTCAAGTCGCATCTGTCAAGTAACTCTGAGACGTGTAGGTGGAATGTCTCATGTGCCTGTAATTTCACCGGAAACCACACCTTTCAAACCGGAACACAGTAACGTGAATGTGTCACTGCTTGGCGGCAGAAATTGG
The DNA here is from genome assembly GCA_947359385.1 of Chesias legatella. Classification (NCBI taxonomy): domain Eukaryota; kingdom Metazoa; phylum Arthropoda; class Insecta; order Lepidoptera; family Geometridae; genus Chesias; species Chesias legatella. Next base: position 8,462,352 of record OX375783.1, read on the forward strand.
TATGGTGGCAGTACTTCCCCGGACGAACTTGACGTGAGTTCTACTGTTCTTAAATATATTGCTCTTAAAAATATTTATATATGGTACAAAAATAGATATAAGTAAATTAGCTTTAAGCAAAATGGTTTATTAATTTGCTTTGCCATGCGCTCTTTACAACAGGACATATAATATACGTCTTTGGTGTAACTATTCAACATTAGTGCTTCCATTTTTTTATAAACAATTGCTATCGGAGCCATTCTCTAAAGTACTTAAAGGATATTATACATATTACTCTTACCTATGTAATCTTGTCCAGTCCTGTTGGTTGTTTTTGTCTATGCCATCTGTGACAAGGATTCCTAGTGCAGTGGAATTATGGTATAAATGTCTTCACGTCTTTAAGATCTTAACCAGTATTTATTATAACCAATCATACTCCAGTGAGTTGCGTCATTATCCTGTCCTTGGTTATTGTTTACTGCACCGAAATAGAGCAGTAGAACTCGCCAAGGTCGTCCGGGGAAGTACTGCCAACATGCCCATTTCTGCCGTCAAGCAGTAACGCGTTCGCGTTAATGTGTTCCGGTTTGAAAGGTGTGGTTGCCGGTGAAATTACAGGCACATGAGACATTCCACCTACACGTCTCATATTACGGGCGCATACGATGGGACTTGGGTTTTGTCGTACCTAGAAGGGGAGGACCCAAGTCGCATCGGTTGTTATGGGCCGAGGTTACCACTTACCACCAGGTGGGCCATCAGCTCGTTCCGTAACTAAATAACATAAAAAAAAAATAGAAAACAATGAAATAACGAGATAAATTTTCATTCCAGGAGTCCTTATCTACGAGATGTTAGTAGGTTACCCCCCGTTTTACGACGACAACCCCTTCGGAATTTACGAGAAGATCCTCAATGGACGAGTGGAGTGGCCGCGGCACTTAGACCCCCTCGCCAAAGACGTTATAAAGAAACTCCTGGTTCAGGACCGGACCAAGCGCCTTGGGAACATGAAGGTAATTCTGCGACCTTTCTTTCTATCTCACATTACATGATAAAATCCCAGTTCGTAGCCATTATGCAGTCCTTCAAAAAACAATTTGTTGGTTTTACGTTTTGAAAAAAGGTTTTTATTTGTAAATAATGGAATCATTTATTTTATACGAGTGGGAATGAAGTATTGAAAGACCAAATATGTGAAATGGAATGGATCTCACGATGGTGTAACCGACAGTTGAAAAGGGGCCCACTGAGGCTCTTCCTACCTCTTCGGGGTTAAAGACGTGAATCTTTGTAAAAAAATATAAATGCAGACTGACATACTCATAATATAAAACAATTAAGAGATACTACGGTAGACTAATAACAGTTCATCTTTCAAACAGCTTAAGTCCCGATTAAAATTACCTACACGTATAGATTGAGATTAGTTACACACATGCATTCATACTCAAAATAATCCTTCTCTGCCATAGTTATAAATCAAAAATTGTATCTTCAAAATTATATTAACATGTTAAATTTAAAACATCATATTTTTTACTCAATTTGAACGTATTTTAAAAGTCTACCACTACTCGACAAGTTTCGGGCGTCATACATTTTTTATAAGTAATTGGTTCAAGAGTTTGTGGGAACTTGGGAGTATCCCTTAGTAATGTGCGTCTGTGTTCGGATAGTGGGGATTAATGGGATAAACCTGATGCAGTTGCTGTGCCAATACCTGTTTACTACGATGATATGAGTCAAGGTTTCAATCATGAACTATCGTAGGTAATCCATCGACTACATAATGTTACCTTTTAATAATAAACGTATTTAATTCTGATATTGTACCTATCACATGATTCTTACTAGTTGTTTGTATCCGGAGAAGTATAGTCATCCTAAATTAGCTGTATTTACCTAAGTAAATTGTGTGTAAGAAACTATAACTAAATTGAATTTTCGGGAATATTAAATGAATACACAATGTTCTGTAACATATAATCGTTTAATAAAGAAAATAAACTAAAAAATACAAAAATTAACAAACAATAACATTAATAATGAATTTGGCGAAAAATTGTCGATGGCCCGGCATCCAATCTTGAAGGTAGAATGAGTATGGAGACCACAGTCACATTAGTTTTTGAAGCCGAAATATTTGACCTTGAACGTACTTGCTTCTAACTCTTAGTGGTATTTTCTTAATTGTTTACACGTTATCTACAGAGAGTAAGCGACTTCAGAAAGTTGAGACAGGTTTAAAAGTTTATCGAAAGTCAAATTTATCTTGTTCAGTGTTCCTCCACTTGGAGTAGGTTCTGGGACCTATATATATATAAGGTCTTGCGTCTGACCGACGGTACCGGTTGAGAGCCGTCTGCTCTCACCATAAGCCCGTGTAAACGCTGTCAAGGCCATCTGCGGCCAAAAGCATAATGTCCAGTCATAAAAAAAAAAACTGACCGACGGACGCCGATGCTTGTCTATGACTTAGCTAGGCAGATAGTTGCAGACAGTTACGGGATTCGAATGCAATAGTTACACTGTTCTGATTGCATACTACAGGGCAAATTAAAGTCGCAGTAATGTTCTAACAGCTGCTATAATTTACTTTTCGGTGCCAATAAATTACACCTAATGTTGGATTCAGTTTTTCTGTCCTCGTGTTTTCGTGGATCACGTTGTCTTTTTTTTGGACGGCATCTAAAACAGTGTTAGTGATCGCTGCTAATCCTCAGAAACGTGCACGTGTCCAATAATTATTGTCAGTTTTACCCTGAAAAGTTCTTCGTCTATTTTAGCCTACAGTCAAAAGTATAAAAAGTATTTACTTATAAAACTTAGTAAAACTGACAAAACATAGATCCGTTAGTTATATTTCGTTTGTTGTTAAAACATTTTGACGGTCGGAGTCGTATTATTTCGTTCGCAACAAACTCTAAGGTTATTTTTGCCGTGATCTTGACCTCTATCGAAAGCGAATATAAATAAGCTTTTGTAGCAAACGATCATAAATATCTCATTGCTCGGAGCTTTTCTTAATGATATATAGACATGTTTTTATTATTCCTTATTTGCAAAGACGTATCTTCAGGCATAGTGATGTATAACAGTTCAATTCTTCAAACGCACATAGGCATACAATGTTCTATCAAAATACGCATAGAAAAGACTTACCTTAAACCATTTGAAACTAATTCTACTTTTCTAATTCAATTTTCTTTATCATAAAGTTTTAATAAAGTCTAATTTGTAAATGTTGTTGGGTACCTACTCTATTCGAATTAATATCAACAAATGTAGTGATTTTTTTCAAGACGTTGGCGGAACTCCAGACGTCTCTATGATATGTCACAGTAAACAAATAATTTCTGGTTTTTACATCACCTAATTGTATTTTTAAGTAATTGTCACTTTATTGTGGGCAATGTTATGGCATCATTTCAGCCAGGGAGATGAAAGAAAAATAAAATGTTATACATATTATTCAAAAAATAATGAAAATAGCTTCTAGAATAGACTACTTAGTTTCATACGAAAATATACATAAATTAGGATATAACCCAAAATCCTAAATGGAGCTGTTTAGTTTTATTGCTCTAGTTGCGTGATATATCCAGGCAATTAAATTATAACAAAATGAGACTGCTTTTCAATGAATTAGGCTAAAACCATTTGGCAAATTCACTGGCGATTACGAATTAATGCAATACTTAAGTGCGGTACCAACAGCGGCGCACAATAAAAAAATAAAAAAAAAAAAATTAAAATAAATTAATTTAATTTATTAAATTTATTTGCCTAATTGACTCGTAGAACCAGAAACATTGTTTAGAAACATGATATACCTATCTAGTAATATCTCCGTAGCAATGTCAACAATGATTTCGTAACTGAACCCGTCTTGTTGCCCATACTAGAAATCCGTATACAAGCTGCCTGATAAAGAGTAGAGAGTCTCGGGGAAAATTATTTTTAAACTGCAGTAGCGGTTTGTTTTCACCGAGCTTTTTGCCGCAACGTCGTTGAGATGGTTAGAAAGCCATCCGTCAAGTGTCTGCCGGTGATTTCAAACGAGGTATACTTATGAGGCGACATAAATACGCCAATACGACACGTCTAGCTATCTACAAACAGATAGATGTGACGAATTGCAATATCCTATTTTAACACAAACTCATACGAGATGGGTACACGATACACAAAGTCAAAGTCAAAGTCAAAACTTTTATTTCCATAGAATTCATAAAGAAATGGCTTGCATACGTCAATATTATTCAAAACATAAGGTCACGCGGACTTATTGATAAGTTTGATGCCTGTTCAAACCCTATCCGACCCTCCATGGAGAAGAACAGACAAGAAACCCCTAATGGAGGGATTCCTTTTTTTTTCGCGAGCACGATCCTTGTAACAATTGAGTAGTTAGGTCTATGTTACATTTATGACTACATAATATACTAAAATACACATTACATTGTCATACCCCATGTCATATGCACAATTTCTTTTAACACTGTGTCGCATGTGGCATATTAAAAAACAAGTAAGTACATATCAAGAATAAACATTATGTTCACAATCAATGTCACAGCTGATTTAGTACAAAACTTGACAAGCTTTTCATAATCGAATTAATGATTTTTAGTCGTGGACTTTAAGCTAATTTATAATGAAGATATCTCAGACACAGTAAATATTTGGCGATCGGCTTGCAGTCTATTTTCTAATATGTATATTAAAATGCAAAAAAAATCGATACATTAGAAATTTCATGCTAATTAAATTTATTCATAATCTCTAAGTTGGGCTATTACAAGACGACTTATGTGTCGCACTGAAGAAGATTCTAGAAAACAGATTAAGTTCCATTGGAGAGTGTATTATCAAAGTCTTATGTGAACCAAACATTCTTCTTTTATATTGGAGTTCGTTAGCAAACTACAAATAGACTGGCCTCATAGCTCAGTTGGTTAGTAACCCTATCTTCTGCGCTGTCGGTCGTGGGTTCGATCCCCACTCAGGATAAACATTTATGTGACATTTGTAACATTGATGTTTGTTCTGTGTCTGGGTGTTAATATGTATTATATGTATGTATTTACAAAAGAAAAGTATATAAGTATGATATCAGTTGTCTGGTTCCCATAATACAAGCTATGCTTAGCTTACTTTGGGGCTAGATGGCGCTGTGTGAAATGTCCACCATTATTTTTTATTTATTATATTATTATTAATACTTTTTTTATAATTCTCTTTATTGAAAGTATGAATGCCTAATATAAAAAAAAAACGTAATTACCAGCTAATTCCCTTTTGGGACTTGATTTAAGCAGTGGTTTTGAAGTAGTAAAAAACATGTCACACCTGTACTAATATTATTTGTAGTATTTTTTACTTTCTAAGTACATGTAAGCAGCAGCTATTGGGATGACTGTCCGTTTGTAGAACAAATATTAACACACAAGAAAACTCCAGTGTTTGAGTAAGAATTATCTCTTTCAATGGAAAAATTTGGACGTTAGTTTGTACTAGAAAGTTTACGTTAGATTATGTGATATATCTAACGCGTAGGTTGTAAGGAAAAGTTTTGGATATGAATTGTTATTTTATCGCCGTTTTTAGTATATACGGCTTGACGTTTTGAAAGGCAGTCGTAAAGTTTGAAGCGCACGAAATTTTGCACATTTGTTGGACTTGTTATCTTCCTGTATTGAATAATTGACGGTTACCAACATAAATTACACCACGACGTATTTATAAGAATACTGAGATAGTTTTCCTGGGACTTCGTAATGATTTTTGGCACGTTTTGTGCTTGAAAACTATAAATTGAAGTGTAATTTGCCATTTAACCCTGTAAGATGTTTTACTGTAGAACTTCGTTGCGAACGCTAATACTAATTCAAGATGTTCTACTTTTGGTAACTAAAAACGCGATTTATAGACAATCAATATTTAAATGGTGGACCAAAATGATTATATCTATCAAAAAATGGAGCACTTTTTATTATATAATCCGAACCTGTATTCGAACATAAAAGAGAAAGTAAACCAAAGTCCGAAATTTACGACAAAGCGGATTTTTTTTTTATAAAAAACTAAATCAGTCACATAATTTTTTATTTGTTTTGCGTGAATATATTTGAATACAACTGTACCGTTAATTAGCAGGGTCGGTAAAATTACGCAAGATATATACTCAGCAATAAACGGATATTAATATGAGTGCCCCAAATGTAGTCTCAAATTGATGCTGTATCGGCAATCTCATTGGATTTATGTTTATTTGTGATATATTTATGTTTCAGTGCGGCTCTGAAGATGTGAAGCGGCACAGATGGTTTAAACATTTGGACTGGGCCGATGTCTTCATGAAGAAGCTTCAGGTAGTTTTAGCATTTATAATTACTACCCAGTTTTTTTTTTTATTTGACGCCGTTACGGAACGAGCCGACGGCCCACCTGGTGTTAAATGGTAACCTCTGCCCATAACAATCGATGCGACTTGGGTCCTCCCTTACTAGGTACGCCAAGACCCAAGTCGCAACGTATGCGCCCGTAACTCTGAGACGTGGTGGAATGTCTCTTGTGCCTGTAATTTCACCGGCAACCACACCTTTCAAACCGGAACACAGTAACACGAACGCGTTACTGCTTGGCGGCAGAAATGGGCATGGTGGCAGTACTTCCCCGGACGAACTTGGCGAGAGTTCTACTGCTCTTAAAATTGATGCCAAGCCCGATTTCAGGAATCACCTCATTAAATTTGGCATTGCCTTCCTGCGATGTAGTTAATTGAGCATTTCTTTTTCTGAAATTGAGTGATAGATTGCCGGTTCAATTAATTGTTTAATTTTGTGTTGATGCCAAATGTGCATTCGTTAAAAATTGACCCTATTTTTATTTTGTTTCTGTGTAACTGATTTGCTTTGTTTTATTTTCAGCCCCCGATCGTGCCTTCGGTGTCATACGAAGGTGACACGTCCAATTTCGATGAATATCCCGAGACTGACTGGAAAGCTGTCCGCGCCTTAGACCCCGACGAATTGAAACTTTTCTCCAATTTCTGATCGCCTGTAGTTATTCAAGTGGTTTTCTGCTGCTAATGTGAGAACCCAAGGTCTCGAAAATTATATTTATTTTCGGAATAAGTATATCAGTTATGGGGTTAGTAAATAGCGAGCTGCTTTTAGAGCGTTTAAGTAATGTTCCATGGTGAAAGCCTCAAGGCATTTCCTACTTATTGATCTTTAAGTTGAATCTGAATTTTGGTTCCTGAATTTTTGAAACAGTTTGTTGAAACGTTTAGCCAGTCAACGTTTGCTGTGAATTATACCAATTTTTCAAATAAAAACTTTTGTGCACCGTATCCAAAAGCTTTTTATAATCTGTAGTTTCATCTTAAATATTTATTTAAAAATGATTCTTTTTAAGTTAATATTTCAATTAATTTAATGATTTATTGTTGCTGAATTTAGCATTGTAAATAAGATATTTAATTAAGTTAACTGATTTAATCGCGCGTATTCCAATGCTTTCTAGTGCAAATAATGTTAGTCCTGTAAGTCAGAAATTTAAATTATTTGTGATTTTTTTAATGTTAATTTTAATTGTATCCTACTAGGTATGTTAATTTAGAATTTATTTATTGTTTTAGATTAAACAGATTACTGCCCATTTATGTGGGTTATACCATGCCGTGTACCTAATACATACACGATAAAAACTTATTAAAATTAAGACATCTACATATTGAACTGCACTGTGTTCAATATTATCAACTAGTCTGTATATGAAAAATGTTTTATTGTAAACAAATTAGCTCAAGTTTATATTGCTTATATTTCACAACCTTCACAACTTCTTACGTATCTTTATAAGTGTGTAAGAAAATTTTTGGACCACTAATATTTGTGTAGGGACACTATAAATAGATAAATATTATACGTACACATAATCTGAAAATAAAAATATTAATAGGTATACTTCTTATATATAAGTGTTTAGCTTTATGTAATACAAGTATTGCAACAATCCCAAATAACTTTAAGAATTTATTTCTCATAAGAATTACAGAATTCACTTACAGAGAAAATACATTATAAAACTTTGCCCGAATGCGTAGTAAGTACATTATTTAGTTTACAACAATTATCAATACTAATAAATAATTAGTGCATAAATAAAAAAAAAAACAAGATAAATAAATTAAGACGGGAGCCATCATTCTTCATCATTGGACCAGCTCAATCGTATTAATATTATATATTATGAAGGTGTACCGTACCTATGCGTAAACTAAATTTAACTGGGCGTGTTGTGTTGCCAGTTTTATGTTGTTTATAGATAACTACAGCATTAAATTTGTAATCTTAAAAAAGGATTATCAAACCATAAGTTTGTTTTTAAATAATAGTTGATCAAATTGTTTCGCCCTTATGTCTACTAATATATCTATAATCTTTGATCAAGGCTATAACTTGTCTTTATTAAAAAATTATTATATATATATTGCGATCTCACTTTATCCTTTTAATGATTTAAGGAGTAATACCAACAAAAACTCTAAGAAGTATGTATTATTGGATAAAATTAGGCGAAAGATTTGTTATAAGTATTTCTATTGCCTACTTATTGTGTCTTGCAAAACATCTTTGCCTATACTATAACAGGGTTGTATGTGAGTAAAAGATAAAATATCTGAAATACACTTAGAATATATGTTTTAAACAATCATAGTGTATTTTTATTTTAAATATTGCGTGAATTTTTCGCGTTTCATTATTGTGTTCTAGAGTTGGCATATTTGAAAAATATTACTGAGATAAAAATGAGACCGAATATTATTTCTTAATGATATAATAATAATGAGAATAATATTAGTAGACTTCACACAGCGCCATCTAGCCTCAAATTAAGCTAAGCATAGGAACATGGGAACCAGACAACTGATATAAAACTTACGTACTTTTTGTAAATACATACTTTTAATACAAATTAACACTCAGAACAAACATATATAATCGTCACACAAAATGTTTGTCCTGGGTGGGAATCGAACCCACGACTTACAGCGCAGAAGACAGGGTTACTACCAACTGAGACTAGTCAAATTGATTTATGATATTCAACTTTCTTTCTGATAGGCACATATTAATTTCAGCTGTTGGTTAAAATTTAACTGTACTTCTGAGCCTTGACACTTAATGTACAGATTCGACATTAATATGCCTGTAATTAATATCATCCACTCTATATACCTACTTAGATTTCCCCAGTTGCTATTCATTTTGCAACATGATATTTTCTATATGTCATTTCACTATATTCAATATGGTTACCACGTTCTCAAAACGGTGAAGGAAAACATCGTGAGGAAACCGACATGTCCTAGAACTAAAAATTCGAAGACATGTGTCGAGTGCACGAAAGGAGCCTCTTTGAGGAGCACTTACAATCCTTTCACCACACTGGTTCGACAGAACCGGTGACTCGAAGAAGAAGAAGAAGAAATTCAATATGGTATAATATTCTCTTGAACATATCATTTTTACTTGAATAATTTTCTAGCATGAAAAACAACTTTAACAATTTTGAAACGTTGATAAATTATCACCAAATGTTGGATGGTGATAATTATTTTTGAAAGTCGTGTCACTGTCATCTATTTGGAAATATTTTAATTTGTTCTAAATGGATGGTGGACAGCGTGAATGGCGAATTCATAATGATCAATTAATAATAATAATAATTGTGGACATTTTACACAGCGCCATCTAGCCCCAAAGTAAGCTAAGCATAGCTTGGTATCATGGGAACCAGACAACTGATATACATACTTATATACTTTTCTTTTGTAAATACATACATATAATACATATTAACACCCAGACACACAACAAACATCAATGTTACAAATGTCACATAAATGTTTGTCCTGAGTGGGGATCGAACCCACGACCTACAGCGCAGAAGGTAGGGTTACTAACCAACTGAGCTATGAGGCCAGTCAATTAGAGGATGTCCGTTGCACATCTGAAGCAAAGCGTACCTTCGTGCATGTTTAGAGGAACAAAGTGTATTCATATACTTGACTGATAATGAAGAACAGACATATCGTTGTGTTCCACTCAGTGTTGCTGGATTATCGTATTTAATTTTCATCGCCGATAAGACGTTGATAGCGTGTACGTACTGAACCAATATCGTAATACTCTCTTATCGCAATTTCTGAAGATTAACACGACCAATTAAAGAAAATTATTAATTCCTTGTTTTATATATGTTAAGGAAAAGTTCAATAAACTATTATTAAACTTTTAAATGTCTATTAATCAACCAAATGTTAATTAAGATAAAGATATTAATATAATTAAGGGACGGAGAGGTATAGCGTAAATTTACAGGTAAAGCAGTATCCTATCCCCATCCTTAGAATTTATACACGTTCTGATTTTATACGAAAATCATAATAAAATATATATATATAAAATACAATAGTAAAAAGTAAAGTCATGAACAAATTTAATAAGTATACACGGATATAAGGATGACATAAAAATATAGGTCGTAGTATTTATTTCAAATTTTGATAAATGGTTGATAACATTTTAGTTCTTTGCTTTTTGCAAACGCGACTTAATAGATTAATCGAAGATAAGTAATCGATAATAAGTTTATCATGAGCCAGTCTTATTAGCGACAGTAGTAATTTGTTGACGTGTAACATGTCTGTGAGGGCTCTCTCATCTGTTCTGGCTGAAAAGGCAAAGGTCGAGCTTAATGAAGACCCGAAAAGGCTGAAAGATGATCTACAGCATCTCAAGGATTGGGTTGCTAAGCAGCCGCATCTCCGCGCTAGGACAGGTTAGTCAGAGCCAATGAGGGGGCAGTGTTAATGACACAGTGCCGATACGTGCTGATTGAGTCATTTTTTCATACATTCTTACGAATTAAGGTCGCTTACGTTTTCATACAGCGTATTTGTAGCAGATAACGCCGTAATGCCCGCAATCCTGAATCTTACAGGGCAAAATAGGGATAATAGGGAACAGTGGCGGATTTACCAGAAGGCTAAGTAGGCTTGAGCCTAGGGCGGCAGATTTTACGGGCTGCAGATTTAAGAACCGTTTTTTTATCCAGAAATCTTTTCGGTGTCTGTAAGATGGTTTTCTCATGTAATTTCTCTAGAAGTCCACAATACATCGTTCCGTTTACCGAATTTATATTATTGCGTGAGTGGCATACCCCGCCTTACTAGTCATCATTGAGCTTTGATTACCAATTACCTCAGAAATGTACCCAAAAACTATTTCCTGTGCAATTTGAAACGAATTGTTGGATTTAAAAGATAATCTAGGAACTTAGAGGTAAGGGCGGTAAAATTTCAATAGCCTATACTTGGGAAATGTGTAAATCCGCCACTGATAGGGAACAAAATTAGTCCCGTACGCTAGATATTATTACGAAAATTACACTAGGAAACGCAACATTGACGGAATCGATTCTACACGAAGTCACATTGCTGTCCATCTTCGCTGATCAACGCATGTACCTAGTGTATGAAGAATCATACACGGAGCTATAGGACTTATGATCTTTGCTTTTTTATTCGTGTTTTAAGTAATGTCTTTCCCTCAGATTTGCGATCCAAATATGGAAATTAATAGTATTAGACGATAGCTTATTGAGATCCATTAGAACCAAATGCTTTAGAGCATTTGACATCATCGGCCTCTTCTTCTTCTTCGAGTCACCGGTTCTGTCGAACCAGTGTTGTGACAGGATTGTAAGTGCGCCTCAAAGAGGCTCCTTTCGTGCATTCGACACATGTCTTCGAATTATTGTTAGCTCTATGACATGTCGTTTTCCTCACGATGTTTTCCTTCACCGTTTTGAGAACGTGGTATTGCGCACATAAATCTTTCAATCGAAAAACTCATAGTGCACGTCGGGATTTGAACCGGCGACCTCCAATTTGAAACTCGGGGGTCAGTACTGCTAGAGCACCACGCTCTCACCAACAATATAAATAAAGTAATAATATATTTAAAATTAAATCCATACGAATGATATTATAAAACGTCTTATTGAAAGTGAATACATACAAGTTAATTAACGGTAACCTGAAATTAAACCTATTCAAACTTTCAGACGACCAGTGGCTTTTAACATTTCTTCGAGGATGCAAATTCAGTTTGGAAAGGGCAAAAGAAAAATTAGATTTGTATTATGCATTGAAATCTACCGCACCTGAAATGCATAAAATCAAGCACAATGATCCGAAGTTCGACGAAATTCTCAGCTTAGGGTATGTATGTATTTAATTACAATTTACATGAACTAATATTATCTATTCTCGAAAAATTAATTAGGAATTACAATTTGGTTCCAACACATCTCTCGACTAAGATAATTTAAGATAATTTAAACGTGAACTATTTAGTAGTTTTAGAAGTTTTAAGCTATTGCATAGCTTCTATCGCGGGCCTTGAGCGTGGAGACCGAATCCAGAAATTCCGTAACGAAAAAACCTAACACCCCCCACTCCGACCGGCACAGCGGTGATACTTTTTAGTTCCATCTATCGATAAATACCAGAACTTTTAATGACTTTTTGAAATATCACGCGCAATAGCTTTACCGCGGCAATCTCCGAGTGCCACACGTTTTTTTTTAATTAGATTTAAATATATATTGTTTACTTTACGTGGCAGCAAGGTATTTGCTTTATTGAAGCGACTCGACATGATCGCTAGCTTAATGTTTGATTGCAATGTAAGGACCGCGCGTTGAATCAGCTGTCAGAGAATGAAAGAAGACAGTAAGATTGAAAAAAGTATTTACTGTCACAGAACTGTCAGAAGAGATGGTATACGGTAAATTTTTGAGAATATACAAAAAAAAATTTTGTGACGATTCCTTTGACGTGTATAATGTGTGGTTATAAATATAAGTATTTCTAAAGTTTTAAAAGTTATTGGTGGTATTCGGGGCAAATCCAACAAATCCAAGATCATATAAATCGGTCGAGCAATTATTGAGTTATAAATGGTGTAACTAATCTGTCTTTGTTTTATATATATAGATATAATGGCCCAAGTTATTATTCAGAGCAGTAGAACTCTCGCCAAGTTCGTCCGGGGAAGTACTGCCACCATGCCCATTTCTGCTGCCAAGCAGTAACGCGTTCGCGTTACTGTGTTCCGGTTTGAAAGGTGTGGTTGCCGGTGAAATTACAGGCACATGAGACATTCCACCTACATGTCTCAGAGTTACGGGCGCATACGATGCGACTTGTCTTGTCGTACCTAGTAAGGGAGGACCCAAGTCGCATCGGTTGTTATGGGCAGAGGTTACCACTTAACATCAGGTGGGCCGTCGCGTCGGATCGTTCCGTAACGGTATCACATAAAAAAAATAAAAAAAAAGTTAATTCCGTTTTACCTTCCCAGTAACAGAGTAATATTGAGGATTGAGATTTTGCGAAACTAATAGTACAAGGGGCTTTTATTTGTATTCACTATCTTAAGTGATAAAGCGATAACACATAAGTAACTAATAAACCCACGACTTGGTCCGCGTGTATCGACTAAAACGTGGCAAATAAGTCTCCGCTATCCTTTAACGATCGCTAACAGTAGTTTAATTCAATTTACTCACTAGTATCAACGCCTAATTTTCGAAACAAAATGGAAATTGATTAAAAATAAGGGTGTAATTATAAAATTGTTTGTTGTATACGACAATTGACTGGCATCATAGTTCAGTTGGTTAGTAACCCTACCTTCTGCGTAGGTCGTGGGTTCGATCCCCACTCAGGACAAACATTTATGTGACATTTGTAACATTGATATTTGTTCTGTGTCTGGGTGTTAATATGTATTATATGTATGTATTTGCAAAAGAAAAGTATATAAGTATTATATCAGTTGTCTGGTTCTCATGATACAAGCTATGCTTAGCTTACTTTGGGGCTAGATGGCGCTGTGTGAAATGTCAAAAAAAAAAAAAATGTCATGTTTACCCATTCAGTAATTTAACAAATCAATACATATTCGTTTTCAGATCAATGCTGGTACTGCCTAAGCTACAAAGTCCTGATGCACCAAGAGTGACCCTAGTAAGACCAGGAAAATATGATCCTGACAAGTACAATGTGCTGGATATTACATCTGTTACAAGTGTTATTCAAAAGGTTTGTATTTTTCCAACTCTTTTGTTTTACTCTTTCATCCTAGTTCATCATCAATATACAGGGTGTCCGGTAATGAATGGATAACCTTGAAATGGGTCTTAGTAGAACTATTGGGCATTCGGAAAAAAATATCAAATAAAAAAAAACCAAGTAGTATCAAAGATATGTATTTTTTTAATAATATCGATGTTTTGTTTTTTTTGTTAAGTTTTGTTTTTTTTTGATAGGACTTGGTTTTTTTTATTTGATATTTTTTTCCGAATGCCCAATAGTTCTACTAAGACCCATTTCAAGGTTATCCATTCATTAGCGGACACCCTGTATAACTGAACTTAAGTTAGGATCACGCATCTCTTTTCCCTGGCTGGATACCCCGCGGACGTCATTTTCAGTTTGACTCAATAGTTTGTCTCATTTAATTCATAAAGAATTGAAAATAATGTTGATATAAGGTTACACCGTTGCAGTGACGATTTTGGGCGATCGATTAGAATAATTTTGCGCACGAGCGTGATTAGTAAATTCCGCTCCTTCGCACATCCATCTGAACTGACTCTTATTTACCGTTATATTTCAGATACTTCTGATGGATGACGATAACACCGTTGTGTCTGGCAGCTTAACTATACTGGATTTGCAAGACGTGACAATGGGCCACTTTTTGCAGATGACCCCGATCACTATGAAAAAAATGATCGTTGCTGGTCAGGTGCGTTCAAATCTAGCCTGATGTTTTATTAGAAAATCAACCGTTTTATAATATAAATGAATACATGACATGTTCATTTTCTGATATGCATGATTGTGTTATTTAGATCAGAATTAATTAACTTATAATTTATTTTATATAATTTGATTTAATTGAATATAATTATATACATTTTTATTTAATTTAATTTTGATGTACACTAATTTGACACGCCAATGTTATGATATGTAACGAATGGTTCAATAAATTATATGATATGATGGCTAATCTGGGCTGATAGTAAACTTTTGCATGTAGGGCAGAATGGAATCTGACAAGCAGAATGTAATAGAAAACTGAAAAATTAAGGTTGATTACAAAATAAAATATTATATAAATATTATATTATAATAGATTAGAAAATAATTAATAAGTTTCGGAAATAGGCTCTACTAGTCTCTTTATGTTTAAGGATGATTGTAATATGGAACCAGTAAATTACACTTATCTTTCAGGATGCAATGCCCTTTAGAATGAAGGGTGTCCATTACCTGAATACGCCGCCAGGATTCGAGACTATATTTAACGCCATGAAAAGTATGTTGAATGAAAAAAACAGATCTAGAGTGAGTAATGACGAAATGTCTTTATAATAATATAAAGTTTATTTCAGACATACTGAATGAATGAAAATGATCGTTCTACTAACGATCACTGAAGATTATTAATTGATTGATTAATGAATTATTATCTAATCTTTTTATTATTTAATCATCTATAAATAAATAAATAAATAATGGTAGACATTTCACACAGCGCCATCTAGCCCCAAAGTAAGCTAAGCATAGCTTGTGTCATGGGAACCAGACAACTGATATAATACTTATATACTTTTCTTTTGTAAATACATACATATAATACATATTAACACCCAGACACAGAACAAACAACAATGTTACAAATGTCACATAAATGTTTGTCCTGAGTGGGGATCGAACCCACGACCTACAGCGCAGAAGGTAGGGTTACTAACCAACTGAGCTATAAGGCCAGTCATTTGATTAATGGCTCTATAATAGACGTCATGAATGGATATTATACAATGAAATGAAATGAAACATTAAACTGCAAACAAATATGTAAAGTGAATTCATTATAAAAACTTGTAAATAAGTAGAAACAAATTACCAATTACAGATTATTGGGTCACTAGACACGTGATCAGCCTTAACTCATATTACCATTCCCCATATTATTTATAGCCATCCATGTCCTACCAACCCTACGCTATTCTACAAATAAAATTGAGAATAGAGAGAAAGAATAGAGTGAAAGAAAAGAATAGAGTGTGTAAAAATACGTTATTTCTACACACTTGACTTATACTGTACCATTTTGTAGACGCAAATGATTATAAGTATGAGGTAAATCAAAATATGTGGCTTATAAATAATTTGTTGATTTTAAATATATATGTACGCATTTTCGGGACCCTATCAGATCAGGGGTACTGATCTCGTGCTTCGCACACCAATTACATAATAGTAATAATATTTCACACAGCGCCATCTAGCCCCAAAGTAAGCTAAGCATAGCTTGTATCATGGGAACCAGACAACTGATATAATACATACTTTTGTATAAATACATATATATAATACATATTAACACCCAACACAGAACAAACATCTATGTTCGTCACGCAAATGTTTGTCATGAGTGGGAATCGAACTCACGACCTACAGTGCAGAAGACAGTTCCTACCAAGTCTTCTTCTTCTTCGAGTCACCGGTTCTGTCGAACCAGTGTGGTGATAGGATTGTAAGTGCGCCTCAAAGAGGCTCCTTTCGTGCACTCGACACATGTCTTCGAATTCTTTGCAAACTGATAGTAATATTCAAGTTTGTTCACAGCTACATGTCCACAATACTAACTACGATGCACTCTACAAATATGTACCGAAAGATATTCTACCAGAGGAATATGGCGGAAGTGGGGGCACTGCTGAAGAAATTATTGGTCCGTATGTGTTTATAAGTTGTGTGTGTCTATATTTTTTTTTATGTAATACAGTTACAGAACTAGCTGACGGCCCACCTGGTGTTAAGTGGTAACCTCAGCCCATAACAAGCGATGCGGCTTGGATCCTCCCCTACTAGGTACGACAAGACCCAAGTCGCAACGTATGCGCCCGTAACTCTAAGACGTGTAAGTGGAATGTCTCGTGTGCCTGTAATTTCACCGGCAACCACACCTTTCAAACCGTAACACAGTAACGCGAACGCGTTACTGCTTGGCGGCAGAAATGGGCATGGTGGCAGTACTTCTCCGGACGAACTTGGCGAGAGTTCTACTGCTCTTTATATAGTTATTATTCTGATTTAAGATAATATCGATTCCTTGAAAATATTATATCGCTTTAAGCTTGTTGTTGTAGGTACTTTTCTGGAACACAAAGGACAAAGAAAATTAAAAGAAACAAGAAAACCAAAGAAACTTTTGTTAATTTTACATATAATTATCTGTCTCTCAAGAGAAACTCAGCTCTAGTAAGCTGAATTTCTCGTTATGTTATTTATTTATCTTTATTTTTATGTGATCGTATGTTTATTTTATATAAAGGGCACTAATAAAGGGGTAATTTATATTAACAGGTTACTGGAGGAAGAAAGTCCAAGAATACGATGCATTCCTGGTAGAAGACGAACAATACGGCACCGACGAGGCCAAGAGGCCCGGGAAGCCCAAAACTGCTGAAGACATGTTCGGTGCAGAGGGCTCTTTCAGAAAACTTGATGTAGACTAATCCAGTGTAGTCGAACTGCGAACTATTAAACTTGGTTTTTGGTACTTGATTGTGTATGATTTTAAATTATTATGTGTAACAATTATAATAATAGTAATGGTAGACATTTCACACCGCACCATCTAGCCCCAAAGTAAGCTAAGCATAGCTTGTATCATGGGAACCAGACAACTGATATATAATAAATACATACATATAATACATATTAACACCCAGACACAGAACAAACATCAATGTTACAAATGTCACATAAATGTTTGTCCTGAGTGGGGATCGAACCCACGACTTACAGCGCAGAAGGTAGGGTTACTAATCAACTGAGCTATGAGGCCTGTCAAATTGCATATTTAAAAAATCTTTAGCTTAAATTCAGCTCCTGGTTAACTTAACTGTTCAAAAATACAGTTGATTTTCACGTTAAACTCCTACGTCCTACGTCAATGGTTTTATTACTTCCCGTGTTATCTTTGAAAATCTACTGTACTGCAGAACGGGCTGTAATATTCAACAAGGTCTACAAAAGGTCAAAAAGTCATGAGTCGTTATATGTGCATATTACACTTTCGAGGTTGTACATTTATTTCAGTTATAAATTTATTAACTTACAGTTGTGAGCGCTGTGTTTAAAAGCAAAATATAATAAAAGAACAAATATGTGTTGCATTAACCATATCACTTTTCCAAAAAGAAATTGGTCATAAATTTTAATATTGCTATTTTTGCCTTTGCCTTTTACCTTCATGTATATAGAAGCTACGAAGAAATAAGTAGTTTAAGCTCCTTTGACCCTATCTCAGCTGTCCGTGTATGGACACATATTCATAACTGCACAGTCCAGAGGTAAGTTTCTGATTTTTAAAAGTTTTGTGTACATAATAAATTACATATGAATTTAGTTATCACTAATTTGATCGCTTAGATGAAACGAGAAGATTATCATTCTTCATGACTGGCCTCATAGCTCAGTTGGTTAGTAACCCTACCTTCTGCGCTGTAGGGCGTGGGTTCGATCCCCACTCAGGACAAACATTTATGTGACATTTGTAACATTGTTGTTTGTTCTGTGTCTGGGTGTTAATATGTATTATATGTATGTATTTACAAAAGAAAAGTATATAAGTATTATATTAGTTGTCTTGTTCCCATGATACAAGCTATGCTTAGCTTACTTTGGGGCTAGATGGCGCTGTGTGTAATGTCCACCATTATTATTATTATTATTCTGATTGTTAAGCGGCTTGCCCTGCCTCTAACAACACGTGTTTTTTTTATGTGATATAAGTGACGAAGTAAGAAACGAGCTAACGGTTACCGCCACTGAATAAGACTCAAGTCCTTTCCACCAAAGCACGAGATGACTCAAGTCGCATTGTGTTACGTCCATCACCCCTAGACGGGGATGTTACGTCTCATGCGCCTGCAATTTCACCGGCTCCCACTCCCACCGAAACACAGCAATACGAATGCATCACTGCTTGGCGGCAGATTACCAGGTGTGGTGGCAGTACTTCTCTGGGCGAACTTGGCACAAGTTCTACTGCTACTTTGGGTTGCTCCTTTCACACATGTGTAGGGATTCAAACGGACTTTTGCCAAGACTTTTTCACTTACGGACGCGAGCAACGTGGTGATCAAAGCAATATATAAAATAACTTTAGTCTTCCGATAATAAAGTGTGCGAAAACTCAAATCGCATCGCATTGTGGTTGTCAGTCTGAGACCTGAACAGTCTTTAATGCCTGTAAATGAATTTACGAAATCGATAACAGTAGCGGGAAGATGTATTGTTGCTGCTAAATATCAAATAATATGTGATGACTGAAGTTAAATAAAATAACTGTCAAAGTGCGTGTCGTAAGCGCGGCGAAGAGTTCCGTACACAAACTTCTAATGTTACTATAACTTTTGGAGAATTCCTATTATCAGACGTACAGGGTGACAGACAGTTATTATACAAGAAAAATATATTTATTTTTCGCATGGTAATTTATTGTCATAAATAATTCATAAATAAACTTCTAAGTATAAAACTACTGTAGCTATATTTAGTTTGGTAATATTTTCACAAGACATATCGTACCAATGTTTAGTAAATAATACAACACCATCTTGCAAACGGCATTTGCAAGATTTAATTTATAACCACAAATACCACTGATTTATTACAGATTATTAGAAATAATTATTAGCCGGTCCCTCTGTAACTTATTATAATTTAATTTGTTATGTGTTTCATCTATGACAAATATATTCTATTCTATTCTCCATTGGTCTATTTAAGCAAACCAAGAATATCTTGTAAATCGTCATACATCGTTGTAAATCGTTCATAGAAACGACTCACAAAGTAGTCTAATGCCAGCGATTCTACTAAATACCAAAATCCATTCCGTCGATTCACCCTTCATCGAATGAATGATGAATGTTCGATCATATCAGTTGATTATCGCAGACCGTCCGGAACGCAGCCAAGCTAGATGACGAAGATAACGAATGATAAAAAGAACTCTTTGTTCAAAAACTTTGTTAAACCAGCCGCGATTCCAAGCAGTGCACACGTCAGTTATATACTCGTGGATCGGAAGATGGCGTCTGTGAGAGACCTCTCCATACCCCTGGCTGAGAAGGCCAGGGTCGAGTTGAACGAAGAGCCAAGCAGAGTAGAAGATGGCTTGAAACTTATAAAGGATTGGATCGCAAAGCAGCCGCACCTACGGGCTAGGACAGGTTGGTTCCACTTGTGTTCATTCTCATTCGTTCAAAACTTGATGTAGCAATTGATTTAAAGTTTATTAATATGGTTACTGACAAAAGACTTTATCCCAGTCAGATTATCTGTATGCCGTACCTATAGTTTCCAAACCGAATCAAAGCTTGAAATTGTATGAATAGTTTAACTACTATGAAACTGTTTGTAGACCTAAAAGAGACCTAAGGTTCCTCGCCGCGTGTGTGCTAACTTGTGGTACCCATCACATTCTATATACATAAAAATCAAAATCCTGACTGACATGCGTTGTATATCAACGCACAGCCTAAAATGGTAGTGGGAAATAAATGCGAAATAAGAAAATTCGGATTGCGGGAATGAGGAATTTTTGAATATCGCGTTTCGTGGGGCAAATAAGGTTCCTGTAAAAAAAACATTTCGAAAACGATATGTTCTAGGTCCTTAAATTTAGCATACAAGTCTGTCACGTAGAAGACATTTTATAGAATCCGTTTACGTTATATAAAAAATAAACTTTTTAGCCGAGTGTAAAACCTTATCTATTTGTAGTATTATAAGAAAGTGCAATAAAACGGATTAAAAAGTTTTTAAGGACAAGATAACTTTTTTACTTTTAAGACTCTTAATCTAATCAATTAAAAATCCAATTCCAAAGTACACAAGCTCAAAGAAAGGACATTTGAATAGGGTATCATTGAAAAGGCAATTTCAAATCCTTCGATGACTCTGAAGAACTATTTTATTTCAATAACAAGGATGGTGCTACGTTTTGAGAGACTAATTGAAAATTTTTACACGAGTGCCAAAATAGTAGGTCATGTTTTCAGGGTTCATGTATATGGGTTTTACTAATCTTTTAAATGTCTGAACAGATTTGGATGTAATGGGTATCGTTATAATCCTTAGCAACATTTTCTACTACCAAATCCGTACGTTGAACTTTAATGCAGATACTACTTATAATTTTATCAGCAGTAATACTAAGATAAAGCGCACGACATTTAAAGGATTTATGCATATAATTAATCGAATTTATCTATAAATCTTGATTCGACATTATTATACACAATGCTGATAATTATAGATATATTAGATTTAATTTTAGTTTGAAAACGGTCACATACATTATAAAAATCTTAACATTATACACTTAAAAGCTGATACATATTTCATCTCGCTATGATCAAGGGAGGCTTTTTTTTTTTTAATGTGATTCTGTTACGGAACTAGCCGACGGCATTCAAATTTGAATGGTGTGGTTGCCGGTGAAACTACAGGCACAAGAGACATTCCACCTACACGTCTCAGAGTTACGGGCGCATACGATGCGACTTGGGTCTTGTCGTATCTAGTAAGGGAGGACCCGAGTCGCATCGGTTGTTATGGGCAGAGGTTACCACTTAACGTTACTGCTTGGCAGCAGAAATGGGCATGGTGGCAGTACTTCCCCGGACGAACTTGGCGAGAGTTCTACTGCTCTTAAAAGGCTTATATAACAATAAGACGGACTAAGTCGCGGTCAAAAGATTGTATTTTAGTTAAAATGATTTTATTTTGATAGATAAAAATACAAGTTTTTACTATTACAGATGAGCAATGGTTGCTTGCATTTCTTCGCGGATGCAAATTCAGTTTGGAGAGATCAAAGGAAAAGCTAGATTTGTATTATTCAGTGCGATGCACAGCGCCTGAATTATACAAATACATGCACACTGAACCAACTTTTAAAGAAATCTTCGATTTGGGGTGAGTTTCAACATACAACATTTAAGCCTGTGCACTAAATATAAAATTAATATGTCAAACCCAATCGATAAATATATGAGAAGACATTTATGTATACAGAATCGTTTGAGACAAATTGAATTTCTACATTAAGGCCTCTTGTTCATGCATATTTCTATCCCGACGTAAAATAAAGTCAAGGCAGTAATTACCACGCATGCTTTAAATAATTTATAATATTCTTTCAACGCAGCAAGCAATTTTTTTTTTTTGTATAATTTCTGTTAAATTAGCAGTTGTACTAGAGCCAATTCATGTATTTCTGATTCTGATTATTTGCTTCTTTTTATCGACTACCTAAGTTTAGATATGTCAAATCGCCGCATCGTATGAGAAGGCCCTTTGGATTATCGAGTTTCAATAAAAATAGATTCACATAGTACCAATTTTTTATTTTCTAGAACCATACTTTTTCTACCAAAGCTGTCTGGTCCAGACGCTCCAAGAGTGGCTCTCGTAAGGCCTGGCAGATACGATGCAAGCAAATACGATATTTTGGACATAATATCGGTAGTAAATATATTACACAAGGTATGGCTTCAAACTGCATACGAAAAGCTATATTTAATAGTTAGGTGACCTGGACGAAAGTTTCTTTCAGCAGCAACAAGATATAAATGAGTTTTGTTTTCATACGTCATAAAATACCAGAGATAATTAAATAAGGTATTGTCTAACGTTAAATCCATATAAAAATAATATATAAATACAGCCATCTCCATCCCATCTTGGATAAATAAATCCCGTCATCCAATGGCGAACATAACAAAATTTAACACAGATAATTAACAACAATATATTTGAATGTTGAAAAAGAAAGTGAATTCTGAGCGCATTATGATATTTTGGCTCCTTAAATTTTTCACACCGACAGACTGAATTATTTTCAATTATATTTTATCACGCAGATAGTTTTAATGGACGACGATAACGCAACGGTTGCTGGCAACATTTGCATTCTGGACTTGAAAGGAGTTACAATGGGACACTTTTTACAAATGACCCCACTCACTATGAAGAAAATGGTCGTTGCTGCCCAGGTCGGTCACCTAATTATTAGTAAGAATGTGTGGAAAAGCATCACTTGGACTTATCAGACATCATACAACTAATGATAAAAAACACATCCGAATATTTTTTGTGAAGATTTGTATAAATGGTGAAGATGATGACGATGATATTAAAATGTAATTTGGTATTCGGTATTCGGTATTTTTGGTATATCAATGTCACTGTATGTATTTTTTGCATCGTTTGATGATTTCCTCTTATAAACAAGATAATCAGCCAATATCGTCAGACTTGATTGGTCTTGACAGCAAGGTCTAAATATTTCGAAATTAAGTTACAGTCCCAGCTTAAATTAAAACTCAGATATATATATACTGCAGAAGTTCAGAATAACTATAGTACGATGTGAAATCCGATATGAATCTCTTATAAAAATTTTACAGTATAGTATATATTATACAGAGTTCCACTACCGATCCATAAGGTAAACTCATCTATACAAATAAATAAAGTTGGAGTGTCTGTTTGTAATATTAAAATAACCGCTTTTTACTAAGTGCATATGGATGTATACACGGTACATACCAAAACAAATTTTTTTACCATTTTTGTCTGTCTGTTTGTTCCGGCTAATCTCCGGAACGGCTAGACCGATTTTAACGGGACTTTCACTGGCAGATAGCAGATTGATAAAATAGGGGTGCGCGATAAAACCGGATTCCACGCGGACGAAGTCGCGGGCAACAGCTAGTAGTGAATATATTAATACAGAAAAATCTATATACCATTCAATGGAGTGTTGAAGAAATTGTGAATTAGCGTCTTTTGCGTTTTCAACTAATATTCTCGTGTGCAATAATTGGTCGAATTGCAGGAGTTGCAAACTAAAATGTTATTGCAAATAATTTTAGTATATGATGTACAATAATTGACAGCAATAATAATTTCAGGACGCTACACCACTGAGGATGAAAGGTTTTCATTACATAAATGCACCGCCAGGTATTGAAACAATATTCAACGCCATGAAGAGTTTACTCAATGAGAAAAATAGAACTCGAGTAAGTGGAACTCTTGAAAAAAAGTGGAACTCTTGAAACTTTGAAAGGTGTGGTTGCCGGTGAAATTACAGGCACATGAGACATTCCAGAGACATTACACATCTCAGAGTTACGAGCGCATACGATGCGACGTCTTGTCGTACCTAGTAAGGGAGGACCCAAGTCGCATCGGTTGTTATGGTCAGTGGTGGTTACCTACCACTTATTCAAAAGCCATTTCTTTATGAATTCTATGGAAATAAAAGTTTTGACTTTTGACTTTTGACTTTAACACCAGGTGGGCCGTCGTCGGCTCGTTCCGTAACTGTACATAAAAAAACCAGAAGTAAAATATTGAAAGTTTTTTAAATAAATAAAAAAAAAACAATTTAATGTTTTACAAACAATGCAAATTGTGTTGGTAATTCTGTTGGCAACCAACTAAAACTAATTTTAGAATCATACATCTTTTTATTTTCCTAGTTTACTTGGAAACAAATACTGGCTATAGAAATTGAGACTGTCTATTAAGTTTTAAACCTAAAATTAGTTTAAGTTGGTTGCCAGAATCACTCTACTAATGACGTAAATGAATGAGCTTGGCTTGATTCAATTCTCGTAATTTTTTATCCAACTAAATATATATAATACATGGTTTTATTTTCAGTTATATGTGCATAACACAAATTATCATCAGCAACTGTACACTCATGTTCCAAAAGATGTATTACCAACCGAATACGGGGGAGACGGCGGCGATACTGAAGATATTTTAGGTTTGTAATTTTTTGTACTGGATTTTAACTATCGTTAAACAAATCTATAATTCAGTTTCAATGTTCCAATACGTGTGGGAATTCTGTATCATGATTTTGGAAAATATTTCTGAAGCAGTTTATTTACAACACAAAGTTCTTCTTCTTCTTCGAGTCACCGGTTCTGTCGAACCAGTGTGGTGAAAGGATTGTAAGTGCGCCTCAAAGAGGCTCCTTTCGTGCACTCGACACATGTCTTCGAATTTTCAGTTCTAGGACCTGTCGGTTTCCTCACGATGTTTTCCTTCACCGTTTTGAGAACGTGGTATTGCGCACATAAATCTTTCAATCGAAAAACCCATAGGTGCACGTCGGGATTTGAACCGGCGACCTCCGGATTGAAACTGACAACACAAAGTGAAATTTATCTAATTCAGTCTGTGTTGTAAAAAATTATTCCGTGAGTTTCGTCTGTCGCCAATAGGTACAAACTTAATTGCCTGGCCTCACAGTTCAGTTGGTAGTAAATCTACTTTCTGCGCTGTAGGTCGTGGGTTCGATTCCCACCCAGACAAAAATTTGTGTGACGAACATTGATGTTTGTTCTGTATGGTTGTTAATATGTATTCTATCAATCATCTGGTTTCCCATAGTACAACCTTTGCTTAATTTGGGGCTAGATGGCAGTGTGAAATGTGCACTAATATATAAAAAAACTTAAAATGTTTTTTTCTTTTTTTTTATGTAATACTGTTACAGAACGAGCTGACGGCCCACCTGGTGTTAAGTGGTAACCTCAGCCCATAACAAGCGATGCGGCTTGGGTCTTCCCCTACTAGGTACGACAAGACCCAAGTCGCAACGTATGCGCCCGTAACTATGAGACGTGTAGGTGGAATGTCTCATGTGCCTGTAATTTCACCGGCAACCACACCTTTCAAACCGGAACACAGTAACGCGAAAGCGTTACTGCTTGCCGGCAGAAAAGGGCATGGTGGCAGTACTTCCCCGGACGAACTTGGCGAGAGTTCTACTGCTCTTTACATTATTATGTATTGATTACGTAAGTTTAAGTTAAATTATGATAAGTGAAATGAATTAAGCGGCTTAAATATTATTCCCTTCCATAGGTTACTGGAGAAAGAAAATAAGTGAATACAACTCGTTCTTAGAGGAAGATTATCAGTTTGGTAGCGACGAAACGAAACGACTAGGGAGCCCCAAATCTGCCCAGTCCATGTTTGGCGTAGACGGATCCTTCAGAAGGCTTGATGTCGACTGACCAAAATCGTGACAAATGTTTGATATAGTTTTATCCGTGTATTTTTTTACTTTTTATTAACAGGTGATTGAATAAAATCAATGAGACAAAATCAGTAGTCATTATTTTTATTGTTTGATCTTTAAATAATTTAGTACATCCGTTTTCCTCTGTATCCTTGGAATTACTTACATATTTATAAGTCAACTCTGTTCTAACTGGAAGGACATAAAAACTCGTACGTTACAGGCAATTTTTTTGCCGTCACATACGACGCAATACAATAAATAGTTTCTATAAGTTGTATTACTTTTGAATAAACTGCTTCTGCAATCACATAATAGAAGAAGACGTATGGTCGTCTTCTGCCTGTTCTGCAGCAGAAACTTTCTACGCGCACTATTTTTACGTGTAAGTTTTGAATGCAATTTGTTGAAACTGCGCTGTGGGTCGTGGGTTGGTTTCCCATCCGGGACAAAAATGTTTTGTGCGACGAACATAAATGTTCGTACTGTTTCTGGGCGTTAATATCAATTATATGTCAGTTGTCTAGTTAATATAGGACAAGCTATGTGTGTATTTTAATATTCATAATCTATATAAATAAATAAAATTGAAGTGTCTGTTTGTAATGTCAAAATAACAGCTTTCAATCAAATGCAAATGAAAGTGTATACGATAGTTTTGACACGAAAACGATTTATTAAATAGTCGGTTTGTTCCGGCCATCCGAGCCGAAACGGCCGGCACGATTTTGACGGGACATTCATTGGCAAATAGCTGAAGCTATAAGGAGCAACTAGGCTTCTTTTACGAGGGATAAAATAGAGATGCGTGATAAATTCGAATTGTAAGCGGATGAAATCGCGGGCAAAAGCTAGTTTGTTAATAAACCAGTACATATATACATAAAATTTATACATTTCCTCTCCATATTCATTATTAACATAATATATTCAAAATATCGTGAGTACTTTCCACATTGGGAGAAAAGAGAGCGGCAAAAAAGTTCAATGGCATATTTGACGTAGAATCAAGGACCTTAAAATGCATTTTGACGACTAGCAGACCATTTTGAACCCTAAAGTACCGCGAAAATAATGATACCTTAAACATGCGTAGGTTACTCAGGATATGTGCACTGTGGGTATTTCAGAAAGAGACTATCGCTTGGCTAGAGTGGTTCTACATGTCTCAAGGGTTTTCATATCGCAAACAAATTCCTTAAATCGTCATCAAAACATTTAAATGAAAGCTAGTATTTAGTATTTCTTCTGTGTCAGTGTATTTTTTCTATTACGCGGTAAGTCTAATTATGTCTTTAAAAGCTTATTTTTTACTATGTTCAGTAAGATATCAGGAATTGGGAACGCATGGTGTACCCTAGACCGAAGGCCAGGGGACAACAACTTAAATAAATGTAATATTTATAAGCTAATTATTTATTTATTATTTATTTAAAATTTTCCGGCATTAATTCTTAGTCTGAATGATTTACTGGAAGAAATTAGCTGGTAAGACTGGCATTTATCCAATACCAGGTACTTACTAATTAAGATTCTGCCCTTTGGAGAAAATGGTGTATATATGTATTACGTAGCTACAAAAATTTGTTTCACAAAACAATTAATGATTTTAGAGCAAAATGGCGGTATCAGTTCGGCCGCTGTGTCCCGAATTGGAAGAAAAGGCTAGACTTGAACTGAACGAGACAGAGAAAAAGCTGGAAGACGGAATACAATATCTCAAAGAGTGGATAGCTAAGCAGCCACATTTACGCGCTAGGACAGGCATGTACTGTTTTAATATCGCATTCAAGTAAATCAGCTTTATATCTTTCCATACCAGCCTTTATACCAGGCTTTTGGAACGCGAGATAATCTACCATGGGTGTCTAATCCAGACTGGTAGTTCATAGTTCGTGTATTTGCGTTACATTTAACCGGAATATTTATTTCACGCCGTTTTTTAACCAGTGACCTTCAGATTTCAAGTCAAAGGCACGTAGAACGCATAAATAAAGCTTCTACGCTCTCCTTTTAAAATTATTGCTGACTGCAAGTACACCTTTTACTCGATATGCACGAACAAGAAATATCCCGTTCGTGCATGTGGACGATTTACACAACACCATCTAGTCCCTATTTGTGTTTTTACATATTAACACCCAGCCACAGAACACACATCAAAATTCGTCACACAAATATTTGTCCTGGGTGGGAATCGAACCCACTACCTACAGAGTAGAAGGCAGAGTTACTACTAACTGAGCTGTGAGGCCAGTCAAATTTTCTCACAATATTCAACTAAGTAATCATACATTTGTCATTATTATTATGTTTTTATTATTTCATTTTTATTTTTTATTATTTTCATTTTTTATTTTATTACACATGCACAGATGCATACACGTACGCCTCCGAATGAGTTGTTACATTATGTTTTCATCATTAGCGTCAAGGCCGGATTTGCAATTTAGCTACCTTTTCAACAGCGACTTTCTATTTTTTGAGGTCTTGTACTTTAGAAACTGGTAAAAGTTAAAGTCCAGTACAAAAAGATTTATTAATGTTATGCCTTTTATACGACACTATGTCCAACATTTTCGGTTTTTGGGGTCCGGTTTGAAGTCAAAAGTATTTAAAATCATAATCATCCGTTTCCTAAAATAATATTTAAAAAACTAAATTCCTTTGTCGCATCACTTACATCTCAAAAGTAGCAGATTTTGTTTCTTTGGACAGCAATTTACGCTATGCTTTGTCTATAACATATCAGTCAAACTTTGATTGTTAAATACGTAATGAACTTAATTAATTGTACATGTTTATAGATGATCAATGGCTCGCAGCGTTCTTAAGAGGCTGCAAGCACAGTCTGGAGAAAACTAAAGAGAAGATAGACCTTTATTACTCTTTGAAGTCCATAGCACCTGAAATATCAGCACTCAAGCACACAGATCCCAAGTTCATAGAACTCGTCAAGCTAGGGTAAGAAACCAACTGACAAAATTACGCCAAATCGAATGAAACTTTTATGGGTTCAAGAACATAAGTGTAGAAGTCACGAAATTGCTCCCAGTATTTTATTGTAGATTTATATAGGAATAATCTTACACAACAGATTCAAATCTCTACTAATTTCACCAGTAAACGACAGCACAAAACTTACCACCAAGAAGGAGATTATGTGCGAAAGTAGAGGCTTGATTTCTCATTCAATGAAACCCTGGATAATATCATGCAACGAAGAAACAAAAAAGGTCATTTCTTGGGTTTACTGTAGAAAGTGGCATCATTTTCTGTGAGCAAATGGCAGTTTAAACCCATTGAGGCAGTTTTTAGCAAAGATTCACTTACACTACTTGTTTTGACATGCAATTTTTCAGAATCGGAATGATACTACCAAAAAGGGCAAAGCCGACCGATCCAAGAGTTGTTCTAGTGAGGGTTTCACAATATGACCCCACCAAACTTGTTCCCTCTGAGTACCTTCCAGTATCTTGGTTTGCACAACAGGTTAGTTTTCCTATTTTTCTGGCCATGGAAAATAAAAAGGTCAAAAATTAAGTAAATGTTTTGGACAAGTTCCTAATAGCAGCCTCAAATGTTCTATGTCCCTGCACGAGGCCAACTTTCGATATTTGATGGTAAATAGTTCTTTTGATTCACCAGGAGTGCCCTATCCGAACTGATAGATTCACATATCTAAGACACTCTGTGAATAATGCGAAGTGGTTTCAGGGTTGAGTTGAGAGCGTGGTGGTCTAGCGGTACTGACCCCCGAGTTTCAATCGGAGGTCGCCGGTTCAAACCCCGACGTGCACCTATGAGTTTTTCGAATGAAAAATTTATGTGCGCAATACCACGTTCTCAAAACGGTGAAGGAAAACATCGTGAGGAAACCGACATGTTCTAGAACTAAAAATTTGAAGACATGTGTCGAGTGCACGAAAGGAGCCTCTTTGAGGCGCACTTACAATCCTTTCATCACACTGGTTCGACAGAACCGGTGACTCGAAGAAGAAGAAGAGGGTTACGTTTTTTGCCTCACGATTAATTTCAAAAATTACATCGCCACACAGTGCCGAGATTGTCCTCTGAGTTTTTCCGAAGATGTTTCTCAAGCTCCCTGATTTGCATAATATGTCCTTTTTCAGATTACTTACATGGAAGACGACCCGTTTGTGATATCCGGCACAGTTTGTATTTTTGACCTCAGGGACATGAGTAGTGGCCTTGTCCTCCAGCTCACACCTTCAATGATGAAAAAAATTGTTGTGGCCGGTCAGGTAACTTAATTTAATATTAATAGGGTTGAATCTTGATGATAATCTCAATATTAATAAAAACTGTGATTCTAAATTGAGTACAATAGTGTAATATGAATAGTCGCCATGAAATAATTTATATCAATGCAATATGATTATTGTATTTTATTTCAGGATGCATCACCTATTCGCTTGAAGGCTGCCCATTTCCTGGGGATGCCGTCTTATTTCCAGAAAATGTTCAACATTGGAAAAAGATTCTTAAATGAGAAAAATAGGCAGCGAGTAAGTAACAAAAATTTTTTGTTAATATCTAAAAAATATGTAATATATATTAATCAGATTTGTCCTTTTACTTCAAAGTACGAGATGACTCAAGTCATAAACTACAAACGTGAGCAACGTGGGCCCCCCAAAAAAAATATTATGCAAATTGAAACAATTGGCAAAAAAAAACTGTAGGTTAAACTTATATTTAACTCTTTCAGGTGCATGTACACAGCAGTGGTTTTGAAGAACTTTACAAATATGTATCAAAAGATATATTGCCTGCAGAGTATGGAGGAAACGGAGGCACCATTCAGGAAATAATTGGTAAGTGCGGACAACAAAATTGACCGGCTTGAAGCTGATTAGTCCAAATGTCCCACAGGCATTAACAAAACTGTTGATAATATGATTAAGTTAATGTAGTTTTTATTCGCAGACCATTGGCTGAATAAATTCGAAGAATACCGTCCGTGGAAAGATGAGGACGCACAGTATGGCACAGACGAGTCCAAACGACCAGGGAAGCCGAAAACAGCGGAAACGCTATTCGGTGAAGTGGGATCGTTTAGACAATTGGAATTCGACTGAGACACAATTGAAATAAATATGAGTTGCATTAAAGTTCAGTGATCTAATATTGAAACGGAAATAATTTTATCTATAATTTATTTATTTTTTATTTATTTATTTATTGGGGATAAAAAACAGCTACAGTACATATTCTTAACTGATAAAATACATAAATAAGTGTTATTAGTACAGAAGCCTACCACATTATCCACAGATTAATTTACAATATTGACTCAAATGTGTCACTAGAGTTGCTATTATAATATTTATTTAATTAACTCTTACATATCTCTTTAATTAATATTACCTATAAATTTTACACATAACTTTTACTATTATTGACTATCATTTGACATACCACTTCATTTAACTAATCTGCCTATTATCTGCAATATCATATAAATATTGGAACACATGATTTCTAAATTGCCATTTAGTACACGCAAATATATCAATATTAATGAAATTTGAGTTGTAGGTCTCAACCATTCGACGTAGCGGACAACGTAAACCGGAATTTGTTCGACAGGCGTTAAGTGCAAACAAAGTTCCTGCGCGCACTTTGCGCTGGTTAGTAGTCCGTGGCACCATATAACATAAATTGTTCGTTAGCTCAATAGAATCAACGTAATTATGGATAATGCCAAACAGAGTATTGGATTCCAAATATTTACGCCTAGCCTCCAGAGATAGTAGCCTGTACTTTTCCAATAGCTGCGAATATGTCAAGTGTGATTTGTAGCATCTGTAAAACATGGAACGGAGAAATTTACGTTGGACTTTCTCAATTTGTTCAACATATTTTTCATAAAAAGGACTCCATATAGGCACTGCATATTCAAGCTGTGATCTAACCAGTGTTTTATACAAATATAGATAGGTTGAGGGTCGTTTGAATTCAGCAGATGATCGCATCACAAAGCCATACATTTTAAATGCTTTGTTAACGATACTGTCAATATGCTGATTCAACTGTAGCTTACTGTCCAACAATATACCTAAATCTTTAACAACCGAGATGTTAGCTAAAGGAATATTACATAGGCGATAATTAAATTTAACTTCTACTCTTTTTTTAGTAAAACAAATATAGTTACATTTTGGGATGCTTAAATGCAGTTTATTTCTAATACAGTAGGTCGTAAGGTTATCCAAATCTTCCTGAAATGAGTGACAGTCTTCTACAGTATAGATACTTTTATATGCTTTCAAATCATCGGCATACATTACAAATTTTGAATTGTTAAAGCAACTTTTAATATCATTTATGTATATGATGAACAAGAGTGGTCCCAATATAGATCCTTGTGGGACTCCTGATGAAACGTGTATAGTGCTGGATTGATAGCCATTAAGTACGACTTTTTGTGTTCGATTGTGTATATATGAGGAGAACCAACGCAAGAGATTGCCCCGTATGCCATTAAACGCAATCTTGTTTAAAAGTATCTCATGGTCGACCTTGTCAAAAGCTTTTTTGAAGTCTGTATACACTGCATCAACTTGCACATTCTTGTCAAAATTTTCAAAAAGATTATTCGTGTAAATTAGTAGATTTGATACAGTAGATCGATTTTTGACAAACCCGTGTTGCTCAGGGATAATTATGTTATGTAGAATTGGGTAAATTACATTATGAACTAGTTTTTCAAAAACTTTTGACAAGGTCGACAATATTGAAATAGGTCGATACTGTTCAATGTCATGCTTGGAGCCACTTTTGTGGACAGGTGTTATATTGGCCCGTTTCCATACTTCAGGAAATACACCTTCGACCATGCATTTGTTATATATGATATAAAGGGGCTTATAAATTGTACTAGCAGTGTGTTTAAAAAACAAAGCTGGAAATCCATCGGGGCCAGGTCCCTTTGCTGGGTCAAGTTGTTTTAATTCTTTTAATATATTAGCTTCATCTATATGTATAGTGGAGATCATATTAGCACCGTTTTCGTAATCAAATGGCGGACGCCATGTAGACAGTCTAGTTGGGCTGGGCTCAAAAACTGACAAGAAGAAATCTGAAAACATATCACAAATTGCGCTCGGATCATTTGACCTTCGATTCTGATAATACATTATGGATGGAATACCGGATTTAGCCTTACGGTTTGAGACGTATGACCAAAAATGTTTAATATTTGAGGTAAGGTTATCTTCAATAGATGCAATGTACCGAGTATAACAGCTCGCACACATCTCTTTGAAAATTGACCTATATTCTGAGAACTTGTTGTAATCCTTAACATTCTTTAATTTTTTCCATTTTGTCCAATATTTATTCTTATTTTTGAAAACTTTAATTAACTGTGGTGAGAACCAAACAGGAAAGTCGAATGATCGTGGCTTAGATTTAGGAATATGAGGGTTGATTAAATCGTTTAAAATATTGTAAAATGTTTCCAGGGCATCCTCTGCCGACAAATGATTAAGTAACTGCGACCAATCAATTTCACAAATGCAATTGTTGATAAGACCATAGTTAGCTTTATGGAAGTTATACTTAAAAAGGGGTTTCCGTTTCATTACTTGAAATGAGAGATAAATTTGTACATCGACTAGAAAAGGTGGGTGATGAGAATCTACGGGCAGTAACGTGTCTAGTATAGGGCAGACTGCACATGCGGTGTTAGCAAAAAACAAGTCTAGGATTCGCCCGTTACTATTTACCAAGGAATTATATTGATGAGCATCTAAAGTTGACATGAGTTGTTGTAAATGGGAGCATAATGGTGAAGAAGAACCCGTACATAAAGCTGCGGATCCGTCACTGTGCTTAAGACTTGGCATAAATGTCCAGGCTATATCAGGAATATTATAATCCCCTGCAATAAATATATTCGAAATATTAGGTTCAACAAGTATCTCATGCAACATTTCAAAATGGGATATATATACATCCGTGGTGGCCCAAGGAGGTACATACGCAGCACTAAGTACATGAACCTTATATTTATCAGAACTAGGTATTTCCACCATCAAATGTTCTATACTCGGTATAGGCATGTAATGCGCATATTTAGTGACATCAAGAAGTGACGGTCGAAGTTCCCTAAGTACTGCAATAAGCACACCGCCACCGTCGCGTTTTTGAGTGGCAAGTCTATTTCTGTCGCACCTGTATACAATGTAGCGTTGGTCAATGAACTCATTATTATCAATATCTGGCGTCAGCTCTATAAGTGAGAATAGAAAAGAAAGTAAGAAAAAGTAGCATTTAAGACAAAACTTTTAAAGCAGTCTATACTGAATTTATTTTGATAGCTGTCTCTCCATTGTTAAATCAAAGTCAGTTTGAAAAAATAAATTTAGACAGGTTTTTTTGTGTTTTTCATATCCTTGTTTGGCAGATATTCTATCAAATGTATATAGTATATGCATAGATGACAGAATTTAGCTGTCCCTATCCACAGATTTGCCTTCACAGTCAGCCAATAATATTTCAATGACCTTTTTTCAATGGATATAATAAAATACATTTCATCAAAAGCAAGGCGAAATACTAATTTTCAAATAGTTAAAAATGAGATGTTTTATTTCTACATCGGAATAGAAAGGTAAACGGGCCGTCCAGAAAATTTGCGGTTAGATTTAAAATGGGACGGATACTGTAATTTAAGAAACGTACATCTTAAATACTAAGCTTCATAGCAAGCTTAGAATATTGAAGAAAAAATAATAATATCCATTACGTAATAACATAATATAGAACTAGGTGGTTTAGCTACATCATCTAATAAATGACATCGGACTAGAAAAACGGCTCTTGTTTTCAAACTGTCAATAGGTAGAACTAGAGTTAAAATCACTCCACACAAGAAACAAACAATTTATGCAACACTTAGAAAACAAACTAACACTTATAATAATGTATCTACAGGTAGAATACAGGATGGACCATTTTAGCTCAACAAAACATTTGTTCTTTACAAGATGAAAGCTATAAAGGCCGAAATAATCTTATGGTATGAGTGTTCCATAGTGTAATGTCATAAAATCAAAAGCAAATGGCATCACGTTTATGGTTATTTCTCATTTTATTTCTTTTTGAGGTGAATAAAGTAAGAGGAAAATAATTAGTTGTTGTGATACATACGAATATTTAAATTTCAAGAGCAGTAGAACTCTCGCCAAGTTTGTCCGGGGAAGTACTGCCACCATGCCCTTTTCAGCCGCCAAGCAGTAACGCATTCGCGTTACTGTGTTCCGGTTTGAAAGGTGTGGTTGCCGGTGAAATTACAGGCACATAAGACATTGTACATTGAAGACATTGTTGGCTGTACGCGACAGCGTTCCACATTATTATTTTTTTGTTTTATTTTATGTTTTGTTAGTGTTCTTTTTGTGTTTTTGTGATGTTAGCCGTTGTTGTATACAGTGTGTGTGTGTGAATAAATGTCTTCTTTCTTTCTTATTTTCTTTCTATTTCTTTCACCGTCTCACATTTACGGGCGCATACGATGCGACTTGGGTCTTGTCATACCTAGTATGAGAGGACCCAAGTCGCATCGGCTGTTATGGGCCGAGGTTACCACTTAACACCAGGTGGGCCGTCGGCTCGTTCCGTAAATGTATTACATAAAAAAAAAACAAAGTTACCACAAAAGTTGAAATTCATTTGACTCCGGAACACTACAGTAATCACCTTGATGACTGTGAACGTGCTGTTATTTTCCTTGTAAGTGCAATGACACACACATAAAGCCCAGAATATAAATTAGGTAACAGATGTAAATATTATTTATTTACATTGTAAGATACACAAAAAACTAGGTTTGCTTTCATCCGTAATCTTTTTTGAGTAAAAATCGTATGTACGACTATTTGGACTTTTAAGATTTAGATTCGAGATAAACTTTGAAATAAGAGCGAGCCCCATCCACATGTTTCAGGGCGAAGGATACCGTAGAGTATATATAGTACATAGCCTTCCGTTGTATGTAATTATATATAATAGTTTTTTTTTATATAATGGTGGACATTTCACACAGCACCATCTAACCCCAAAGTAAGCTAAGCATAGCTTGTGTTATGGGAACCAGACTATTAAATTACAATTGTAGCTGTAAAGGGGCTTTGTCAATTACCTAAGATAACATTTTATGCAAAGAAATATCCAGATATATATAACGAAGCAGCTCTATAAAAAATACCAAACTGAAACTTATAAAAATACAATTTTTTTTGAAGAATAGATACTCGTATCTACTCCGTATCAATTATAAGTTTTCGGAGTGTGTCGCATAGCTCGGATACGAGCGGGGTTGCTTCAGACTTCAAATGTTTGACTTTTTACTTTTTGATCCTTCGAGTAAAAATAAAATAAATAGTATAGTTATTTTTTTTTTCATTTTTTTTTCATTTAGAACCTGCGACCAATCAATCAGCTGTATTTCTTTATCTTTTTTCTCTGTTACAACACTTTTTTAATTACTCACAAATATTCATGGAACTTAGCATTGACAGAATTGTTCGTTGCAGGCCGTGAGTAAATGTACATTTGTCAACCATCGATTCCTGATGCCAGTTCGATATCTTTCAAGATATCAAAATACAGCGACAATGCAATACGAAAGATAAAAGCGACGAATGGTGACGATTCTTATTTTTTATGGCGGGAACTGAAGCATTAATTAAAGTTTTGGGTAGGTGTCTTTTACAAGAATGACGTCAAATTTAAATCATAGTTTTTTTTTTCTATGTATTAGCTTTTACCCACAGAGATTAACTTTATGTGTTGCTCTAAGTCCACCACATATTACTTACATTTTTCTGAGATAAAATCTATATCTATCCAGGGAAAAAGTTTTTCCAGGCTGTCATCCAATTATAAGTCACTTTATTTTGGAATTGTGTAACAATTACTGTTCTCATGATTTGAGACACGTAATTGCCAGAACGTTCGTGATAATACTAAACTCATTGCCATGATTATGATTATACAAATAAAGATTAACTTAGTAACCGTAGACAAAGTCCGTTGAAGAGCAAGATTGTCAGACATTATGTTCAGCTCGTTATGAAACACAAATTAAACTCAATAAAACAGAAAATATTTCATAAATTTAAATTTATAGACGTTCAAACGTTTTTCCAGAAGCGTCCACAATGTTACTCAAGATAACTTTGATCAACTTGCTTTTTATCAAGTTACGAGTCTCGCAAATTTTTCAATGCTGGCAAAAGAGCCATAATGTACCCTTTATGTGTACTAAAAGATTATATTAACCGTCCCATTTTACCATCGATCCTAATCATGTATTATGTTGCCAAGGCAAGGTGCAATGATAATGATAACAGCGTACATTATCAGTTAGTCGATACAGCGGCGTCGCAAAGTAAACAGTCCAACAGGTATACTGTAGTGTTTTATTACCAGACTTGCTTGTTTCACGATGTTAACAATAATTTCGATCGAAATATTTGATCAGTTTTAGGAGAAAATGGTTCGTGATCTACCACCGGACTTAGCGAAGATAGCTCAAGAAGAACTCAATGAAAATGCAAGACAAAGACAAGATGATTTACAACATATAAAGGATTGGATCGCAAAACAGCCACACTTGAAAGCAAGGACAGGTGAAGAATAAGTTTTCTTTCTTAACATAGTTCAATCTTTGTGTACACTTCTTCAATCTAGGGAAGATGGAGAAATAACTCTCAATTGCTTTACATCACCAGTAAGTAATGTTACATTAAGAAATCACATTTCCATTTAACGAGACCATAATGAATGAAAATTTTCAGATGATCAATGGCTTGTGGCAATCCTGAGAGGCTGCAAGTTTAGCTTGGAGAGAGTTAAAGAGAAGCTAGAATTATACTACACACTGAGAAACACAGCTCCTGACATAACATTGAGGATGAAGCCAAGCGAATCGTCATTTTTGGATTTCTTAAAACTTGGGTAAGTTGACAAGTTTTTTTTTAATTTTAATGTTAAATTTGATTTCAATTTGAACCTTGACCGGGCTAGAATATAACACGATTCTAATCCTTGGTATAGTCTTAGCGAAAACATCTTGGAAAATTACAAACTTGAAAACACTACAAACCAATTAGCACTTGATTATCACGATAATAGATGCTTACATAATGACTCACTCGATTTCAGCACAGTGTTCGTACTCCCAAAGCCCAAGGACAAGCTGTATCCACGAGTGATTGTTATCA
This sequence comes from Chesias legatella, assembly GCA_947359385.1. NCBI lineage: Eukaryota > Metazoa > Arthropoda > Insecta > Lepidoptera > Geometridae > Chesias > Chesias legatella. Next base: position 8,500,885 of record OX375783.1, read on the forward strand.
GGCCAGGGGTATACGATCCGACCGTGAATAGTGTGGCTGACCTGCTGTGCGTCCTGTATTATATGGTTCAGGTCAGTATCTCGTCAAACTTAGGCCAGCAGAACAGAACAAAAGAAGCACCTGAGCTGCGGATTGGACTGGAGTCTTTTTTTTTTATGTGATTGGGATACGGATCGAGCCGATGGCCCACCTGGTGTTAAGTGGTAACCTCGGCCCATAACAATCGATGCGACTTGGGTCCTCCCCTACATGGTATGACAAGACTCAAGTTATGCGCCCGTAACTCTGAGACGTGTAGGTGGAATGTCTCATGTGCCTGTAATTTCACCGGAAACCACACCTTTCAAACCGGAACACAGTAACGTGAATGCGTTACTGCTTGGCGGCAGAAATGGGCATGGTGGCAGTACTTCCCCGGACGAACTTGGCGTGACTTCTACTGCTCTTAAAAGTCTCCGAAACGAGCAAGCATTGGTCATGTGTCACAGCAAATGGTACTCAGAGTACCCATAGCAAAATGTTTTTGACTACAAACCAGTTTGCTCTAAACGTTTGGATGTCATAGTTTACCTCACCTTCACGCACCTCCAAAGACCGAAAGTAGGTAATGGTGCACGCTGGCGGCTTTCGCCTTGCAGTGTAATATAGAGATGTAATTAAAGGTTTTGATATCAAGATCAATTAAAAAATAATTTTGTTGTTTTGTATTTTCAGATTGTAATGGTTGATGATGACGTAGCTTCGGTAATGGGGACAAAAATCCTCGTTGATTATGAAGGAGCTACAATGAACCACTTAGTTCAGGCTAACCCCACTATGATAAAAAAAATGATGGCTGTTTGTCAGGTAGAGCTTATGTAAAACACAACAGGCTAGAACATAAACTTGAAATATGGATAAGATATTACTTAAATTGGGATAATTAATTGAAAGACCGACATTCGAAAAGATTACCAGTTGGGAAGGGTCCCTATGACAGGATACTTTATCCTGTCAAAAAACCCTTCCAAACTCTTTTTGTGAAAAGAAGGATACATGGTTTTCTAATGCTATATACTAAAATGTTTTTTAATCTGTTTTAAACTCGTGTCTCTTTATAAAAAATAAAAAAAAAGTTGACACCACACATTCAAACAATATCTACGCAAATGAAGCCGCTCGGTACAGTTCACAGGACTTACTATCAAGTCATTCATTTTAATACTTTTTTGGATAAGTATCCTCTAGAACTAAAATAATAAAATTAACCATTCTTTCAGGATTCTATACCACTGCGGCTAAAAGGAAGCCATCATGTGAACCTACCATCAGGAATAGAAAAAATATTTTCCCTTATTTCTGGCTTCCTCAGTGAAAAATCAAAACAAAGGGTAATTTTTTATTTACAAATAAAATCATTCAGGAAAATTTGAAATTATAATATTAAAACCATTTTTTAGCTGAAAATTCACAAGACTTATAACGAATTGGAGGAGTTTATTCCGAAAGAAATAATACCCAAAGAATATGGAGGGTCCGGAGACAGTATTGGAAACATTATTGGTAAGTTATATTGAACATTCCAATTGATATTTTACAGATCAAATAATTTTGAGTATACGTAATGTTATTATGGTTTCACTGAAGAGATTTTTTTGTGTTTTCTTATGCACGATAAAGCAGTGTCCACTGTGTTTTGCTGTAAACACCTAAGAAAAACATATGGATACACTTTTGTTTTAACTCGACTTCGCGTCTACTGCTCAGGAGTTTTTTTGAAAAAAAATTACTAACAAACTAACAACTACTAACAATTAATACTTACAAATACTAAACTGAAGTTTGAAGAAGAAGGATTTTACCTCGCCTCTCTACCTGTTTGGGGAAAATGTACAGAATTTACTACGCAAAAATTGGTACATGCAGATCAAAACGTAGTAAGTTCATATAAAAATGTTTAGCAGTTTTTCGTGTAGGTACTTATGTTCGTGTTTAGAACAAACCCACGCACGAGATATTGCTGTATTTGAGTCTATTTGAATCTTGGAGCCTGTAACCGACAGATGTTTCAATCATGTACCTACGTTTACAGAGTACTGGGTATCCAAGTTCAAGGAGTACAACGCCTGGATGAAGCTAGAGGAGCAGTTAGGTACAGACGAAAGCAAACGAGCCAAGCCACTTACCAGTCAAGACATGGGCACGGACGGTTCATTTAGAAAGCTAGATATAGACTGAATTCGAAACAAACTTACTTACACCCAGAATTTCCTGAACGCGATCAGAGAATTAATAGCTTTGTTTCTTTGTATAATTTCTTAATTGTTAAAGTTATGAACACAATTTGTTTATACTATTCCAAGCTATTTTTACTCGGCATTCTAATTGTAAAATAAAATTATTTGTAATTTTTTTATATAATCTTTCATTTAACATTCCGATTCTGGACAATCGCATTTTTTTTTTTCAAATATATATGTAAATGCTATATAATCAATAGAGTACAACGACTCCCAAAAACCTAGAAATTGGAAAACAGTAAAATGTTTTTTGCTTATAGGAAATTAGTATAGTGGAAGGTACTCTAGTGTAAGTATGTACTCTCATAATACCAAGAATTGGATGTAATAAAGATAAAATATTATAGTATCTTAAGGCAAGGAGACGACTGGCAGAGACATCTATGATCATCCCTGAAAGAAGTAAACCTAGGCTATGAAATTGCTAACGACAGGCTCATCCACACACAGTTTGCCCTTATAATCTTCTACGTGTGTAATAACTTGATTAGCCAACAGATGTCGCTATTATATGAAATTTATGCAAAATTTTAACAATGGCCACTTTTACTGGCGTAGGTATATGGAATAAATATTAATATGTACAAAAGTGTCGTGCGTACTTACGTATAAATTAATATTAAACAGTTGCCTTTACTTATTCATTATGGAACAAAACTTGAAACACCGACATCTATCTCTTTTGTCTTGAACTAAAACAAGAACTGGAGTGGCAGCTGTTTCATCTCTTTCAAGATTAGATTTTTTTAGTTTGGTTTATGATAGTGTTGTGGCAAACAGAAAGATGTCGCTTTTCAGTACTCAATAAAAATCTGTTTAGTCAATTTTGGTATGTAGTCATTTATTTTTGTATTATAGCCAATTTTTTTTGCCACTGCGCCATTTATTTAGATAGGAAATAATGCATACAAATTTGAAATGTATTATACAGTTTATTTAGTTCCTTGATGTTGTCAAATTCCCATGGCTAGCGAGATTAACAGGATTAAGTTATTCTAAAATAAAGGTTAAAAGATTACTTCTGTTTTTGTATTTCCCTAGCAAATTTAACTAAGTTGAATATCAATATGAAACGAAATTAGTTAAACTGGTTTTATGTCTATACTACAAATAACTACACTATTTATTACGAACTTTAGGTACAATGTAAACACAGCAGTTCAAAATATTTAATGAAATGCACAGAACAGCCGTCATAAAGCCAGACTAACTTAAATAACACAAAGTTATACTGCGAACCTGTTTGTATAAATGGATGGATGTATGTTTGTTACTCTTATTACGCCAAAAAAACCAACCGTCTTGACTGAAATTCTGAAAATAGGTTTATTATGACCTATGAGTAGCAGACTGCACATATGGTAGTATGTAATCATTAAAAAATAATTAAAAGTATATAATTAGCTACCCAAAATTCAATACCGGACGTGGTAATTAATTTAATAATCATATCAACAGATTTTTAAGTTTTCCTACACCTACATAAGCTCAAACTCATTATAGGATTCGAACCAGACGACGCCACTATTCGCCAACAAATAGCTTCAAAACGCAAAGCACTTCAAAGCACAATATAAAGTTGCTCTTATGTTTTACAAGGCGTTCTATTAGTAACTGAAAAATGTTCGTCATTGGAACACAACTTCAGTCATACTAGGCGCATTTTCTTTTAATAAATTTTTTACCCGACTATGGCAAAGCCAAAAGGGTTTTATTCCAATTCTAATGCCGTGGTCAAAAGCACATAAGTGTTGTCATTTGATTCATAAATAAAAACAACAGCGATGCCGTGAATCAGAGATAAAAAATAAGCAAGGCTAATTGAAATATGAAATTATTTATGTTAAACTGCCAGATGACTTCAATATATGTAACTAAATAGGCACGATATCTTACCTCTACACATGAAAGACTCGTTTTACTCAATAATAAGAATACAGTAAAGAATTGTTTTTTACTTATTTTAGTGTATTTCATTTATTCCTTATTGATTTTTTATTACATTCCCTTATTCATTTATTCCCGAGTCGAGTGGTTTTAACTTATCCCTTTAATAATAGTTATTATTTGATTTTCCGGTCAGTTTACAGAATTTTACACATACATAAGTAAGCCCATAATTATTTAAATGATATGAATTGGATATTATATAGGTTCATCCATAGAATATCATATGAGATATGAATCTTGCAAATGTAAACCAAAGTGAACACTATCTATAAGTAGGTATCTTAAGTTAATACACCTTTGATGTTAGACTGATGTCAATTGTTGAATGTCAATCCAGGCTTTGGGGTATGCTACCATCAGCTTCTTCTTCGAGTCACTGGTTCTCTCGAATCAGTGTGGTGAAAGGATTTCAAGTGCGCCTCAAAGAGGCTCCTTTCGTGCACTCAACACATGTCTTCGAATTTTTAGTTCTAGGACATGTCGGTTTCCTCACGATGTTTTCCTTCACCGTTTTGAGAACGTGGTATTGCGCACATAAATCTTTCAATCGAAAAACTCATAGGTGCACGTCGGGATTTGAACCGGCGACCTCCGGATTGAAACTCGGGGGTCAGTACCGCTAGACCACCACGCTCTCAATCAGCACCATCAGCAGCACAGCCAAACGCGACTCTGTCAGTAGTAACAAAAATTCTCATTCATTGTTGAGTTTTCGTGAGTATTATTGCCAGTTTTATGCTTTGAAATTCAGATTTTTATAGCTAAAGGCGAGAACTTTAAAAAACTCGCCTGATGGAAACACACCTTGGGTCGTAAAAACTGCCCTAGTAATAACTTCAGGCTTATAATCTTAATCCCGTTGGGTAATTGTGATCTTTTCTATTACGGCTTCAGTACTTACTCATGCAAGGATTACCTACAAAGGAATATAACTATTACAAGGCTAACCAGTGGAGTATCTTTGAGAAAATGGTTTCTATGCAAAACCTTGATTGGTTCGCATATCATTAAAAGAAATAAGTCGAACGCAGTGCCATTCCAAATTGGGAACCAAAAGAAGTCTCGGTATTTCGTTAGGTTTATTTATTGTGTGATTAATTGTTGAAGATCGTTGTAATGTCATTAATAGAAGCGGAAACAATGTATCATGTATAATGTGATGACATTCCACATACATCAATGTATTAACGTTAATCACCCTACACTTATCATAATGTATGTGGGAAACACTTAAAATACATTGGCCGATTGGTAGGCTGAAATAATCTCTGAAGCCATCAGACTCAGAAAGTCAAACTTAAGATACTTATCCATAGTTACCAAATGCATAGTTTCAATAATCGTGGAAAGCAATTATTGCTAACTTTCGATATCCCATTAGTTACAAATTGTGGGAGATTAAATTTGTTCCTACGTTAATATGTTAAGGCTGGAAGGCCGGCGTTTCGCTATGTTACCTTGCCTGCGAAGCGATTAGTCCCAGGTTCGATCACTGTCCGGGAAATTAGGCGTCCGTGATCGTTTTATTATCAAACAACAACTAAATTGAATTTTTAAAGTAACGATGTAAATTACATTTCAAAGTCAAAGTCAAAGTCAAAACTATTATTTCCATAGAATTCATAAATCACTAGCGGTCATTGGCAGACTGGTGGGCTCATATAGCCTCTGTAGCCACCAATTAAGAAGTAGAAGTAGTAGTAGAAATGGCTTGGAAACATCAATATTATTCAAAACATAAGGTCACGCGTACTTATTGATAAGTTTGATGCCTGTTCAAACCCTATCCGACCCTCCATGGGGACAGACAAGAAACCCCTAATGGGGGATTTAAAGTATGAAACTAATATATAAAATATTTACACTCAGATTTGTTAGTTTTTGAAGTTACGAGTAAGCAGGTTAGTTACGAGGAGGTAGATACTTGGTTTTTTTTCACTCCATATTACGTTTATAATTTTCTGAGCACTGGAAAGTCAAGGTAGAGAGCTCCCGCGACCGGTTTTGGCCGCGTGAAAATGTTACGTCTGACGAGTCCAAACGGGCCGACAGTATTTCCAAGAATACTGTTTCTCTTTCAACATAAATATGATTGAGTTATGGGATCATATTTAATAAACTAAAATGTGACTTGTCAGTCACACATTTATATGTGTCTGAAAGATATGTGTGTGTATGTTTGTTATTATGAAGGAAATATTCAATTTATTCATTTTTCTTTCCACAATTATTCATTATTAACTTGCAGCTAATTTAAGGTCACAAATGTAACCCAACAGTTTTGGTACATTTTCTATTATTAAATGACAAAATATTGTTGCCTTCTAAACTAAGACATAAGGCACTTCTGTATTGCCTTTTGAAGGCAGCGCGAACCCGACCTACTCAAAAGTTTACAGGATGACAATGTCAAATGGCCATCAAACTGCAAAAACCATGGCAACTACCTCAAAAAAAAACGTTTTTTTTTACGAATGAATATGGCACGAATAGTTTGAACAAAACGCATAATGAAAATCCAGCATTAATACATAGATCAAATTGTTATGTTGTAAGTACAGAACAGTGTTTTACAGCATTGTTTAGCACCAGTGTTTGGCGTTACGTTCCGTACCATTCGCGCGATATTACGCACACGAAGTAGCGCGGTAGTGGCGCGCGCGCCGCGTCGTCGTCAGTCGTGCCGAGACATCGCAGCCGAGCGCATGTCCGCATTTACAGCGCTGCCGTGACGCGTGTTTATATTATGAGCTCGCCTGCCCGACCTCGCAGGCGTCTCTACAACATTTACACAACCCAACCGAACGATGACGCAGGAGGTCGACTTCACTCTTCACGAAGACGAACACCAGCTGTCGTCCGAAGACACTTCCGATGACGAGAACGTCGTCATCAGAAAGGACAGGGCGAGTGTTCGCGAAATGATAATGCGTTTCGAACAAACTACCATCAACAGCAGTTTTCGCGACTCTAGTGAATCGTTATCAAAAACTAAGGACCCTCTTCTGGGAAGTTTAACAAGTGTAGTGAATCCGATACATGCACATTTTCAACATTTGTACCCAGTGATTAAAACTCACGATCGGAATTCGAACGTTTCAGTGAATTCGATATTGTCCAATGCCTCCGAACACAGTTTTGAATCTAGTTCTTCTGGATTTATATCAGATAGAAAGTCCGGTGTGGATACATTAGTTCCACACAGACCTGCACCTCCACCTCCTACACCGTTACCGGACGACAGCGCTTTAGAAGATAAAACATCACCGTCTGCTTCCACGTTTGTAGAGAGGCGGTTCTCCTTCACAACGCCCAACACTTCACCAGTAGTGACTCGACGTACTCGCCAGCCCCCAGTCATGCGAAGAAAGTCAACGGCTGAGAGTCTAGGGCAGATAAAAGGTGACACACATTGGTCGTACGGCGTCAAACAAAGTGATTTGGAGAGGTTACTAAGGTTGAAGAGTTCTGAAACGTCAGATATTGAAGATGAAACATTAGTAGATAATACAGAGCTTTCACAAAAAGACAGCAACAGTGATGATTCCGATAGTGATGACAGTTCTAGTAACGGGCGGGAATATGCTCTAAGTGCAGACGAAGGAAGAACCGACACGATGTCCACTGATCATTCTACAGATACCTTGATAAACGAAGGTGGAGAAGAGATTAATGACGGTGACGACGATATGTCTCTGGCTTCCGGTGAATCTGGTGCACGTAGTAATTATGACAATGTTAGTATTAAGTCCATATCCTCGTTTGATATGATTCCCTACCAAAAATATGACAGTATTACAGTGTCTTCTGATGAATTCGGTGCGGAAGTTTGCCACGCGCCGGACACTGAGTTTCTTACAGTGAGTGCAGTGAACGAGTGGTGCGTTTCAAAGTCCGCAGAACCAGTATTGATGCCGGTCGAATCAAAAAAGGAGAAGTACCGCAGGTGAGGTGACTCGATTTTCCAGATACCGAGAAAAATATTTGCGATATCTGTTGGCTTTGTTACTTATCGATAACGTTATCATTTTACCTTGGTGATGCTTGTACCAAGATATGATTGGTTCGTCTTTGTTCAAACACTATTGACGATATAGGATAAACAGTTTTGAAATAGTATTAAATATGCAAAGGATTGGTTTTTATCTCATTAAACAAAATTATGGCGTGAATGTGAATAACCTAAACAATAGTAATACTACTTATTCATTTTACTTTGGCGTCGGACCCTGCGTCACGAAAGCTATGCTCGTTCATCATAATAGTGGGAAAGGTATACATTATTGTATATAATGATATCGAAACGAATTAATCGCAGCATATTAGCGCGTGTCGCGAGAGGTTTTACCTTGATGTTTCAAATGGTGCGGGGCAAGGTGCCTGTTTAGCAACTGTATTTGACGAACTGGATGCTGGTTTCTTTAATAACACAGCTGGTAACTCTTTAGTTCAATGATTTATGTGGGTTATGTTTAATACTTTGAAACAGTTATTTTACCTTAACATAAGAATTACTTATATGCTGATCAAAATGAACTTTATCAGATCTTCTTCCAGTTTTTTACTACCTATAACATTGTTCAAAATATCTACGGTTAGATTATGAGCAAGGTGGGTGGCAAGGTCAGTCAGTTTATTTTGTCGACGTGCTTATATCAACAATGCTAAGGTGGAGTGGGCTCTATGCAAATTTAGAACTGATTCGTTAAATGTATAGCATTTGTTCATTGGAAAAATATATAAATGAAGTAGTTAATGCAAACTTTAACTTCGTGATATGTCACCGTATATGTGAAGGTTGATGAACTCTAAATATGGATGAAGGCCATAGAAATGTACATAATTATTCAATTTATGGTTACACAGATGCAGTGGAATCATGGTGGGATCCAATAATATACTTTCATCGTTGCTAAAAAATGACCATGGCTTTGTATTAAGTATATGACGTTTCCCAAGGATAAAAAAGTATAAGGTTAACGTGAGACCATGATGACTAAATATTGGATAATTAGACATTATAAAAATTATAGCTAATTAACCGGTGAGTAGGTTCTACTACATCATTATGTAATATAGGGTATCGTAATGCTGATAACTTGTCTTAATTAACTAAGCATGTGTTGTTGTCCAGTTAGTATATGGCCGTGGTTAAGGCACATTAGAGAAATTAACATTTAAATGATCTATTATATGTCTGATTACAACTAGTGCCCGTGTTGTATGTACGCATTATTGATGCTTGTCCGAGGTGTGATATTTTTCACACAAATTGGTAACGTTATTAGAAAACCTTGCATATTACACAGGTATCAACTTTTATACCATAGACACGTTGAAATTAGGACATAAAATATATTTTGTATCATTTATCTGAACGTACCTTACTTTGGCTATTAAAATTAACTGTTACATATTGTTGGAATTTCGTTATTTCGTGAAGTATTTTAGGAAGGCAATACATAATATGTGGTCTTTAGATGCATTAGTAAATCGGTTCACTAGTGCTAAATGAGTTTTTATCACTCGCAGACGAAAATTTTAATGTCTAAATTTAGCCACGTGTGTCGTCACAGCGCAGCGTACCTTGTATTGTGACGCGTGGGGATGCTGTGGATGCCAAGGTTCATTTAGTTTTTACACACGTCTGTGATATAATGATAATGATGACATTTCACATAGATAATAAGATAATATATAGATAATAGATTGTAAGGGAGGACCCAAGTCGCATCGGTTTTTATGGGCATAGGTTACCACTTAACACCAGGTGGGCCGTCGGCTCGTTACGTAACTGTACCACATAAAAAAAAAATGTGGAAGTTATACCTAATGCAATTATCCGTTTATACAGTACTTTTCAAAGACTCAACATTCTTCGAAAAGATGGTTACTTTGCAATTTTTTATCATTTTATTTTTCTTGTTTTGATTCTTTTCTAGAAATGTACTCTGCGATAAGTAGGTATAGGTACTGTATCAAGTTTTTTACACGTATAAGTGATCTTAAACTACCATTAAAATAGGAAAACATTTATATAGGTACTTGTGCAGTAGTCTATATGAAATTACTTGAAAAACTACTTTGTTTCTGAATAACAATACGCTATATTTTAATTTGATAATTAAATTAATATTACTTCGGCAATATAGATGGGCAACAATTAACTTCTGCCCGGAAAAACTAAGAATAGTTTTGCAGAATAAAGCATAATAAAAGTTAAATTAATATTACTTTGGCAATATAGATGGGCAACAATTAACTTCTGCCCGGAAAAACTAAGAATAGTTTTGCAGAATAAAGCATAATAAAAGGTAAAATAATATTACTTTGGCAATATAGATGGGCAACAATTAACTTCTGCCCGGAAAAACTAAGAATAGTTTTGGAGAATAAATCATAATAAATAACTTAATAGTAATAAAAAATAATGCATAAAACATGCTCTTTTTTCACATTAGCGGCGATTAAGTCAGAAAATGCCACATCTATATTTGCAACAAAGATAAATTATTCAGAGAGGTTGTGTTTGCTTCAAAATATCTACACCTGCATAATCAGTCTGTAAAGATTTCTCTAAAAATAGCCGAAGATACCGCCGCGTTTGCAGTCGTGTTACTATATCTACGCAAATAGCGGAAAACACTCAAGGTCGCTTTTATTTTGGCGATTATTAGAATAAACTTATGAAATATCTCAAATTAAATCACGAGATGTTCAAATACGGTTATAGAATACTAGGTACCAAGTAGGGAATGCAGAAATGGTAACATCTTGAAGAACCGGGATTCCCGGCTCTTTTTGACGAAAGAAAAGAGAATTTCGGTATTTTACGGTACCGGGATTATTTTTTAAGATCTTATTTTTAAGATACTCAACCTATAAATATGAGCAGGTAATCTGAACGTATTAATTGCAATCTACACTTAAATATTAATAAAAATATAATATTTTAAACTTTAACAATAATGCCCACTATGAGCCAGAGCCTCAATGGCCCATTAAGGGCATAAACCAATTTTATTTGTAATGTTTTGGCGTAAACAATCTAGAAGTCATAATTACAAGTGGCCAATCCTGTAAAGGTTATGTGTAGGGACAGGGCATAAGACCTGGCATTTGAACACGCGTCACACTTAGCGATAAGTGCGCGTGACCTTATGTTTTGAATATTATTGACATTTCCAAGCCATTTTTTTGTGAATTCTATGGAAATAAAGTTATTGATTTTGAATTTTATCGATTAATTCGATTAAATTCGTAATATAATTCGTAAATAAATTAATCTAATGGAATCGCAGTTATAAATACCTCTTTTCCGCAGAATTCGTAAAGTAATGGCTCGGAAATATCTCGCGTTTTTGATAAATTTGACGGCCGTTCGAACCCTATCTGACTCCATGGGGAAAATATAATAAAAATTAATCCGATACTAATCTTCCTTTGAATTATCATCATAGTCGATAAGGATAATTACAGTCTATTTATATATCATATGTTATATGATATTTTTATGACATTTTCTTTCCGTTATATCTGTAACTGCTGAAAAATATTTAAAGGATATTTAAAACTTGAAATATCTCTGGGATATAGTTACATTACATAAGAGTAGTAGTACCTAAGGTTATTTATATGATGTGATAATTATATTTAATGATATATTTAATGTGATTAACGACCTTCTTTGATAGGGCTGGTATGCATTCGTAACATGCAAGAGATAGCCGGTCAGTGACCTTTGATTGCGTATTTTTCTATAATAAGCCTTAGTGGCGGTCTGAAGATGTAACATTACTTGCTTGTTAAACTTTTATCATTTTATCTTTTGGACAAATTTTCATTAATTCTGTCCAGAAAAAGCTGATAGATGGGATTTGATCTAATTAAAATTGAATGAATAGTATTATTATACAAATATACGTAAAATGACGTCTGCTTCTTGGAGGGGTAGGCAGAGATAATAGTTTCGAAGAAAGTTATATATATTATATTATTTGAAATAATTAAAACATTCGGAATTATTATCACTTATGTAAGGGAAGGAATTAAGGAAATGGTTTCTGACATACCTACAGCTAACGTTAGTTCAGTAATCAGGGCTTAATAAAGTTGTAAAATATGGTTTATATGAAATAAAGTTATTATTATTATGAACTTATAGCTAGCTTAATACCTGCCTAACCATACAGAGAATGAACAAATTGTAAGTTGACCAGTCATCAACATGATTAAATTTCTTTCTAGTTTATATTTTTTTTTTTTAGTTTATATTAGTTTACAAAGGTAATATAAAACTAATGTAAACGTTACACCTATTTTAGATACACGAACAAATGACGTCAAATGGAAAACACTTTTAACATGAGTTTAAAAAATAGGCACTGGCTTTAACATTTTATTCTAGTCATCTTAGTGTCAAAAGCATCCAAGATTAAAAGGAGCTAAGAACAGTTAATTCCAGTTCTATTCAACAATTGCCTAAAATCACTGATGAATTAGTAATATAAGTTGCACCCTTCCTTGCATATGTCAACGGATACACATGCATCCTACATGAAAATGACCAATGACTCCGTTTTTTTTTTATACAGTTACGGAACGAGCCGACGGCCCACCTGGTGTTAAGTGGTAACCTCGGCCCATAACAAAAGATGCGACTTCGGTCCTCCCCTACTAGGTACGACAAGGCCCAAGTCGCGTTTTTTACGCCCGTAACTCTGAGACGTGTAGGTGGAATGTCTCGTGTGCCTGTAATTTCACCGGAAACCACACCTTTCACAGTAACGCAAATGCGTCACTGCTTGGCGGCAGAAATGGGCATGGTGGCAGTACTTCCCCGGACGAACTTGGCGAGAGTTCTACTGCTCTTAGCTGACTGAACCTTTGTTTGACAGGCGACTGACAGAACGCGTGAACGAGTTACTGCACACGGAGAATGTATACGTAGAGAGGTTGAGGCACGTCGTGGATGATTATATCCCGGAGATGAGCAAGCCCGACCTGCCGGCTTCGTTCCGAGCGCTCAAGTCCGACATATTCGGTAACATCGAGAGGATATTCCGGTTCCACTCTGAGGAGTTCCTCCCAGCCCTGAGAGACTGCGAAAACGATCTCAGAAAGTTAGGCCAGTGTTTTCGGAGATTTGTGAGTATATAATATTTCTTTCTTTATTCTTAACTGTACACAAAAAATATTATAATATAAATTATCTTATAGAAAAGACGACAAAGGCGAGCTTGACCCGAAAAAGAGATTTCTTCCATCAAACCTTTGAGTCTAGAAAATGGTTCTTTCTGACTGGGTCATAACAAAAATCTTGGATCACCTCGTCAAATAATTATCTATTTCAATTTCACAATTATCTTTTCAGTTGAATGGAGATATTTTTTTTACTACGTGATCGTATTACACTTAATGTAATCAAATTAAACGTAAAACCAAATACTGAAAAATACAAATCAGTTTTCCGAACAATATAAACATTAAGGGAAATTGAAACGTTGCTGCGGCTGAGGTTGCGGATGTGACTGCGGCGCCATCTACTTTCTATCGATCAACTTTTCGATTTAATAAGCCTTTAAAAAGTAGTTGACAGTTCTCAGAAAGTATCGCGGTCAAGGCTGTTATGGGGAAATTGCATCTTCCATTACAAACAAGTAAATCGTAATGAACGATTACGATCGTGATATTTATGAAAAACCTCCGTGTCACGGCCGAACAGAGCGCATCACTTAGCGCACACATTATAATATAATAATAACTAGTATTTCTGGCGCGCTGCGTGCAGCGCGCGGGGGCGATTTTCCAATTTGGCGTCCCGAAAACCCCCTTTTTTTCGGCCGCCATTTTGAATCCGCCATCTTGGATTTTCAATACCATCATCGCACTTCCCCCTCAATTCCCTAAAACAATTGTTCGACCACCCCAACCTAATTGCAACCGTTTCCGAGACATAGGCGTTTCAATTTTGTATGGCGGCCATCTTTTTTGTTCGGGAGCCATCTTTTTTTCTTTTATTCTTACTCAACTTGAGGCCCTGACTAACTTTAGTTTTGAAAGTATGCCGCTATCTCTTACCGTTTCTGAGATATAAGTGGAGGGGTCAAAAAAGGGGGGATAAAAATATTGGTGGACAATTTACACAGCGCCATCTAGCCCCAAACTAAGCGTAGCTTGTACTATGGGAACCAGACAACTGATAGACTACATACCTTTTTGTTGTAAATATCTCATACAATACATATTAACACCCAGACACAGAACAAACACCTTCGTCACACAAATGTTTGTCCTGGGTGCAAATCGAACCCACGACCTACAGCGCAGAAGGCAGATTCACTATCAACCGAGCTGTGAAGCCTGTCGAATTATCGAATTATCGACAAAGGTGGTCTTTGTCGATAATATAGATAATCATTCGATCGTATTTCTCCTTCAGTTCGATTCATTGATATGCCACGATGGTACTCGCTTCAATTGAGTGAATTCCGCAAATGGAGGAGTTATGGTAAAGTAATTAGTAATGCACGATTCTTTGCTGCTACCAGTTAACGCCAGATTACCCCTTGCTCATAAATACGAACACTTTACATCTTGGTGAAAGTATTGGAATTTCACTAAAATAATGCTTCAATTGGAGGAAATCAAATATATACACAGCCTACGGTTATTGAACGTGATGTTTGATCGTTGAATGGGGAATTTACCTTCGGCGGAACAACAATAATTTACCTTTTTGTGAATTGAACGAGTTTTTTTTTTGTTCCAGGAAAAAAGGTTCAATATGTACGTAATGTACTCTAGAAATAATAAGAGAGCCACGAGACTTGTATTCGAGCACAAACCATTCTTTCAGGTACGTTTTTATTAAAAATGTAGTGAAATTTATTTCGAGTGTCGCAACCGAAGAGCAGAATGTCAACAAAAATAAGTTTAGGAGCGACTTTCGTTGCAATATCAAGGTGAATCTCTAGTTCAATAAATCCCTATCAGACGATCAGTTATGTCGCAATGCATAGCTAATGAGTAATCAATAAACTACAGTCCAATGGTTATTGTTATGAATAGAGTATGTTTACAAATATTAGCGGTGTACAAGCAGTATTATAGACTAACTTAATAATAAATAAGCTACTGATTGATCTATGCGAGCGTCAATCGTATACCATCATCATTTTAAGTTTTAATACTATAAAATGTTTTCGTATATGTATGTTTTTAAAATACAACATTTCTTTTCTCCTTTTTTATTTCTTCTTTTTTTTATTAATTTCTATGTATCACTTCTTTGTTCGTATGTGTATTTGTGTCCTATGTGCTGAAATAAATGTTTTGTCTATCTGTCTACATATTATGAGTCAAATTATGAGCCACTGAACATATTAAGCAGCGGATTTGTCTCTCCGTATAGGCTAATATCACCATCACCAAAAGAAGGCTGATTTAAGAGAAAACTCTTTTAAATATAATTAGATGACATGTAGCGTAGATATTTAGCTATACACGCGTGAATCCGGGATAAATTGCTAGTTGGATATGCAGTAAATTGGTTATTGTTTAGTTTTCATCTGGATAAATAGTTTTCGGAAAACGATAGTTTTTGAAAATGCTCAGAGTACCATCAGAGAAAACACAATTTCTCCTAATTATGAACCATAATTGATAAGTTCGGTAATGAACCAATGGATTCAGGGTGGTACACGACTTCATTTTGACAATTAATGCATCGACTTTGATTCCTTTTCACGCAAATCTTAAGCAAGATTCTTGTTTATTTTACGAAATCCCCTAATATCTGCTACCTATAAGGAAACTGATACAATTATGAGTTCACAAACAATGAACATTTGATTATTCTAAAAAAAAATTGTAACGGAATTTAAACATCATTTTCCTCATATTGTTTCCGTTTTGTTTTATAAAATATAGATAGCTACACCAAAGCAAAACAATGTTTTCATATTCTCACAATGCAGAAAAGTCTTTTTTTTTATTAGGTCTCCCAAACTGGGCGTTACACAATACAACAATAAAAACTAAATTAAATAAAAACTACATAGTGTACGACCTTCTGGAGGGAAACACAGAATGCATATATAAAAAAAATTATACATATTTAGATGCTGCTGGAACAAACTATTAAAGTAAACAATACAAATACAAATAAAAATAAAACAAATTTAAACCATATTACAATAAATAAAAAAATAATAATAATATAAATATAATATAATATAATCAAAATAAAATAATATTTATTTTGTTAATAAATAAATAAAACAAAAATAAAATAAAATAAACTAATTAAACTAAAATAGGCTTAGTAAGTAAGCATGTTTTTATAGTTTTAACCGTTGAGCTGAAAACGTCAAATAATTTGTTATGCGTATTATAATAACTTTGACTTTGACTTTGACTTTGATTGTTCAAAATTAGGACGGATATTGCTAGACATTAAAATATTCTGTTATAGTTCCCTAGAACAATCGTTCAAACCGCGCGGACTAATGCCGTACTTATTTGATGGATTGTCTCGTGCCTACTTCAATATAATGACGGTCGATTTGCAGTACAATATCACCGCAAGTCGCAAATTGATAGGTAATATCGAGTATCAAATGTGCGGACATTACAGACTTGAAATATTTCCTTATGCGAGTGCGGACGAGTGCATACGTAGTGCTAAACCACCGTACTGTAAAACCCGTTACTTTTTTATTATGCATTACGTTTTTAAGAAGGTTTTTAAAACAGAATTGAACCGTTAGTAACTAACAATTAATTATACAAACTATTAAATTTGATTATTATATCGTGTAATTGATTCTTAGATACAATTGAATCAGTTTAGTCCACCAAGTTGTAGGTAATAAATAGTTTTGGAGGCAGTAGAACTTGTGTTCGTCTAAGTTCGTTTGGGCAAGTATCTACACCACGCGTACTTCGGCCACCAAGCAGTAATACATACGCATTCCCTTCCGGTTTGAACGGTGTGGTAGCCGGGGAATTAACAGGCTTTGCCACAAAAATAATTTCAAACTTTCAATTTGGATTCCATTGAGAGTTAATGTTTATATTAGAAATACGAATCGCTGTTCGTACAAGCAGTGTTCGTACCCGAGCTTGAACTCAGTGGAGAGCTAATAGACACATTTTCTCCAGGGAATACTACTCAATAATCCAAGGTAATAACCCGGCGAAGTGCCACTCGCGCCATAATATACAGGATGGTTCCGTACCAGGAAATTATTTTTTCGTCAAAAACTTTATTTCCATAGGTTTCGTAAAGAATGGCTTGGAAACTCGCCATTTAGTTCGTGTCCTACTCTCATTAACCGGTTTTATTGTCTTTATTTTTTGAGTTTTCACTGTAGCCACACCAAGTTTGATGCTTAAGTATCTATAGACCGTTTTTACAATATATCAAATGAAGTTTATAAACGCGTTTCTTGTACGTGGAATAGGGACGCCTTTTTCTTCTATCTCTTGTTCTTTGGAATATAGTTTCTATAGAAGAGTGTCGCATGTAGTGTGAAAAGTATACAAAACTCCATTTTATTCCAACTAGCGTATTTTACGTGTAATTTTAATAGTCTCGCGCCATTTCTCTCGCTAAGCCTTCTCAGTCTACTAACTCGAATTATGTTCCAGTTTCCCGCGTTAGAGATCACATATCACTCGACCCAAATCACGCATGAAAGCCGGTGAGAGGCTATAAAATATTATTATACCAATCTAATATATATACTTGATCCGATCGGATAAATTGATTCGACAGTAGACGGTATTTTGAAATACTGTGTAATCCGATGACATGCGGCGGATGTTGGCTGGGACTGGTTAATAGTATCAGTGTAGCCATCACTCTAACTTGTAAATGTAAAAGTGTCTGTATGTGTGGATGGATTGATGTATATTGGAGGAATACCTTTATA
This sequence comes from Chesias legatella, assembly GCA_947359385.1. NCBI lineage: Eukaryota > Metazoa > Arthropoda > Insecta > Lepidoptera > Geometridae > Chesias > Chesias legatella. The sequence continues at coordinate 8,519,051 of OX375783.1, forward strand.
CTGAATTTTACTCTTCCGACCAACACTACTGAACCGTTTAGACTGAAATTTTAAGCATAGCCAAATGATGGCTTGCCTTAATAACTAAGGTTATTTTTATCCCTTAAGCCATGAAAGCTGCAGTAAAATTTATTATGGAATTAATTATGGTCATATGTCCCAAAATCTATTTGAAGTAAGCGTGGAATCCAGTTAAAATATTTTATTTCGGTTTCCTACCACTACGATAGGTTTTTTATATATTTTTATAGTATTTTCTTATCAACATTTAATTGATTAGTAAGAATAAACAAAACCCATGAACGAAAGCATGTCTCCATTAAACTACATACGATAATTAAATAATTAAATTTATCAATAATTAACACAGTTATTTTCTTTTAGGAAATACAATTTGAATTAGGAGACCGATTGGACTTATCCAGTTACCTGCTAGAACCCGTCCAGAGGATACCCAGGTATAAGCTCTTCCTGGCGGACCTTGTGAAAACTTATACCAACTACGAAAACGAAAGAGCCGAGTCCGACTCCCGGATATCGAAGCTGAGCGTGGACAGCGACGAGACCGGGGGCAGTAACGGGGAGTCGTCCGACACCGATGAAACTCCGTTGGAAAGTTTGAAACTCGCGAAGACTATGATCGAGTGCGTGCTGACGGCGGTCGATGAAATTATGGCGCTGGAGAACATTACCGACTGTCCGGTTGGTGGTCATTACATTGGGATAATCAGTTGTATTACATCGTGATCAGTGAAAACATCGTGAGAAAACCGACATGTCCTAGAACTAAAAATTCGAAGACATGTGTCGAGTGCACGAAAGGAGCCTCTTTGAGGCGCACTTACAATCCTTTTACCACACTGGTTCGACAGAACCGGTGACTCGAAGAAGAAGAAGTTATATTACATAAGTTAGAGGCTAATAGTCGGTCAGAATATTCAAAATTATCACAAATTTGAAACTTATCACGGCTTAGAAACGCCTGATATGTGCTTTTCGAAGTCGCCCTGCGAGCATGGAATTATAGATTGATTCAAAACGGCTATTAACCATCTAGTGTTAAGTGGAAACCTCTGTCCTTAACAAGAATACAACTTGGGTCCTCTTCTACTTAGGTACAATGAGACCCAAGTCGCATCATATGTAACCGTAACTCTGAGACGTGAAGGTGGGATATGTCATGTGCTTGTAATTTCACCAGTAATCACACCTTTCAAAACAGAACACTGTAAAGCGAATGCATTACTGCTTGGAGCAGAAATGGGTATGGTAGATAGATAGATATATATGGCATAAGTTCTACTGTCTGTTAAACAATGTTTGCAACATGACATTATTGTTTCAGCACTACCTTAATCTACTGAACCAGGGTCGACTTCTGAAGCAAAATGAGTTCTACGCAATGGACACCGCGCGGAGAAGACGACAGCTCATGAGGATATTCCTATTTGACAAGTTGGTGCTCGTCACAGCTGTTTATAGAAAGGTAACTTAACACGAGAGTCATTCCAGGCTTTTATATATGAGGTCCATATCCAGCCTCCTGATTACAAATGTTCAGGGGGGCAAGTGCCTTATTAACAGTAAGTAATCGTTGTAATACGAAGCGGGATTTGTGTTTGAGAGATTGGCCGATGTGTCAAAGTGAAGTATAAAATGATCCCGTATCCAGAATTCATTCATACATCTGTGATGGCCTTAGCATTAATCTTCTCTTATACGTTAATCACTCTGTAGTAAATGTGGTCATTCTATAGATGTTTTTGATAAATCGTCAAATATGATAGGTACTAAAGGAAATTAATATATTTAATGAGAAACAAAATGATACCCGATGGACTGATGACATAGTCAAGATCGTAGGAAATCGGTGGATGCAGGTGGCTCAAGACCGTTCAAAATAGAAATCTTTGGGGGAGGCCTATGTTCAGCAGTGGACTTTTACCGGCTGATATGATGATGATGATGATGAGAAAAAAATGCTTACTTCTATTTTTGATTTCTCGACGTAACGTTTGGTGTGAAGTTTATTTGAAAACAAAATATAAGGTTTTAAGAAAAACATGTAGCTACCAATAAAATAGACGTTATTAAATTAATATGAGGAGTAGTAGAATGAACTATGATACACATAATAATAGTTTCAGTATACTTAGTACCAGGTGTCCAAAGTCTAAGGGAGTATGATCGTTCCAAATGCCAAAGTTCATCCTTATATTTAGGTAATTGTTTTGGCTTGTTTCGTATTAGCTTTCATATTCAGCAGAACTGAAACAACTTTGCCAATTGTATGTAGCGTAAATGAATCATAGACAGTGAGTCATTGTTATCAGTAGTTTGAATGGTACATTAATGTTATATAAATGTAATTGACGACACTGATAATGGTAGCTACGCTGCGGTTAATTATCATTAAAGAGTTAAATACCACGTTACCCAAATAATAATTGCTGTAGTACAACTTTTAGATATTCCCACGTTTGTCACTGGAAATGTTACCTGAAATTAAAGGCTGATATCATGACAGCTCATGACGAGAAAGAGAGAGAAGCTCGTGAAATTACAGGCACACGAGACATTCCACTTACACGTCTCAGAGTTACGGGCGCATAAGTTGCGACTTGGGTCTTGTCGTACCTAGTAGGGGAGGACCCAAGCCGCATCGCTTGTTGTGGGCTGAGGTTACCACTTAACACCAGGTGGGCCGTCAGCTCGTTCTGTAACTGTATTACATAAAAAAAAAAACTAGTAAATAACTATTATAGGTATTCGACCCTCAATGTGACAGCGAAATGCAATGCGATATGGGTAGTAGCATTAATGTGCTAGTGACCATAGGTAACAGAATCTATTTTTAAATGTTTTTTTTGATGAATCTATTGGTATCCACATAACAGGCAATATTTTTAAGGATATTTCCTGTTTGATGGCCACTTTTTCTACTCGTATTGGTATAAAACAGCGTTCTATATTTGGTCAACTGTCGGCCAAAGATTATCAACCCATTTTATTGTTTTTATCTTCTACTTTTCCTCAGCCTTTAATACTTTTTGCTACCCGTGTAATTGATAAGATTATAAGCCAAAATAAAATTCTTGCCTGATTGAATCACTAGGATTTTGTACGATTCATGGATCCTACTAATATTATAAACGTGAAATTTTTTGAGGTGGATGTATGGACGTTTGTTACTCTTTCACGCTCAAACGGCTGAATGGATTTGGTTGGAATTTGGTATCAAGATAGCTTATTTCCTGGATTAACACATAGGGTTCTTTGCTCGCGGAAAAGTGCGGTGTGAGTTGACTTATTCACCGCGGGGTACAGCTCGTATATAGGATTTTTTCTTTATTGAAATTATTGAAGTTACGAGAGATCATCCCTTTACGTATTGCTTTTTTTCTCGGCTTCTATTGAGAAATACCGTAGTCTTTATGTACAGTCAACGGTTGCACCAATTCAGACAAGATATGATTATGTGTATCGTGTGCATTATCCGTGTCTGTAGTTCCAGAAAGTACTGCCACCATACCAAACTTTGCCGCCAAGCAGTAGTGACTTGTAATGCTTTGCGTGTCTGAACTCTGAAACATCTCAAGATGATGAGCCTCGATATGACGGTTCTTACCATAATTAAGTAGGGAAAGACCTAAGTCTTGTTGCTCTTAGGTATACCGATTAAATACATATAGGGTGGATGATAATTCTACCCCTAACATTAAAAATGTTTCATAATATATAAAATCAATACAGAACGGTTTTTGAGTCGGTAAGATCACGATTATTTAAAATAGTTTTAAAACTTTTCAAGTGACATATTTGTTTGAATTAACTGGAAATTCAACTTATACATTTCACTTTAATTTAATTTCATTTTATTTATTTATTTTTGTTTTTTTAATACGGTATCAATCATCATATTAAGATGGTAACACAATAAATCATAGATTGTAATTAAACATAAATGCCTCTGGTGAAATTGCAGTTTACACTTAATGAGATATTCTGTTGTATTATCACAGCCCAAAGCAGGAAGCTAGATCATGATAGGGCTCTTGTAGATTGACTGCAGACGCGTACTTAGTACCCGCGCGCACCCCTCCGTCACTACGCTACAGACGAGGACCGACTTATCTGGTCTACCCTTTAGTCGTTTCATTATCCATACAGGTTATTCAAATGGTATACATTATCCGAACATAGATAAATTAATTCATGTAATTTTTCTATAGCACGCTTTCGCTACGTTATATCGATGAATGTATTCCAAAATAAATTTGAATTTAGGCCCAATTAAACGAAGACAGAATGTTAAATTCTTGTATTCCATAGTACAAGGTAACATCTGTCACCCTTTATTCGCGTCAGCCTTTCTCTTCCACTTTCATGATGCAAAAATACGCACAAAGTAAATTTATTCCTGCGTCTGGGAACACATGTTTATGAAGGTTATGAAAATTGTAATCTGGGAGTCTTAAAGAAGAAATATACAGACTTCTCGGTCTTCTGGTTTTGCATATGTATTGAACTGGCTTTCCTGGTTGGACTGTGTTATTACGCAAGTGGTTTATTGCGACGATAAGACGCGACATTGCGGCGGCGCGACGGCGCCGGCATAGCCTGCCTTACCCTCTACATTGTACATGTACCGTTCATTTAAAATAGAACCAGTCCGATATAAAGTGCCTACGTCGCCCATTCTCGGCAAAAATTAAAAGAACTTATTGCAACTCGGGTAATTAAAGTTGGACGAACTCTATTTAAATTTTAGTTTATTTTCTATATGGAGGCTTTTATAAATAGCCACAATATATATAGTTAAATAATATATACTAGCGTCAGGTATTTTTCCGCTATAAAGCTGCAAAAGCGACAATAAAAAGATTTTTGATACCAGTGCAAAACACGTGAGGTTGTTTATCTGTCCTTTAAGTTTTAATCTAACAGTAATTTTATCAAAAAAAAAACAGTATTGCACGCTTGTTCCAGATTCAAACCAGTGAACTTCAGTTTAACTTAAAATAAGTCACGAATTTACTACTCGGTAAAATTACACGAGACAAGTCGAAAAACCTTATTTTAATAATCATCCTTCGGCCATTTCTAAAGCAATACGTCTCACAACCTCTCTTATTTGGAAATGGAAAGACTTGTTACATCATTATGATTACAAAAAACCAGTATACTTATTTAGACGTGACCGTGCATTGTCGTCACTACATAAATCCGTGGCAACATTTGTATTCGAAATTAGCAACTAAAATAGTAAAAGTGTAATGACCTTGTCATGGCTCGCGGATGATTACCACGCTTCGGTGACTTCAGCTGTTTGACGACAGGAAACCGCCAAGAGGGAGTCCACGTCAAATAAATAATGTCGTATCTTCACTGTCAAAACAATAAAATAAATAAATAATGGTGGACATTTCACACAGCGCCATCTAGCCCCAAAGTAAGCTAAGCATAGCTTGTATCATAGGAACTAGACAACTGATATAATACTTATATACTTTTCTTTTGTAAATACATACATATAATACATATTAACACCCAGACACAGAACAAACATAAATGTTACAAATGTCACACAAATGTATGTCCTGGGTGGGAATCGAACCCACGACCTACAGCGCAGAAGGCAGGGTTACTACCAACTGAGCTACGAGACCAGTGTTAATCTTAAATTACTTAATAATAACTAATTTTACTAGTTAACTTTACTTAATAATAAAATAATGATAAGATTCTTCATTCATTCTTCCCTTCCCTTTTCTTCTTTCCCTTTTTATTTGCGTAAGCTACAATGGACCATCTAATGTAAACGTTGGCCTCTGCCCATAACAAAAATACGTTCAGGGGTCCTCCCCAGCCGCGGAAGACCGCTTCTTAATGTAATGCCCCGTAACTATGAGACGTGAAGGTTGAATGTCTCACGTGTCTGTAATTTCACCGGCAACCACACTTTTCAAACCGAAACAGAATGTTGTGATGGCGTATCACCGCGGACGAACTTGGCACCAGTTCAGCCTGTAAAAAAAGTGAGTGTGAATTTTTCTCCTCTGAAGATACCACTGTATTTTATTCTACATTTTTTTATTCCTTTACTGGGACATTAGCTCTTTAAAGGAATCTAACCGGACTAGTCCAGTTCATTTGAGAACCCAAAATACAGTCTGGACTGCTAAACTAAATAGGAGTTTTTGGTTGTGAGACACATTGATTTCATCACAATATTTTCCATAGTTTTTAACGAATCAGAATTACGTTTTATTATAAAAATCACAGAAGCTTGCTTTAGATTTGAACTAACAAACTTAGGAATTATTTTCGGGTTCGGTAGGATATATTGTGACTGTTACAAAAGGTTCCGTGGGCAACACTTTGAAACCGCGCTCTCTCAAATTCATGTTGTTAAATTATAACTTTGGAGCGACAAATTTTCGCTGTGATTCTACACTTGGCTGGCCACGCAAGGGTCTGTGAAAGGGACCTTTGTGACTTCGGAAATACAATCGCGGTCTTTCAAATTTGTCTTTATACAATTTTCTGAAGTATTCAGATGCTTCAGCGTGTATTGGATATTTATAACACCTATAGAAGTAGTTCGTTTACCTGCGAATAGTATTTTGAATAATAACTGTCCTTGGATACGACACCCATACTTTAATATTTTTAATCTGGAACAATGAATATCATTTGTGCTTACATATGAACATAATTGTATATTAATAACAATAAATTCACTTATTAGTTCAGGGATCTCATGGTATCCTAAAAACCTATTGTCTTAAAAACCACTCTAATATTTTATCCACCTCATTACCTTTGCATTAATTAGCTTCCCTTGAACGTATACTGAGTATGTACTTTGTCATTAGTGAATTTTTCAAAAACTTTACTGGCAAACATTGCCTACAACCAAAAAAACTATTAAATAGTATTGCGATAAACCTTAAATTATTTTTCTTGTGTTTCAGCAACCACGCGTAGAGTACTTCATATACAAAGACCACATACCGGTCGACGATCTCGGTATTACTGCAAAGGAGCAAGACCTACACAAGTTCACAATTTGGTACAGGAAAAGGAACCTTAAGTCCTACAAATTAGAGACCACAGACTCGGATGTCAGAAACGCTTGGGTGGAGGAGATCACCTCGCTTCTTTGGGAGCAAGCTATGCAGAAGAAGGGTAAGTTTTTTATCACATTCCTTTGGACTCCGTCGTGATGAGAAAAAAGGAAACACATGTTTTTCTTCATTTTAAATAATATCGCCACGTAAATTGCATTGAAAATACATTAGTTAGGTATTTTACAATGTTATCGAGTTACGTATGCATCGTCATTTTAAAATAATGAAATCATAATAACATTCGGAAAATACGATACTGCGCGTATGGCTGTAAAAATATATTTTTTAAGAAATAAAATATTATAACAAGTGTACATTTGGTAAAAAAAAACGTAGCTATTAATATTATTTCTGAAACTCAACACTTTTGTTCAAAAACAGATTTTTTTTTTTTTAAATTGAAATAATAAATGAAGAATTAACAATTTTATGAACGCGATGTGAAACACACATCATGGGAAGAATTTCGTACACACGATATCTTCTTATAAAAAGAAATAAAAAAATAGGAAAATAGAAAAGAATAAGAAATAATAAATAAAAAAGAATATAAAAATAAAATAAAAATAATATAATATAATAGAATAATATAGAGGAATATCATGCTTTTGAAAATCGGTTTTGGGAACCTCCTTCAGGTCCACACACATTAGTTCGAGAAATAATACTAGATAGATAGATAGATAAGACGTTTAATACTAATAAGACAGAAATCCAATGATTAGTAGCCCAACAATAACTTTCCTGGATAATTCCGTCGGGAGTTTAATGAGCCAGCCCTGGAACTATTATTGCAATAATACCGCAACAAGAATGGAGTTCATGATCTTCTGTGCGAACCAATATGCCGCCAAGAAACGTCCTATTGGTTTGAATTATGAATGAACTTCTATTCTGAACCATTTTCAGGGCGTTTTCGCCGGCCTTGTGACGGTATTATTTTCACACATTTTGAGTGTTTTATGCCTTTGTGTTTAATTGGTGCAGGACATCTTGTTCTGAAACGATACTTGTTATTTGTATTTTTGCCTTGCGCTAGATCTGAGTGTAACTGTTGTGGTCCAGTGGTATACCCCGAGTTTCAATCCGGAGGTACCTGGTTCGAGGACTGACGCACACCAATGTGTTTATTTACTTAAATAATTAATGTGCGCAATACACTTCTCAAACCAGTGAAGGAACGAAACTTCCTCCTTCGTGAGGAAGTCGGCTTGTCCTAGAACCGAAATATGGGGTTCGGGTTATAAGAAAAGCTCTGTAGCAAAGCCTCACTACACCACCAAAATTTATATTGGGTTATTTAAAAATAATATTAAAAAGACTTTCTTACTCGGACTTTCCTTAACAAAAAGAAAATTCATCTTCTATCTACCAGCTCTCTTTTAACGTTTTAGCCCACAGAGCATTAAGCTAATCAACCCTATTTGATAGAATTGACTGTCTGATAAAAAAGTCCATCTGGTACGCACCCAAACTAATTCCCTCATAGTTAATACGAACAAACTTATAATTGGTCATCATCTGAGCCCCTGTGACGTGACGCCGAGTAATAATTTAGTACAAGCTGGACTATACATCGATAAGGTGTGATCATCCATCGGGCATAAATAGCGATCAGTGCGTGATAGAGAGCGTGGTGGTCTAGGGGTACTGACCCCCGAGTTTCAATCCGGAGGTCGCCGGTTCAAATCTCGACGTGCACCTATGAGTTTTTCGATTGAAAGATTTATGTGCGCAATACCACGTTCTCAAAAACGGTGAAGGAAAACATCGTGAGGAAACCGACATGTCCTAGAACAAAAAATTCGAAGACATGTGTCGAGTGCACGAAAGGAGCCTCTGAGGCGCACTTACATTCCTTTCACCACACTGGTTCGACAGAACCGGTGACTCGAAGAAGAAGAAGAAGCGATCATTGTTATGGTTAGCATCTCAATCAGGTTTATATTAATTGTGTTTATTAATTATTATTTACCTTGAACGTGATGGATCTGCTGCCCAATCTATGCCAAGGCGAGATTAATTGCATATTATATTTCAGAATATTCAGCATTTCAAAATTATGCTACTAGTGACTCGTACCGGCTTCGTACGGGTAGCAGATTATATATACGCCTGAAAAAAGATATGGTGAACTAACTTAATTTAATTAGTATATGTTTTAATAAAGATATGTAACTCTTTCTTTGACATATTCAACAGCCATTCAATATTATATTTCGGTCAATTTACATAAAACCTCAATAAATTATTCATGTAAACCTTCCTCATGAATCACTACGTCTATTGGTGAAAACCGCATTAAAATCTGTTAAGTAGTTTTTGAGTTTATCACGTACAGACAGACGGATGTGTTGCAACTTTGTTTTATACTATGTAAAGAAGATATGCTTATACCAAACATGAAACATATCTCCTTCCGTCCATCACGCTCTAACGCATGAACGGAATTGGATAAAATTTGGTACAGACAACTTATTAAGATTAAAACGTAAGCCACTTTCAATACCGGAAAAGTGCAATGTTCCCGTGGGATAATTAAAAAGATTTAACAAACTTATTCATCGCAGGTTTTTTTTTTATGTAATACAGTTACAGAACGAGCTGTTGGCCCACCTGGTATTAAGTGGTAACCTCAGCCCATAACAAGCGATGCGGCTTGGGTCCTCCCCTACTAGGTACAAGACCCAAGTCGCAACGTATGCGCCTGTAACTGTGAGACGTGTTGGTGGAATGTCTCGTGTGCCTGTTATTTCACCGGCAACCACACCTTTCAAACCGGAACACAGTAACGCGAAAGCGTTACTGCTTGGCGGCAGAAATGGGCATGGTGGCAGTACTTCCCCGGACGAACTTGGCTAGAGTTCTACTGCTCTTAATTAAGTATTGTATCTATAAATTTCTATTGTAATATAAATTTAGCTCTCCTGCCCATCGTGGTTCAAGCAATAACTTGTTATACAAGAAATAATTGGTAACCATTTGCCTCTATCATAAATTTTTTTTTACTTTGGTTACTTTTGCTCTATCGTAGCTTATTGCTCCGAGGCCGCGACGGAAGAAGTCGGCCCTTTATCATGGCTGACGCACTCGGGGTCGTCGACTCACTTTTTATTGGAGACTTGGCAACGTGCATGTGCCGCGTTGTGGGAACGGCAGGAACTTCACATATTTCTTTTACGACGACCCGATGTTTTGTAAACGCAATCGCATATGCAACGCTTTGATACTTTAAAGTACATTTGCAACTTCACACGCTCCGTTATTCTTTCTTTGACTTACTCAAGGACGGTTATGTACTATGTCTGTGTAGATAAGCAGTTCGCACCATTTTCTACAAAATACACAGACTAAGCAAACGAAAGCAAACAAACTAAAAAAAAAAAAATATAATTCTTCTTATATATATGTCTATCTATAAGTCTTTAGTTATTTTTTTATTTTTTTTTTCAGTCTTAGACAAAACTTGAGCCAATATGAAACCTGTTAAAATGAAATAAACGACTCATCAACAAACACGTTACAAAATTTAGGCATAACTAAACTTTTATTATGTTGTATGTTATACCTACTTGGAAAGTATAATTGACGACATAAAAATATTGTGAGAAGATTGTTTTGTAAGTAAAATAAGTCCACATAGTCCTAACAACCATAGACAAAACCTTTTTTTTTTTTTACTCAAAATACTTAGTTTTCGTAAATAAAGGATAAAAGATAGTCTAAGACAAAAACATTTTTCTGTATATAGGTATAAATTATTTTCTCGCTATCCTCACCCATCAGCTAGTTATAGTGAAAGAGCAGTAGAACTTACGCCAACTTCTACCGGGGAAGTACTGCCACCATGCCCATTTCTGCCGCCAAGCAGTAATGTAGTCGCATAACTGTGTTCTAGTTTGAAAGGTGTGGTTGCCGGTGAAACTACAGGCACATGAGACATTCCACCTTCACTTCTCAGATGCACATGCGATGCGACTTGGGTCTTGTCGTACCCAAGTAGGGGAGGATCTAAGTTGCATTGCTTGTTATAGGCAGAGGTTACCACTTAACACCAGGTGGGGCATCTGCTCATCCCGTAAAGGTGTCATGTAAAAAAAAAATACCTGTAACAAACAGTTCAATTATTTTTGGCCAATTTATCTGCTCTGTGCAATAATTAGCTTCAGAAGATTTGCCTCATAGAAAACAAAAACGCATTTTACACATCACGAGCCGCATTGATCATACGATAAGATATCTTAATGTGATCAGTAACACGTAGATGTTTACATGTTCCTGTTCTCCCACAATGCCCTTTGTCTAACGCGGAATATATTGTCAGCTGTTATGTGCGGGGTGATGACCTAGACATTACCATTGTTGATTTAGAATCCTTTTAACGCTGTATCTAAACTGTTTTGAAAGTTGTACCAAGTTGTAGTGACTATTGTCATAAAATGCGAGTGTAGGGCGTACAGAAATTATTCTATGACTATTTTTTTTTTGTTATAGTAACTGATCGGTTACAATTCGCCACGAAACAGATGTATGTAATTGTCAAATTTGACATTTACGCGACCATATTAAGCCAGTAATAAGCCTGAAATTGCGTGGCTTTCAAGCCTGAACTCTGCCAGTTGAGTTGGCAATGTGAATCAGATCCTTGTAGTGTCCGGTAGCCGGCGACCAATGTCCGACATTGTGGGTCGTTGTGGGTCGTTTTATCAACAAACCGTCTCGCCGCGCCCGCCGCCGCCGCCGACTGTCGTCAACACTAAATATTCAATGTCTTGCAAAACATTGTTTGTTTTATTTATTGGAAACAACTTGGGTGTTGAATACATTTTGTATATATTTTTAGCTTGATTCTGGGGGTTTTTCTGCCAGGTAACATTTGTATAGTTATAGGTATTCGTTTTTAGAGCGCCAGTTAAGATTTAAGGTTAAGATTCGATTTAGGTTATTAATGCTGGAATTTGATTTTATTAATATCGTAAAAATAATAATCAGTATCCATCGCATTATCTTGTTTCATTATCTCGGTCTAACCTTCTTCATTGATCGATTATAAAATAAATATTTATAAATAGATCATTTCGAACTCGGTATCGTTAATAGTAATTTGTATAATTGCCTTAAGATCCAATCGCGTCTTCGCACGGCAGACATTGACATTGTTCTGGATCTGTTTACCAATTCAATAGAGTTATTTCTGTTAAATAGTTTGTTGTTGTTTAATAATATGTGTATTTGTGTAAATAAAAAAATATTAAAAATAAAAAAAAAATTAAGAAATTGAATTCCGTACTACGCAAATTTATCACACATGATAACCTCGGTGTTGCGACTTGAACACAATCAGATTATTAGCCTAAAAACCTTGTAATGCATCGATAAACTAACAGCAGAGTAATAAAACGCATTATATATTTTTTTGAGTATTCTAACTTTGGCATTTACAATACAAAAACGCTTAAGGCGTACAAGGGTTATAGACGCAAAGCGTTAAAAACAACGTACAGACGCAGAACTATTGAAATCTATTTCAATCCTTCATGTATTTTAGTATTTATTCCAACTCAAAATAATCGAAATATAATGAATAGTCCACTGTTAAAATTGCCTGCTTGATACGAAGTATTTGCCTTGACTTAATTAAAATAATCTAAATATCAAGAGTCCACTGTTAATATTGCTTGCTTGATACCTTTGTATTGAATTTTAATCTGATTACAAATGTTTCTATTTCCAGAACTTCTTCTGCAGCAGAGGAGCAAGCGAACGTCTATGGCATCAATGAATAGCCAGGGCTCGACAGAATCGGAACGAAACGACGATAAATGTATGTCTACTTATCTTTATGTTATCTGTACATTCGCATATATACTTTAAGGGCCATTTCAACATGACTCATCCGACGTCATTGGTCGAGAGATAGGTTCTGATATTGTCGTATTCATTTAGAGGGTGTCCGGTAATGAATGGATAACCTTGAAATGGGTCTTAGTAGAACTATTAGGCATTCGGAAAAAAATATCTAATAAAAAAAAACAAGTAGTATCATAGATATGTATTTTTTAATAAAATCGATGTTTTGATTTTTTTGTCTTTTTTTGCTTTGTTTTGTGTTTTTTTTATACTACTTGGTTTTTTTTTTATTTCATATTTTTTTCCGATTGCCCAATAGTTCTACTAAGACCCATTTCAAGGTTATCCATTCATTACCGGACACCCTGTATAACATTGTTACAGGGTTATTCGATTGGTTGTTTAATTCGGGATTTTAATAATAATTAAGTCATATTAAACAACCCGATGTCCATTTAAAAACTAATGAAAACCTGAATTTAAGTAATGTTTTTCACGGCTGTCCTGTTGAATTGAGGAGGAATTTATATGGCCACCTTCCGAATCATCATTAGACTCTGGACACAATCTAGTACTAGATATAATTATAGTCAAGACAAACCTGGGCTAATGTTTTGCTTAGAAGTCCTAACAGCCACTTTCCACTACATCATAATTTTTTTTACGTTACCAGTTTTGATTCCGGTGAATATATACAAATGTACGTCATTTTTCATGATTTTAGCGAGTATATAAAATAGTGTATGTAAATTTTATGTATGTTTTAAAAGAAAGGATAGTTATATGAAAAAAGGATTCGTGGATTTTATGCGATACATAAAATACGGGCAGTTAGCCCAACATTTTGCTCACGACTCATCAACAAACACATTTAAAAATTTAGGCATTAAGGATACCTCCCTGAATAACTTAGTCTAGTGTTCCTTTTTTATATATTAAGCGGGTTACGCTCTTATGTTAAATTGCATGGTTTGCTACATATAACATTTATGTTTATAACTCGACACGAATGTTATAGCAGAATGATAAACCCCACCTCAGGCCTACACAGCCGATATCTGTAAATTATCATAGCTTCATGATAAGGACATTTTTTTGTGCTTGGTAATAAAATATCGAATACTTTCGTTGATATAACGAATAACGCTTACATAAAATACATTTCGAATATAATACATTCGAGAGTTTTTTAAATGTTGCCAATGATTTCACAGGATTTAATATTAAAAAGCTGTTAACTTCTAAGAGTTATTTTCTCCCGTTGGAACTCATCTCTTTTCCATCAGCAAAGTCATACAAGAACTACTAATTACCTCGAAAAATACTATTTAGTACTAGTAAATTAAAATCTATACTTATAAACGTTTCTTCATGAATATAATCATCTCTCCTCAGGTCTGTTAGATGGTTTCGTATACGTGAAAGTGCACCAATGAATTGCTTTTTAGGTTAGTAACGTTAGCACTGCTTTCGAGCATATTTTATATTTCTAATTATACTCGTGCCTACAAACACTGGTCTTATTTATTTATTTTATTTATGTTATTTATTTTATTTATTTATTTTATTTATTTATTAACACAGGTCTTTTTTTTTTTTTTTGTCTTGGTTAAGGAATGCTTTTTGTGGGTGTATTTTGTAGGATTCTTTCAGGCTACAGTGCCCGTCCATTATGTGTATTGTTTCTTCTTTTATGCATGAAGTTTTTAGAATTATAGTTCTTTTCATTTATTTCTTCCAATATTATTTTGACTTATAATTTATCAGTAATACATATGTTTATTTCTTTTCTTGTTTATCCTGGTGATTGATTATTATGAGTTGTGGCCATGTCATCAGCTGTGTGCCATCTTGTCCATCCATAATGGTGGTATAAATTCAAATGATTAAGTTGTGGCCATGTTGTCATCAGCTGTGTGCCATCTTGTCAATCCATGTCCATAATGGTGGTATAAATGATAAAGATATTCAAATGTAAATTTTTCTATTGATTTAGAACGTGGAATACAAATTTCTAATAATTGTTAACTTAGCCTTTTCGATGGTTGCGTACTCTTTTTAACTGTATTATATTCCGTTTATGAGGAAACGGGACTCTTACCGAGTACACAGTCACTTAACGGAATAATGAAAATAAACACACAAATTTGGGATTCTTCTTCTTTGGGGTTTTTGGGTTATTTCTTAAATTTTAAAATAAAACTCATTGATTTCAGATAATTCTCTTCGCGGTGTCCCCGGGGAAGTCCGAAGGCCCAGCGAAAAGAAATTCCGAAGAACCACGTGGTACTGCGAATGAAATTGCCACAATCATGACTTTGTAAACGGCCATTTCCTTTACTGGAATTGATACTTACATAGGTTTATTTGTTGTGATATTTTGGTCCACCAGCAGGAGATAACAAATCTAGATTATCCAAAACAGGAGTGCATTGATAATAAACAAAATGGCAGTAAACGAATTAGGTAATACCTTAACAGAAGTGCACACCGCCAGAGATTATTACAAAAGAAGTAATTACAACATAACCCACCATATTAGATTTATAATCGATATTTTTACTTCTAAGTATTTCAAAGACGATTTGCAATGACACAAAATTGAGAATTTGGCATATGTGACAATTTATTTACATAAAGACGCGGTGTGACAGTGACATAAACTAACAATTTCCGACGTAAATGATTTGACGAGTATGTCGGATAATCCAATGGATTCACGCATTGAAACTAGATGAAAACTTAATGTTTATACTTAAGTCGAGAGACCCAATTAACGATTTATTTAACTGTAAGTTTTTGTACGCTTTTATGAGTATGCTTATCCAAAGATAATTTACTGGTAAATAAGATGTATCTTAGTAATTACGTAAAGTAATGCATTTTTTTATCGAGATTCGTTTTATTCCAAAATAAAATAACTGCGCTGTGTATTCGAATTTTGTGATAAAACTTCACTTTGATCGATTTTTATCAAATTATTTGTAATTTAATTTAAATATGACTAATTAAAAAAAATGTGATAAAAATGTAATTCGGATTGTTTTGTAACATCAGTCATTATTATGTTATATAACGTACGTACCTTCTTAATTATGTTATTTAGTATTTAGTTTGTGTATAAATCAAAAATGTTACTTTTATTAAATTCTACTCTTAGGATTTATACATTAAACGAATATTCAAGAACGCTGTATCAAGTATAGGCTCAACAATATATTGTATTAAAAATAAATTATGGTAAATACTTAAATTATCTGATTATTGATTACCGATTATATCTAGATACAAACTGGGTCAGTCAACATATCCGGCTAATATGTCTACCTGGAACTCCATATATAAATATTATTTAAAAGAAACTTTTTTTTTTCAGTTTTTTTTTAATGGGCCCTTTGCCTTTTGTATTAGCTCGTTTTTAGCGACATTCAGCCGATGGTGGAGCTATGAAACGCGTGGATTAGGCGTCTGCTAGAACATACTGTTATGTTTTACAGTACATTTTCGACTTGAGTGATGGCTAGGCGGAATATGAATTCGGAATTTCCTCATTATGATTTTTTTTAACCGTAAGAACTTGTTCATTAAAGGGTTTACGCACACATTACTGGACTAAGCCGTTTTGTTCCTGCGGTGTGTGGATGCCAATCCGATGTCTTATTAGTATTTTCTAGTATAAACTAAGATTAATAAACCGCTATTTACAATTTATTGCAATAAAAATGTTTTGTGGAAATATATCAATATATTAGTAGTAGATAGGTAGGTATGTGCAGACCGGGATTTTCCGGGATTGTTTTAAAGACCCCACTGTAATTTTTATAAAATACGAGTGAAATTTACATCGCATGTCTGGCAGAATTTCATGATTAAGGTTCAGTAATTCAAGATAGCTTGCGTGACTTTAATTCAAAGAAAATTATAAAAATAGCAGCGTGGAATGTTATTTTACTTTGAAATATCCATAGGTACCTGCTGATTGCACATCCCAATGGATTACCAGTACAAAATAATGCAAACAGTGTAATTTATTGTGCGAACATTGTTCCATATTTTGTGTAGCTCTTTTTTTCAGATTATATTTCTGTGCAATCAGTTATGTACTGTTATTAAGACAGATGTTTCATGTTTGAATCGTACAAAGTCGGGTGGTAAAACAAATAGTTCCAACTTTAAACATTTACGTAAGAATTAAGACGATAAATATTTTATTTTTCAAACACAATAAGTCCATTAATACCTTTGTGTAAGTAAGTGGTACCTACTTTCGGTAAGCGTTAGTGAGTTACATAGCTGACACACATATTTTACATCATTTTTTTATTGAAACTGATGCGGATGTTAATTTTTGTTTAGGATAACAGCTTTGATGTAAGTATGCGGTATAGTTTGAGTTATGAAAATGCGATATTTTGATCTCATAGATCACTGCGAGTATTTCATGTAATATTTTCCTACGATGTTAATTTGAAAGGCATATAATCATTTCCCAACAAACACACTCATAGAAATCCGCAATGCGAAAAATGTTTAGCACACCGCAATACCTGAAGGCTAAATTTTATAGCTGCTCGCTGTTTTTTGAATACGTTAATAGTGTATCAACACAGCGCCTGCCGGTTTCTTTACGGCAAGACCCAGCTTCGGATACAATTAAACTTTTAATATTTTAACGCCGTGAAATCACAGACTTTGAGCACGCTAGACAGTATTAGTATTAAATACGTGCCTACTAAGCTAATAGGTCTACTAGTAAGGTACCTATGCATTTGATTGTAGTAGGTATATTCATTTTATAGAAATTATGTGCCTATCTACAGTGGCGGATTTACCAGCAGGCTAAGTATGCTTGAGCCTAGGGCGGCAAATTTCAGAACCTTTTTTTTTATCCAGAAATCTTTTCGGTGTCTGTAACATGGTTTTCTCATGTGATTTCTCTAGAAGTCCACAAGACATCTTTCCGTTTACCGAATGTAAATTATTGAGTGAGTGGCATACCCCGCCTTATTAGTCATCATTGAGCTTTGATTACCAATTACTCAGAAATGTACCCAAAAACTATTTCTGTGCAATTTGAAGCAAATTGTTGGATTTAAAAAATACTATATATATACATAATATTTAAAAGAACTGACAATTTACAATTTTAGAGGTAAGGGCGGCAAAATTTCAATAGCCTATAGGTACTTGGGAAATGTGTAAATCCGCCACTGCCTATCTATCCATTTAATTTTAGTTTGTTGTAGTGGATTCACACGCGTATCTTGCAACAAAACATGGAAAATTCAGTAGAATCTTTATTTATGCTCGACACAAAATTATCCCAGCCAGGCAATCGAACGCAGGTATTCTCGCTTTGATAGCAAGATAACCAACTTAGATATGGAGCCATCGAACGAAGTGAACTTTGTTTAAGAGAACACAGAAATCTTCTAACTCTTGCGCGCAACACATTTCCTAAGTTTCCTCGCAAACTAATGAATGGTATACGAACAGAACTACTTACAAACTATAAAACATTCATTTTTTCAATAGTTCCTTTCCTTCTGCTATTTTTCTTGACGAGAGTTAAGTGAATTGCGTTATACCTACTGGGTGTAAATATGGACAACGAACTAATAAGTTAATTTGAAAATACGATTAAGAAATAATTTTCAACATAAATTTCAAATAGAAAGAAATGTTTCGTAAATAAATGTTTCATTAATCCGATCGAGCATACACCGAACTGAGTAACCGAATAAAGTGATGCCCAATGAAATAGAAACGAGGAAAAGCGACATTCCGTCGACATCATGAGTTATGAATTCGGGTTTTATACCCGGTGTTTGCTCTCTATTTTTTTGTTACGCAATAAACTTCACATTTTATAGGATTATTCAAACGGGTGACAAATATTTATTCTTTTTTTTCCGTAACAAAATAGTTCTCTACGAAGAGCAAAATGACGTCTCAGCGGATGGGGAGGTTTACGGCGCCATTTCTCCGACTCCGACTTGTTTCGACACGAGTTCTTTGGCGGCGTCTTTAACACTCCCTCGAGAGTTCATTTATATATTCGCAACACGGCGGCGGCAGTAAAACTGCGTTATCCCGGTCATTATTTAGTCATCGCCCACCCGCACGCTTCCACCCGACCTCTGCCCTGCCTACTCCATCTCAAATTAAATGCAACCGAAATGCTTACTCCCGCGCATTGCCGTTTTATGCACTCCACACAGCATCAGCTCGCTGTAAAAGCCGTAACTTTCTTTATGATATTCCTATTGAAAAGTTTTATACTTATATGGGGGCAAGTAAAAGCAAACTCACATCTAAATAGAAAAATAAAAAGTTATGCTGTTGTCTGAATATATTCCGCCGGAAAAGTGCTTAGAAAGGTATTCTTGGAGAAACTTATTTACTCGGTGAACCGAAGTTTTACTGGTCTGTTTAAATCTGCCGAGTGATTATGTTTACCACAGAGCAAATTATAGTAATGTTTTAAAAGTATTAGTGATGGCCACATAATCGTATAAACAGTATTGAAATATTATCTATCGGATCGAGGTTGTTTGGTTGGGGTCTGGTCACGGGTTACGAGCTAGCCATTTTATGAGGCGGCTCGCGGCGTCGCCGTCGCCGGTAAATCTCCTTATTTATCCGGGAAACATAAACCGTGGTCTCAGCAAAAATTAATTGGCTCCCACGGTCTTCTTGTCGCACATTAAGTATTGGAGGGTTTATTGTTTAGGTGCTCGCTTTGTGGATATTACGCTATTGAGCGCGGGAGAGGAAAATGTTTCGAATGGTATTTGATATTTTACTGCAAACTGAAAGATTAGATTTAAGCCGGGTATACTTCAATAAAAATTTGCGTAGCGTATACTGTCAGATTTAGGATTTGGTGAAAAAATTGCGGTGTCGAATTGACTGTGATCCCAATACATGTTTAGAAATATTTTGAACTTATGAAATAGAATATTTTGTGGTCTGGTCTTTAAGAAAACTTCAGGACTCGTGCAACTTAGTTTAAGCGCGTGGTCGTACATAAAATACGGGCAGTTAGCCCAACATTTTGCTCACGACTCATCAACAAACACATTTAAAAATTTAGGCATTAAGGATACCTCCCTGAATAACTTAGTCTAGTGTTCCTTTTTTATATATTAAGCGGGTTACGCTCTTATGTTAAATTGCATGGTTTGCTACATATAACATTTATGTTTATAACTCGACACGAATGTTATAGCAGAATGATAAACCCCACCTCAGGCCTACACAGCCGATATCTGTAAATTATCATAGCTTCATGATAAGGACATTTTTTTGTGCTTGGTAATAAAATATCGAATACTTTCGTTGATATAACGAATAACGCTTACATAAAATACATTTCGAATATAATACATTCGAGAGTTTTTTAAATGTTGCCAATGATTTCACAGGATTTAATATTAAAAAGCTGTTAACTTCTAAGAGTTATTTTCTCCCGTTGGAACTCATCTCTTTTCCATCAGCAAAGTCATACAAGAACTACTAATTACCTCGAAAAATACTATTTAGTACTAGTAAATTAAAATCTATACTTATAAACGTTTCTTCATGAATATAATCATCTCTCCTCAGGTCTGTTAGATGGTTTCGTATACGTGAAAGTGCACCAATGAATTGCTTTTTAGGTTAGTAACGTTAGCACTGCTTTCGAGCATATTTTATATTTCTAATTATACTCGTGCCTACAAACACTGGTCTTATTTATTTATTTTATTTATGTTATTTATTTTATTTATTTATTTTATTTATTTATTAACACAGGTCTTTTTTTTTTTTTTGTCTTGGTTAAGGAATGCTTTTTGTGGGTGTATTTTGTAGGATTCTTTCAGGCTACAGTGCCCGTCCATTATGTGTATTGTTTCTTCTTTTATGCATGAAGTTTTTAGAATTATAGTTCTTTTCATTTATTTCTTCCAATATTATTTTGACTTATAATTTATCAGTAATACATATGTTTATTTCTTTTCTTGTTTATCCTGGTGATTGATTATTATGAGTTGTGGCCATGTCATCAGCTGTGTGCCATCTTGTCCATCCATAATGGTGGTATAAATTCAAATGATTAAGTTGTGGCCATGTTGTCATCAGCTGTGTGCCATCTTGTCAATCCATGTCCATAATGGTGGTATAAATGATAAAAATATTCAAATGTAAATTTTTCTATTGATTTAGAACGTGGAATACAAATTTCTAATAATTGTTAACTTAGCCTTTTCGATGGTTGCGTACTCTTTTTAACTGTATTATATTCCGTTTATGAGGAAACGGGACTCTTACCGAGTACACAGTCACTTAACGGAATAATGAAAATAAACACACAAATTTGGGATTCTTCTTCTTTGGGGTTTTTGGGTTATTTCTTAAATTTTAAAATAAAACTCATTGATTTCAGATAATTCTCTTCGCGGTGTCCCCGGGGAAGTCCGAAGGCCCAGCGAAAAGAAATTCCGAAGAACCACGTGGTACTGCGAATGAAATTGCCACAATCATGACTTTGTAAACGGCCATTTCCTTTACTGGAATTGATACTTACATAGGTTTATTTGTTGTGATATTTTGGTCCACCAGCAGGAGATAACAAATCTAGATTATCCAAAACAGGAGTGCATTGATAATAAACAAAATGGCAGTAAACGAATTAGGTAATACCTTAACAGAAGTGCACACCGCCAGAGATTATTACAAAAGAAGTAATTACAACATAACCCACCATATTAGATTTATAATCGATATTTTTACTTCTAAGTATTTCAAAGACGATTTGCAATGACACAAAATTGAGAATTTGGCATATGTGACAATTTATTTACATAAAGACGCGGTGTGACAGTGACATAAACTAACAATTTCCGACGTAAATGATTTGACGAGTATGTCGGATAATCCAATGGATTCACGCATTGAAACTAGATGAAAACTTAATGTTTATACTTAAGTCGAGAGACCCAATTAACGATTTATTTAACTGTAAGTTTTTGTACGCTTTTATGAGTATGCTTATCCAAAGATAATTTACTGGTAAATAAGATGTATCTTAGTAATTACGTAAAGTAATGCATTTTTTTATCGAGATTCGTTTTATTCCAAAATAAAATAACTGCGCTGTGTATTCGAATTTTGTGATAAAACTTCACTTTGATCGATTTTTATCAAATTATTTGTAATTTAATTTAAATATGACTAATTAAAAAAAATGTGATAAAAATGTAATTCGGATTGTTTTGTAACATCAGTCATTATTATGTTATATAACGTACGTACCTTCTTAATTATGTTATTTAGTATTTAGTTTGTGTATAAATCAAAAATGTTACTTTTATTAAATTCTACTCTTAGGATTTATACATTAAACGAATATTCAAGAACGCTGTATCAAGTATAGGCTCAACAATATATTGTATTAAAAATAAATTATGGTAAATACTTAAATTATCTGATTATTGATTACCGATTATATCTAGATACAAACTGGGTCAGTCAACATATCCGGCTAATATGTCTACCTGGAACTCCATATATAAATATTATTTAAAAGAAACTTTTTTTTTTCAGTTTTTTTTTAATGGGCCCTTTGCCTTTTGTATTAGCTCGTTTTTAGCGACATTCAGCCGATGGTGGAGCTATGAAACGCGTGGATTAGGCGTCTGCTAGAACATACTGTTATGTTTTACAGTACATTTTCGACTTGAGTGATGGCTAGGCGGAATATGAATTCGGAATTTCCTCATTATGATTTTTTTTAACCGTAAGAACTTGTTCATTAAAGGGTTTACGCACACATTACTGGACTAAGCCGTTTTGTTCCTGCGGTGTGTGGATGCCAATCCGATGTCTAATTAGTATTTTCTAGTATAAACTAAGATTAATAAACTGCTATTTACAATTTATTGCAATAAAAATGTTTTGTGGAAATATATCAATATATTAGTAGTAGATAGGTAGGTATGTGCAGACCGGGATTTTCCGGGATTTTTTTAAAGACCCCACTGTAATTTTTATAAAATACGAGTGAAATTTACATCGCATGTCTGGCAGAATTTCATGATTAAGGTTCAGTAATTCAAGATAGCTTGCGTGACTTTAATTCAAAGAAAATTATAAAAATAGCAGCGTGGAATGTTATTTTACTTTGAAATATCCATAGGTACCTGCTGATTGCACATCCCAATGGATTACCAGTACAAAATAATGCAAACAGTGTAATTTATTGTGCGAACATTGTTCCATATTTTGTGTAGCTCTTTTTTTCAGATTATATTTCTGTGCAATCAGTTATGTACTGTTATTAAGACAGATGTTTCATGTTTGAATCGTACAAAGTCGGGTGGTAAAACAAATAGTTCCAACTTTAAACATTTACGTAAGAATTAAGACTATAAATATTTTATTTTTCAAACACAATAAGTCCATTAATACCTTTGTGTAAGTAAGTGGTACCTACTTTCGGTAAGCGTTAGTGAGTTACATAGCTGACACACATATTTTACATCATTTTTTTATTGAAACTGATGCGGATGTTAATTTTTGTTTAGGATAACAGCTTTGATGTAAGTATGCGGTATAGTTTGAGTTATGAAAATGCGATATTTTGATCTCATAGATCACTGCGAGTATTTCATGTAATATTTTCCTACGATGTTAATTTGAAAGGCATATAATCATTTCCCAACAAACACACTCATAGAAATCCGCAATGCGAAAAATGTTTAGCACACCGCAATACCTGAAGGCTAAATTTTATAGCTGCTCGCTGTTTTTTGAATACGTTAATAGTGTATCAACACAGCGCCTGCCGGTTTCTTTACGGCAAGACCCAGCTTCGGATACAATTAAACTTTTAATATTTTAACGCCGTGAAATCACAGACTTTGAGCACGCTAGACAGTATTAGTATTAAATACGTGCCTACTAAGCTAATAGGTCTACTAGTAAGGTACCTATGCATTTGATTGTAGTAGGTATATTCATTTTATAGAAATTATGTGCCTATCTACAGTGGCGGATTTACCAGCAGGCTAAGTATGCTTGAGCCTAGGGCGGCAAATTTCAGAACCTTTTTTTTTATCCAGAAATCTTTTCGGTGTCTGTAACATGGTTTTCTCATGTGATTTCTCTAGAAGTCCACAAGACATCTTTCCGTTTACCGAATGTAAATTATTGAGTGAGTGGCATACCCCGCCTTATTAGTCATCATTGAGCTTTGATTACCAATTACTCAGAAATGTACCCAAAAACTATTTCTGTGCAATTTGAAGCAAATTGTTGGATTTAAAAAATACTATATATATACATAATATTTAAAAGAACTGACAATTTACAATTTTAGAGGTAAGGGCGGCAAAATTTCAATAGCCTATAGGTACTTGGGAAATGTGTAAATCCGCCACTGCCTATCTATCCATTTAATTTTAGTTTGTTGTAGTGGATTCACACGCGTATCTTGCAACAAAACATGGAAAATTCAGTAGAATCTTTATTTATGCTCGACACAAAATTATCCCAGCCAGGCAATCGAACGCAGGTATTCTCGCTTTGATAGCAAGATAACCAACTTAGATATGGAGCCATCGAACGAAGTGAACTTTGTTTAAGAGAACACAGAAATCTTCTAACTCTTGCGCGCAACACATTTCCTAAGTTTCCTCGCAAACTAATGAATGGTATACGAACAGAACTACTTACAAACTATAAAACATTCATTTTTTCAATAGTTCCTTTCCTTCTGCTATTTTTCTTGACGAGAGTTAAGTGAATTGCGTTATACCTACTGGGTGTAAATATGGACAACGAACTAATAAGTTAATTTGAAAATACGATTAAGAAATAATTTTCAACATAAATTTCAAATAGAAAGAAATGTTTCGTAAATAAATGTTTCATTAATCCGATCGAGCATACACCGAACTGAGTAACCGAATAAAGTGATGCCCAATGAAATAGAAACGAGGAAAAGCGACATTCCGTCGACATCATGAGTTATGAATTCGGGTTTTATACCCGGTGTTTGCTCTCTATTTTTTTGTTACGCAATAAACTTCACATTTTATAGGATTATTCAAACGGGTGACAAATATTTATTCTTTTTTTTCCGTAACAAAATAGTTCTCTACGAAGAGCAAAATGACGTCTCAGCGGATGGGGAGGTTTACGGCGCCATTTCTCCGACTCCGACTTGTTTCGACACGAGTTCTTTGGCGGCGTCTTTAACACTCCCTCGAGAGTTCATTTATATATTCGCAACACGGCGGCGGCAGTAAAACTGCGTTATCCCGGTCATTATTTAGTCATCGCCCACCCGCACGCTTCCACCCGACCTCTGCCCTGCCTACTCCATCTCAAATTAAATGCAACCGAAATGCTTACTCCCGCGCATTGCCGTTTTATGCACTCCACACAGCATCAGCTCGCTGTAAAAGCCGTAACTTTCTTTATGATATTCCTATTGAAAAGTTTTATACTTATATGGGGGCAAGTAAAAGCAAACTCACATCTAAATAGAAAAATAAAAAGTTATGCTGTTGTCTGAATATATTCCGCCGGAAAAGTGCTTAGAAAGGTATTCTTGGAGAAACTTATTTACTCGGTGAACCGAAGTTTTACTGGTCTGTTTAAATCTGCCGAGTGATTATGTTTACCACAGAGCAAATTATAGTAATGTTTTAAAAGTATTAGTGATGGCCACATAATCGTATAAACAGTATTGAAATATTATCTATCGGATCGAGGTTGTTTGGTTGGGGTCTGGTCACGGGTTACGAGCTAGCCATTTTATGAGGCGGCTCGCGGCGTCGCCGTCGCCGGTAAATCTCCTTATTTATCCGGGAAACATAAACCGTGGTCTCAGCAAAAATTAATTGGCTCCCACGGTCTTCTTGTCGCACATTAAGTATTGGAGGGTTTATTGTTTAGGTGCTCGCTTTGTGGATATTACGCTATTGAGCGCGGGAGAGGAAAATGTTTCGAATGGTATTTGATATTTTACTGCAAACTGAAAGATTAGATTTAAGCCGGGTATACTTCAATAAAAATTTGCGTAGCGTATACTGTCAGATTTAGGATTTGGTGAAAAAATTGCGGTGTCGAATTGACTGTGATCCCAATACATGTTTAGAAATATTTTGAACTTATGAAATAGAATATTTTGTGGTCTGGTCTTTAAGAAAACTTCAGGACTCGTGCAACTTAGTTTAAGCGCGTGGTCGTTAAGTCAACATTTTATGGCACATACGTCGCAAAAACTTGAATAAAAATATTACGCGGAGTTGCAAGAGAAAGCTCAATATATATAAATAAGCTTCAGCGTGTGTTACCAGACAACTTTTTATTTTTATGAGGGGACCAAATTTGGCGTGTTGCTGAAACGACGAATCATAACCGTTGGACAAAGCAACTGTTTGCAATCTTATTCCGTAAACCAGCGTTGTTACGTTTACTGCTGGATTCAAGTTGGACGCTGTTGGTTGGGGATAGAGTGTATTTTTCACAGTGGGTTTTTATGTTGTGGTTGCATCCATCGGGAATCCTGTTTTACTCACGCGTAGCGATTTTATTTTAGTCGCCATAAAAAGCTCTCTCTCACCTGGCACTTCTTAAAGCGCAACTTGTGGCTACGACCGCGACCGGACACACTTCATTAGGGGTTGCGCCATTTTCTGCGACATAAAAGTGTACATTGTACTTCAACATTGTGTATTTCATCAGAATAGGTATAGACTATAGAAATACGGCCCTATAGACTTCTACCGCTTCTTCTGCGCAATAAAGGAGGATATAAAAAAAAGACGTGTGGCACTCGGAGACTGACTGATGAGTTTTTGAAATATCACGCGCAATAGCTTTACCGCGGCAGTCTCCGAGTGCCACACGTTTTTTTTTTTTTTTTTGTTTAAATCTATGTACAGCGTCATCTATACTTATAATAAAACTGTAACTAGTCCAATTCTGTACAATGAAGTCAATTTGTAATTTGTTTTGGATTGCACTCTGTGATCGATAGGTACTGATGCCAATTTTATTTTTATTTTTGTGTCTGTTTCCTGGCCGCGCATCAAGCAGAAACTACCGAATAGATTAAAAACAAGTACATAGTACATATGATACTTTTTATCCCGAAATTTAGCACGATTTCCTAGAAATAGGGGATGAAAGTTTGTATAGGGAATATGTAGATCATTTCTTTTTTGCCAAGTTTTGGTATGCAGACAAACTGGACCTGCAGAAGGATATGGGCTATGTTTTATCACGAAAATAAATGTTTAAGGGAGTTTTTGACCAATCAAGTTAATTAAGAGATATTTCACGTTTTTTTAAGTAATTACCTACCTTTATATATCATACTTTGGGAAAAATAGAAAATACATTCTACGTAGTAAAAATGAGTCGCAAGCGCGGGGCCCGCCATGCGACACGCACGACCCCAAAGCAGCGGCGCGGCGCGGCGCGGCGTAGTAGATTACTAACGGGGGTGACCACGTGAGGGCAGGCGACGCGACGACGCGAGCGACGTCATCGGACGTATGCAATCTCTAAAATTTTGCGCAGTAACGACTTTCGGCTAACAAGGGCATTCTTTACTTGGTACTTTGTACTTTGCTTTGGTGTCATTTGAGTTGTTTCTTAAGTAAATAAGTATAAAACATTGTCTCCACAAATCGATAAATTTAAAGTGTATCTTTGTAATATCAAAATAACAGCTTCCTACTTAATGCATATATTATGAAAGTATGAACGGTACCTACTATAACAAAAAACGGTTTTAGTTTATGTTTGTGTGTATGTTTGTTCCGGCTTATCAGTTAAACCGATTTTGACGGGACTTTCACTAGCAGATAGATGATGTTCTAAGGAGTTAGGCTTTACTTTTTCGAGGGGCAAAATAGGGGTGCGTGCTATAACCGAATTCCACGCGGACGAAGTCGCGTAGCTAGTATGTAACAGTGGAGATGTTAACATCTTAAAAGAAAATATAGTTCGAGACTTTCGGATTGTATTCAGATTTGGCTACAATTCCGCTTACACGACACGTTTCAAATAGCACTGCGTTAACAAAGATCACATGTGCGCGCCCGTTACACCTGCCAACTGGTTCACATTTGGATGAGATCAGGACTTTCAAAGAATACACCTGCTCTACCAAATTCACAAATGGTTTTTGCAAAAATAACCCGAGCTGCAGTATTACGGTTGTATTAAAAATAGTGTTTTAGAGTACCTTTTTTATCTTTTTACTTATTTTTTTGGGTACCTAGTGATGTACGTAGAAAAATAAGTTCAACTTGTGTCTGTAAAGGGTCGCTGCTACGAAGGTATCGGATTTACAACGCCTAGAAACAGGTCGTAAGTAAATTTCGCAAGGTGAAGGTACACATATTTTTTTATGTATTAGATCGTAAACCCGAAGTATAGTTTTATGGACATGATTTTGAAAGGTGAGTCGAGTTTAAGAGGGATTTATCTCTTTCATGGAATAAGGTGACGTTTGTCGGGGCCGCGCGGCCGTGGGCTGCAGCTATAAAGTTTTGTAGCCTTTTTTCCCCAAGTGCGGTCGAATAGTGTTATTACATCGGGCGAGTTAGTCAGGTGCCTTGTTTAGACTCCATATCGGAGCTTGCAGTGATCCATTGCGATGGCCGCGTAATCCCAGCTAGAGGCTTTGTCTCACGTCCAGCTTACTTTTATTACCGTGCCTGCATCGCGAAATAAAACAAAATTGACGGGAATTTATGGGCCACAGCCTCAGCGTGGCTGGTGGGGTGGAAAGATTTCAATTTGAAACGAATAACTTATTTGTCTGATGTTATAAGGAGGGCATTGCAGCGGGTAATGGTGGCCGCAATGGCTGCCTCGGGCTTGCTTAAAACTACTTTCTTCGTTTATTACCTGAGTGTTATGGTGGGCGTAGCCGCCTCTTGAAGGTGTGTTTGTTTACACGGGGTATACAATGTTTACCGATTACGTTTCATATTACTTTGAAGGTTTATACAAGGTCCTTAAGAAATTGAATTATTTTTATATCGCCAAATTCGTCTATGTATCAAAATATTGATTTTTGTACTGTATTGACACAATAAGTCTTGAAGTGCTAACAATAATTTATGTGATTTCAGTAATGTTATTTGAGTGGGAAATAAGTATAAATTAAAAATAATATAATGACTTCATATCCACCTGTGACAAAAGACGACATACAACTGCTTATGTAACAAATCAGTAAAGAGTAACGTTTTAAAGTAAAGCTAGATTAGTTTAATGATACTCATGTATATTCAACTGGCCTAATAGCTCAGTTGGTTAGTAACCCTACCTTCTGCGCTGTAGGTCGTGGGTTCGATTCCCACTCAGGACAAACATTTATGTGACATTTGTAACATTGATGTTTGTTCTGTGTCCGGGTGTTAATATGTATTATATGTATGTATTTACAAAAGAAAAGTATATAAGTATTATATCAGTTGTCTGGTTCCCATGATACAAGCTATGCTTAGCTTACTTTGGGGCTAGATGGCGCTGTGTGAAATGTCCACCATTATTTATTTATTTATTTTATTCAGTTGGTTTATCAGTAAAATACTTTAATACACGTTTAAAGTCTTCAACGATAAAATGAAACATGGTTTGCAGTATAACGTATCTTCAGGTAGCAAATTGAATGTTAAAACGTGCCCCTAACTGAATAAGTTATGGGCCCCGAGCTATTGGTAATGAAACATGAATGACCGCGGCCATGTAAATAGACTGCGGGATGGTATTTCCGTGTTTAATTTGCTGTTTATGCTTGCTACAGAGTATTTGTTACTCTGTTTGGATCTTCAAACATATTTATTTATACATCAGTATAATCATTTTAATAATTCTCTTAGTAAATCTCATAAAAACCCGTTTTTTGCACTATAATTTGTAAATTACTATTAATTTTACGTGTTTTTTTGTGAGACAATAAATATATATATTATTATTATCAATAATAAGTAGTAAGCTTGATTTTTCGGTGAACGATTTAGCACTATACGGTAAAAGTAATCGAAAGCCGTTAATATATACGATTTTAATGTCTCATCGTTGTAAAAATATGTGCTTGCAAAATATATTAATAATGTTACTTTTTTAAATTGTTTCCGATCTATGACAATATTGGATTAATGTAATTTGAAGGCTGCGTTATCTCAATGACGAGATGTCCATATCAGAAATATACTGTCAATAATACGAGTAACAGAACAGAAAATGTAATTAAAGACACTTAACTTAATAGTTCAAATTATATTCAGAATTTACCCAAAGATTACCGTGAAGACCCTAAGGAAAACTCCCATTAATATCCTAGCCTAACTTAAATTTTCGTCTTATCCCAAAATATACAGACTTTCGTCGTTAATAATCTTAAATTGAGACATTAGGAATATTGTGCTCCCAGATAAGAAATGTAGGCAACAATAGGACTGACTAAACAACCCAAAGTGAATAAATTTTCAGAAGAACTAACTCTCACCTAAGTTTGTGAAAAATGCCAAAGAATGCCGGTTACTGAGTTAGCCTCGACGCAAGAGGAACTTTCTATTTTCGATTGGCCGTGTTACTAAGTTCGCAAATGTAGTTATATAGACAGATAATAATTTTGAGAGCTACTTCATACTACAGACGCTTTTGAACTGATTTTCGTTTGCACTTAAATTGTTGTTCTCTAGTTATCTTTGGAGTGTTTGGAGTGTGAACGGTTTTATACATTCCATTTTAAGTTTAAGCTTTAGAGATTAATAAGGTATCCCCGTCCCTTGGAAAGTACCCTATTGTGAGACCCTAAACGTAGCCCCTGAATGCTGCTACAATCCAGTTACTCTCACCGGACAAAATAGCGCCGCCAAGCGTTTTTTTTCTATTGTGGTGAGCGTGATGTTTAGTGCAATGTAGCCCAAATGAGGTATCTCACATCCAAATTGGTATTACTTGGGGGTCTTTAAAGACCACAAATGGTTGTTCCCACACCAATGTACCGATCATGCTGGAAGAGAGATGCACAGGCTGCTGTCTCTCTAGTTTTGCATCCACATATATAATGCAGACAGCCAGAGTGGAACTCGTAGCCCTCGTCTGTAAATTATAATCTGGCTGTCTACAAGAGGAGAGTCAGTAGGTTACTTAAAGCAAGATTTCTACATCGTAGACCGCCTCTTAACACGCCTGGACGTACTACTACTAGTCGTGTCACTGGCCCCGTTGAACCCGTGTGGTGAATGGAGTGTGTCTCAACAGCAGAATGATATTATTGGGATTTTAATCGAAACTTATTTTAACTGGAAAAGATTAAATCGCAGCGGTAAGCGAGTGACAGGCACGCAAGTTCTCGTCTGTTCAACGTTAATTTCTTCCGTGTATCAAAGCTTAAGTGAGTTACTAAATACACTTCGATTAATGTCAGAACAAATGTAAATTTGCCAAAAAAACCTACAAATAATAATTAAATAAATAGCGAACACGTGTACAAAGTGATTATAAGCGAAAGAATAAACACCGAGTTGAAATATCAAAATTGCCCGCGTGGAAATATGTAAATAAAGAGGAACGCCCTTATAATGTGTCTTGTTGGAGACTGCTCTGAGACAATGTTCTTGCGTCATTTGTAACGTCGCAACCGACGATTATCAAAGCAATCAGATGTTCTGCAAACTGTTACGGAGGGCTGTGAGATGTGCAACATCACAATATCGAAGTCGATAAAAACTCGTTAAAAAAAAATTGCCAAAACAAACTTTTCGTACTGAGTAAGATGATTACGTATATATTACACGAAGAAGAGAAAATTTGACCTTTGGTTATTCATCGGGTTTAATGAATTCAGTACATAATAAATATTAAAAAAAATTAATAGAAGATGTTTTTTTCGTATTTTAAGTTCTGTCGATATGATCAAATGGCCATCTTAAAAATCCATATATATACAAATTAAAACTTGAAAGATCTGACATTTTATCTACACGTATTTATACTACTCGCTATCATCGAGAATATATAAATCAAGATTTTGAATTGTCTCGATTATAGTCGATACAGCCATTTTTCAGAAAAGTCCGATAGTATCGATATCAGCATGATATTGTAACATCGACAATCAGACATGACTACGGCAATTGAAGAGTGTTTGCACGAGTTTGGGCGGCTGCGGCGCTGGGCGGGCGGAAGTGGTCGAGGGCTGTTCCTAGTTTAACTGTTGCGTCGCTTGATTGTCGGTAAAACTCGACTAGACTAACTATAATAAACTGAACACCACCATGTTGAAAGCGGTTTATTTTAGACTAGCTGCAACCCGCGACTTCGTCACCGTGGTACATCGGAGGATATAGGATGTTGCTCTTTGTGATATTGTATGATATTATATTGATTGAGCGTGGTGGTCTAGCGGTACTGACCCCCGAGTTTCAATCCGGAGGTCGCTGGTTCAAATCCCGACGTGCACCTTTGAGTTTTTCGATTGAAAGATTTATGTGCGCAATACCACGTTCTCAAAACGGTGAAGGAATACATCGTGAGGAAACCGACATGTCCTAGAACAAAAAATTTGAAGTCATGTGTCGAGTGCACGAAAGGAGCCTCTTTGAGGCGCACTTACAATCCTTTCACCACACTGGTTCGACAGAACCGGTGACTCGAAGAAGAAGAAGCCCTACATGACGCCATATTTATCTTATTTCACTGAATAATGTTGATGTGTCTGAGAAACAAATATTCCATAATATATTTTTTCAAACTAAGTTTGCTGGATTTTGTATGTCATCTACACACCCACTAATACTACTAGTCGTCTCATTGGCTCTCTAAGGAATTGGCTCTCTTAAAAGGATTAAAGTGCGTCTCAAACAGGGTCCTTTCGTACACTAAATAAATATAGCTTCGTGATTTTGTTTCTAGTTTATGCTGAATTCCTTACCATGTTTTCCTTCGCCGTTCTGGGAATATGGTGCTCGTATTGCGTACATACATACATTTTTCAAGAGGTATTTAATTTTTCATTTCTCATTGGAGCTTGTCACGATAAGAACAAGCGCCTGAATGCCACTAGGAAGTTTCTTATACCATTTAAACACAATTTAGTGTAGAATCATGTACGTGATTATTGACTGTTTTATCAGCGAGTTTTGTCCTTCAGAAGACGTTTGCCCTCAAATCACTGAAACAGGCTTGGCTACCAACTCAAATAACATACTATAAAAAAGGATATTAGCCGATTAGGAAGTTGAGTGGTTAAATCGGAACAGTAAAAGTGATTTACATACAAATACCAGCTACGAAATATATAGGGTGAAAAATACTTCTTGCCCATTTATTAATGAAATTTTAAGGCTACATTTAAATTATAGTAAAATTTGATTCTTTTCAGATAATAAACTCCAAGGAGTTGTTGATAATATAGAAACACATATGTTTTTTTAAGCCCGCATATTATTTAATATCATACAAATATACATGACGTCAAATCATCATGAAATCGTCAAATTAAGTAAGTTTTAGGGGTATTCACACCCTGTATAGTTGGAATTACTAAAGCAATTCGGTGCTTAATTCGTAGGCCAGCCAAGAAAGATGGGTGGGCAACGTTCGCAGCCCCCGACTTTAATTACAAACGCAGGTTTATTCACTCTAATTTTGTAAATTTGGCATTCCTCGCGCGAACCGCGGAAGGGTCAGACTAAAAGAAAATGACATTTATTCTATTACGCTAAGCAAAGTGGCGAAGAAGAGCCCTGAGGTTGGTAATTACTTTGGGCTTACATTATATATTAAGATATTATAAGGCAAAATACAAGGCATACTGTACCTTAAAATACATAAGATTCAACATTTTTTTATTCCCCTACCCTCAGTGCTTTAAAACGCTTACTAAATATATTAAGCATTTATAAAATAAGTCTTTTTTCAATTATATTGTTGACCTACTAACTAAATTTTCAGTGAACTGAGAGCGTGGTGGTCTAGCGGTACTGACCTCCGAGTTTCAATCCGGAGGTCGCCGGTTTAAATCCCGACGTGCACCTATGAGTTTTTCGATTGAAAGATTTATGTGCGCAATACCACGTTCTCAAAACGGTGAAGGAAAACATCGTGAGGAAACCGACATGTCCTAGAACTAAAAATTTGAAGACATGTGTTTTTCTTTGAGGCGCACTTACAATCCTTTCACCACACTGGTTCGACAGAACCGGTGACTCGAAGAAGAAGAAGACTTGCCTTTCGAAGAAACTCAATTAGGCTGACAACTTAGGGTTTACCACTGGTCAACAAAATTATTTATAGTATCGTATTTAGACTTAGTTGTAATTAAACGTCATCTTACAATTTTTTCTTTGAAATTGAACGGAATTAATGTTATGGTCTACTGTATATAATTCTAAAATGTAAACAATAAGTAAGGTAAGCATTAAATTCCACAACAGATTTTTTTTTTCTATTTATTCGTCATTTCACTGCGGTACCAAAAATCATACCTGAAAAACCAAGTTTCTTTTTAAACTGGCCGATTAGTAGAATGAAATAAGGTGTAGTTAGGATTCATGCTTCACTTATCAAATAGAGGCCAATCTAAGCTAGTCAGTGGATCTTATATCCGATACATGCGGACAAAGCAATCTTTAAAGATGTAGATACCCCATTATGTTATCTATTCTTCCCCATGGAGGTTCGGATAGGGTTTGAACAGGCGTCAAACTTATCGATAAGTAAGCGTGACCTTATGTTTTGAATATTGACGTTTCCAAGCCATTTCTTTATGAATTCTATGGAAATAAAGTTTTTGACTTTGACTTTTGACTATCGTACCAGGGTCCCCAATCCCGCGATGCGTGAGTACAAGATTGCTTCGTTTGTCGTTATTCATGCTCCTGCAATCGCACGAGGTACTGCTACGATTTACAATGTGTTTCTACGTGTCTTTTTGCTATAGTTTTGGCAATGACTTTATTCAAAGTATCTACTGTAGGGAAAAGTCTTATTGAGTTTTATTTGAAGCACTTGTATAGATTTTTATTGTTTCTCTAAGACAATTAAAGCCCGCAGATGCTGTCAAAGACTACATATTGAATTGCATTACATTTTTATTCCTAATGCGTTTGTTATACCCTTGAACCTCCTGTTGTCATGCCATCTGCTTAATTAATTTAAATAGAATAAGCTATATTTTATTTAAATTACTTAAGCAGACAGCAAATGGCTGATAATAAGGGGAAACCTCTGCTCATAACAAAACGTAGACTTGGGTCCTTCCGTACTTAACAATGGAAACACCCAAGCTACATTGTAGCCTAAGACGTGAAGGTAGAATGTCTCACGTGCCTGTAATTTCACCTTTCAAAATGCTAGGTGGCAGAAATGGGTGTGGTGCATTACTTAACTGGACGAATTTGAAACAATATCCATATTTGATTTGACTCAACTACGCAACCGAGATCTATCATAATTTAAATTCAATTGTAGAACAAAAACTTTAAAGGGCAAAAGAGTTTCAAACTCATAAATAGGCCTATAACGGCGCTTGCATATAATTAATCAGTCAATTGTACAAACAAAACTGATATTAAATACAAATGGATTCCACGCTAAAGCTTCAAAAAATTGAATGAAAAGTAGAAAGCGTTTAGAGCGACAAAGGGCAAGGTTCGCGCAGAAGCTTCCTGCGGTATTTGACGCGTGGAATGTCGCGCGTTCTCGGCAGGCCGTGAAGCGCGCTGTAACTGGCGAAGTTTTCTCCTCCCGGTCGTTACGAGGCGCGAATTGCCCGCGTTACAATTACAGCGGCCATATTTATGCCAGCGGTAACCAAATTGCCCGATATTATTCCATCCCATTGAGTGAGAAAAGCGCAAATTAAACCGATTTTATATCGGCCGATTTTCCCCGAGCGGGCGCGAGATATGTTCGCTGTTAGATAAAAGCCGGAGAAGATTGCGTTATGAAATAAGAAAGCGAATGAAAGAGTTGTTTTCGGATAGCCGGGGGGTGAAGTACGTTTTGATTGCCATTCATTTTGTAAGCGGTTGCTGTTTGTTAATTACGTTTATAGAGGCCGGGATGAATTTACAATGTTTTATCAGGATTTTACTAATTGTCTGTTTGGTTTTGGGAAGGAAGGAAGACTTATTTTGTTGAAGATGTTTTGATCTGAAATAGAATTGATACAGCAGCACGTGGATATTTTTGGATATTATGCATAAAATGTTCAATTGATAATAAATATGTCTTTGAAACGAATGCGAGCTTAGAATGTTACATGGACACAGCAAAAATTTTACAAGTGAACGCACCCTCCGCTTAAGCTGAATGTTAAAAGAAAATGGAAAAGCAACCGGAAAGATATATCTGTGAGGGGCTCAGATATTTGGGAAACTATATAGCCTAATGAAAGCGAACGAGGGAGGCCCGGCGCTAACAACTAATTGGCTATTCCGAAAACTCGTTTGAACACAAAATGGATTCTGTATTTAAATTTCAGCATTCCGTAAAACAACGGCGAAAGTTAAATGCATAAGGCATTTTGTGGATTTACTCACCATTTGTTTAATCCCAATAGGAATACGATCACGTTATATTCCGTCACCAATTACGAAACTACGGGTAGGAAAAACTGAGCCTCGAATCACGAACTGCATTTGCAAGGAATTCGCAAGTGGCCGCGGCTTTAATGAAGCAGACATTTTATTATATTCCAAGGTCTAATTTTACAAAGTTTTACCTATTTGTTACATAGATTTACATTTGGTGTCAGTAGAATTCATTCGCACCAAAACTATAACCGAATAGGTAGTAAATTTATCAGTTTAACTGTTTTAATTAAAAATTTATAGACATAATGCTACTTATCTGTAATCGTAACATATATTAAAATACAGTATGAAATTAGAAATATAACTGCTAATTTAAATGGTCATGTTCATTTAATTTATTCATATATAAATGGAAAAGAATAAAATATAAAAAATATTCACAAAGATACGCCATAACAATATTAATTATTAATATTTAAAACGTATTTCACCTTGGCGTGTCATGAATATATAAACTATATATAATCATACTGGATTTTGAATGTAAAACAGAATAGTTTTCGGATAGCCGCCGTAAACAAACGCCACTTCAATATCCTTAAGGTAATCCTAAAAAAGTTCCACATAAAATTGAGTTTGAATCGAGTTTCCAATGTCATCGTTATTCAGCAGGACTAGTACATTCGTACTGATTCTAGGGAATTCAACGTCTGGCCCGGCTAATGACGGCTGTGCTCTGAATACTGAGAGGACACCCCGCTGTATTACAGACTTCAGTATCGATACAGTCGATAAAATAAATTAATAAAGTTACATCCCTAAACAATTACACAACAAAAGTAAAAAAAACAACATATGCCCATTTCTGCCGCCAAGCAGTGAAGCATTCGCATTACTGTGTTTCGATTTGAAAGGTGTGGTTTCCGGTGAAATTACAGGCACATGAGACATTCCACCTACACGTCTCAGAGTTACGGACGCATACGATGCGACTTGGGTCTTGTCGATCTAGTAGGGGAGGACCGAAGTCGCATCAGTTGTTATGGGCCGAGGTTACCACTTAACACCAGGTGGGCCGTCGGCTCGTTCCGTAACTGTATTACATAAAAAATATATATATAAAGTGCGCACTAAAAGTTAATAAATCAAATAGCTTCACTTTCTCTGTCCGCTTAAATTGTGTTTTGTTTAAGTCGTTCGGTTCGCGTGCGTCGGTCGGAATCCACGCGACATATTGTCTGCGAACTCCACCGACGCGACGCCTCTCCAATAAATAAGCAGGTCACATATTGAAGGAGGGAGGAGGGAGAATACAATTGTAACTTTCCTCCTCCGGCTTACGGGAAGGCAAAGTTTAAAAATACAAGTTTTCTTGCCCTCGGATCGCAAGAACGCATCACAACGTTCGCACGTACTCGCGACCCGGTGGGACCATTTGCGACTCTATATGCCTCGCGCCTACCAGATAACCACGTATCGTTTTGACCAACTTCACAAATGAAAAGTCTGAATCATTCGTATGCTTGATGTCCCAACCGATCAATCTCAGAATAAAAATGAGAAAATCCATTTAAACATCCATAGATTGAGCGCATAGCTAGCTTTTACTTACGGAGTATTCTCTCCGGGTAAATTCACTTCATACTTTGAAGTTTGAAATAAAAGTGGTTTTGAAATTGGAGCTCATAAAAACGACGATGCTAAGTGATCGATCAGGGGGTAAAAGTTGTTAATCTTGTCTCGCGCTGCCGAAGTTCCGTTCGCTAAATTCTGAATATTACTTAAAAAGAGGCGACACAACAAGCAATTAGTATGCAGCGAGGTCGCGCAACATTTTTTACCATTATGCTAAGTCCAAAAGAAAAACTGTTGGAAGTCCAAAGGCAGAGGGAGGCACTTCAGCGATTCCCAATAATTCATTAGAGCGGGCGTCGTCACGGGGTTCGAATTAAAATTAATGATTCGAGGATAGCAGCCGCCTCCGAAGAATCTCATTGCGATATCCAGTCACTTTTTATGCTTAGAGATAATTTGAACGTGCCGACTCACAGGTGGCGCGGCTGTTTCAATGTTTTCCACCTTATGCAAAGAACGCTGGAAAACAACACTTTTATTTACAACAATCCTTGTCTTGTCATTACCGACATGTTTCGATATTAATCCATGAAATTAAACTTCAAAATGTTGGAGCTAAGGAAAATTTACACGGAAAATTAAACGTCTGTGTACATACCTAATTAAATGCAAAGGTTATTGAGGTATTTCCCCCGACGAATACACCCTCTGCGTGTGGATGTATATACAATATTGCAATTAGGTTCCGTTCTTGACTTCAATTTGGTTCTAATATCATTTGATCCCGTGTTGGGATTTGCAACGACATTGTCGCGGGACAATTTGATGAGAAATTCTGGCTGAGACGCGACGCGACATACAAGTCGAGTTTCGACTTTCTCGTCACGCGCGCCTGGCTCAAATAAGGCTTACTACCCCCTACCGCCTCGCCTGGCGCCCTACCATAAAGTAGACTGTAGAATACCTAATGTGTCTATACATTTTCTTACCGAACACCGCTAAAAATGAATTTAGATGTTGGCTACAGAAGTATCGGATCTTTTGAAGGGCGGCCTTGTTTGGGTTCACCGATAACTAATCAGACAACTTAATTAATTTTGAAACGGCGGGAATAAATAAATGTAAAAAGTGTGAAATATTATTAGTGGAAAGGCAATGATAACGTGACTGGCGGCTAATCGGCCGACATCTCAACTAAGTTGTATAC
Organism: Chesias legatella; assembly: GCA_947359385.1. Lineage (NCBI taxonomy): Eukaryota > Metazoa > Arthropoda > Insecta > Lepidoptera > Geometridae > Chesias > Chesias legatella. The sequence goes on from OX375783.1 coordinate 8,558,380, forward strand.
TGGTCGTGTGTTCATAAGCCGGGGAGGCTGACTGGTCGCTTCTCGAATTCTAAGTATTGCAGCACAGATGTTTTTATAACAGTAATAACACTCCACGATTTATATATTTCATTTCCTATATCAGCACCCTCTCTGCTTCTCGCGTTTATATATAATTTTCTCGTTAGTGCCACCAACTCAGTTCTCAATTCTCTTCTCTAGAGCAAGTCGAGTCAAGTCTGTGCTTCTTCTTCTTCTTCGAGTCACCGGTTCTGTCGAACCAGTGTGGTGAAAGGATTGTAAGTGCGCCTCAAAGAGGCTCCTTTCGTGCACTCGACACATGTCTTCGAACTTTTAGTTGTAGGACATGTCGGTTTCCTCACGATGTTTTCCTTCACCGTTTTGAGAACGTGGTATTGCGCACATAAATCTTTCAATCGAAAAACTCATAGGTGCACGTCGGGATTTGAACCGGCGACCTCCGGATTGAAACTCGGGGGTCAGTACCGCTAGACCACCACGCTCCAGTCTGTGCTTAAAACTGATAATGAAGTCTAGTAGTAGTATCACTACTGGCTGATGCTAAGAAGTAGGCCGAGACTTGGAGTTACGTGCTAACAAATTGATGACAATATTTGTTGGCAGTTCCCCGTCAACCCGCGAGGTTATCAGTGTGGCCGGCTGGAACGCTTATTCCTAACGACTTTCACAACTTTTTCGGAAACTTATACTGCGACAAAAAATGTTTTGTATACTAATTTTTGTTATTGCAATAAACACAGCAATATTATGGTGGTAAAGTTTTCTGTTCGACTCCTTTTGGATCTTTAGTGTTACCGAATGTTCGTTCGAAATATTGTTTTTAGTTGCGGAGTTACTTTGCTTGAGTTATTCCATTACCTACCTTAGTATGATTTAAAGAAACATCAATTATTTTAATGTAAGAAATTAACTCAAGTACTCAATTCATATTAACGGAGTAAAAACTATGATAAATAATAATCGGAATTAAACTAATAATTGTAACGAAAATTAAGCAAAATTTTCATACTTAGGAGTAACAAAATCAATATCATATTTATTATATCTATGCATAAAAATAAATAAAAATATTAATATAAATTAAGCTAAAGCCGCATTTTTCTTTCGTCCTGCCTGTCTGTACAGGCTAATCTCATAAACATCTGTAGATATTGTGATACCGTTTTGGCTAGTACATAGCCTATGGCGAAGGTATTTTATATATAAATATTCACAGCAAGACGATAATCTCAAATATGATGACATTTGAAAAAATGTCACTTGTTAATTCCGATGACATAACGACTAGCATACACGTTTTGTTAACACTCGATCTTATTCCCCATATAATTTACGTTCCGCGAGCTATACAGGAAATAATAATAATAATAATAATAATAATATTTTATTGTCATATTTAAATAGTACAAAAACAAGATTCATGTTTTGCAAATCGTGACCACTGAGACCTAAAGACAAGTTATTGTTTTAACAGCAATCTACTAACAGTTGAATTAAGTGCAACAAATCATAACGCGAATGTTTTCTTGACAATACCATAAAAATGTTTCACAAGTTCACAATGCACCACCTAATCCTAAAAGCCTTTTATGCAAGCGAGCTGCAAACGTCTGGCGAAAAGTTGGGTTACCAGCTGGTTTTAAGCTTTGTGGCTAAATTGTTCTCAGAATTTTGCAAGAATTTATATAAGTTAATTCTGATATAGCGAGAGAGCGGTCTTGTTGAAAGATGTTTGTCATTTGCATAAGGATAATGTAATGACAATTTGATCTAAGTATCGTTTACAAAACGGCTGGAGTATTTACAAAATGGCATCGCTTGGTTTGCACTGCGTTCACGCACAGCGCTGAGATATACAAGTGTAGCAAACGTGACGCAACAGCGGCCGCCAGAGCAGAACCAATATGATGTTTTATTAGGAGGATATATCTGATTTGTTTTGAGAATCGATATGAGTCCCAATTATAGTAAACCATTAAATTTAGCACTCTATCGCTACACTGACAAAACGGCCATTTTGTCAAACGACAACATTGATCAGCCCAACTTACTCCAACTTCTCGCTTTATATCCGTTAAGTAAAACAAATTATACTTATTGGCGGCGACGCTACATATTTGTTAAAATATCGAAAACGATGTAATGTCTAATTGAAATTGTTAGGTGCAGTCTCACTCGAGATTCAGTCCCAATCAGCCACATAAACACTTAATATGGAGTCAATAGCAAATCTGAGCCTCTTTGAGGAGCACTTACAATACTTTCACCACACTGGTTCGACAGAACCGGTGACTCGAAGAAGAAGAAGAATAGCAAATCTTTATTATATTTTTCAAAACTATACATAACATGTGTTATTTCACTACAATTGGAATTCTTACTTTCATTAATATTATTCATAACTCGTCTACCAAATGCCAATTTGAGGAGAGAATAAAAGTTTCTGAACAAAAATTTGATAAATCTGACGAAAACATGGACAATGAAAGCATTGAATTCAAATTCCCTGTGTATTCATGTCATATTCAAGGTTTATTAGATACTCTGTTTCGAATCCATTTCGAACTTTCCTGGGTCCGTTTTAATTTTAATTGGTCTCTAGATTTGCGTCCGAATTGTTACGACACGTACGAATTGATTGCTCAAAGAGATTCTATTCATACTCACTGCAGGTTTCTAGTAATATTTGCAACTTATGCACGCAATATTATCTAGTATTTCAGACCATTGAGTTAATTGCACTACAGTGTTCATTTCATGGGGCATTTCAGCCAAATATGTAAGAATACTTATGAGACAACCAGACAGATTCTCGATCGACGTATCTGAACAATACTTAACTTACCTAAACGACACAATAGTCAAAAATAAATTGAAAAAGTTGCCTTATTTGAAAAATCTCATATTCTGAATAAAATGATAATTTTTCCGTTGCATTTGTGTATGTCAGGTTATTGTAATAATATTCTTGTATAACTGGTAACATTAGCTGAATTCGAACAATTACTGGAACATTTTGAACAGCTGAACCCATAGTGAATCATTCAGGAACTGAATGAAAGAACCTTCAGTTTTCAGAGTCGTTTTATTACACACAGGTAGTACACAGTAGGTGAAAATGTTCCTCTTTCCGAATTACCCATTAATACTCAAGAGTGTCTAAAGAGTGAGACGTGAGTTGTTGAGGTTTTCGACTTAAAGAAGTTCTACTGTATTTTTGTAATGTAATGTAAATGAAGTTCACTTAACAGAACAAATGAGACAAAATTATAATTGCTTCTATTTCAAACAAACTTAGAATTTAATGACTAAAGTAGTTGTTAAGATTTCATGAGTTGAATTTCAAACGCACAATTTTGTAATAAATTTATGTAACTGAAAATGACGTGTTTTTAATACCACTCATTTTCCCAGCACATTGGAAGCTTTGGAAGTTGATCCCTTATACTAATAAATAGGCAAAGAACCAACGAATAGCGATAGACTTTAAGGCTTCGAAAAATATATCGTGACTAGGCAGGCGCCGCGAGGTCGCCCCAGCCGTGATTGTGTAGTCCTAGAAAGGTGACCAGAATAAGTTGGCCTGTAGGCCTAAGCTGTTTTTCCCTCAAAAAACCTTGGAAGAAAATTGCTTGAGGTTTGTAATGGCTCATTTTATGCTGGTGAGTGTATAAAGTGGCTAATATGAGCTGATCACGCGTATGGAAATTACAGTGAAATCAATCACGAACCAAACATACCCACCCTTGGCAAACAATGCCTCCTCTTGTATAATGGCTTCCCATAAACATTCATATCTTTTATTCTTTTGATTCTTAACCTCCGTTGTACCATTCTCAGGATAGTAGGTATTGGATTTTATTATATTAAAGTAAGTATAAAAATATATCACACATTACGCAGAATCATGTTTTGAATTACACGATTTATAATGATATAATTGTGCTGGGAGAAGGAGATATATCTTGTTTCCTTCTATTCAAATTCTATCTAGTTTGGGCACTACCCATATTTAAATAATAAATAAATAAATAATGGTAGACATTTCACACAGCGCCATCTAGCCCCAAAGTAAGCTAAGCATAGCTTGTATCATGGGTACTAGACAACTGATATAATACTTATATAATTTTCTTTTGTAAATACATACATATAATACATATTAACACCCAGACACAGAACAAACATCAATGTTACAAATGTCACATAAATGTTTGTCCTGAGTGAGGATCGAACCCACGACCTACAGCGCGGAAGGTAGGGTTACTAACCAACTGAGCTATGAGGCCAGTGAGCACCTAACAGTGTGTTTCAGTAGCATATCACTCCAGAGCCAGTTTCCAATCAAGGCGTTGACTAAGATAAAACTAAGATTGTATATTATGATCTTGCTTCCACGAAAATAATAACATGTATAGCACATTTACATAGTAAAAGCAAGAGAGATGTGACCGTAATGTATATCTTATGGTAATCCGTAGTCATATTGAGCAAACATAAAATCATGTAATAAAATACACATCAGAAAATTCAAAATCACTTACGTTTGCGGTCGAGTTCTGGTGTCCTAGCGTGCCAATAAAAATGTAAATATCACCAATAAAAAATTTCGTTTGAAGGAATGGAGCCTTTGATATGTACCTCAGTGTTTGCTACAATCATAATCGATGGAGCAGTGAGAAATGTCCACCAAAAAAAAATGACACATTTTGCCAGTTTTTCAATAAATAAAATTGTAGGAAAAATGAAAAATTCATATAAGTTTAAGTTTGTATAAATACATATATTCGGTTTTTTCGAGTGATTAACCGGGCTTCTGTTGGGAAACGTAATTACTGGGTGAAGTGATAGACATACAATTTTGTACATTTTGTACAAGTAATGTTCAGCTAAAATATAATGCTGTAAAGCTTCTGGAGTTATGTGATGGTTGTATGATCATTGTATTTTATTTTTGTTACTTCTTACTATTAGTATACTAGAATTCAAATACTAGAAAATGAGCTAGCTAACAAACCATAGGCAGAGACCGATGGTATTATTTTCCACAGGACAACGCGATATCTGATATCATTGAATTGTCATAAATCGAGATGCAGTTCAACTCGTTTATGTGTGATCCTACTATTATGTAAAGTTAGGAAACTATTATGCTGAAAATGGAATAATGATCAGATTCTTTCTAACTAAATGGACAACATCCGTTAATTTTAGAATATTATTTGCCTATATTAAATTTAAATAGGCATCTAAAAGATCATAAACGAAAACATCTGAAAAAAATAAATACCTACTGAGCAAAAATCTAGTCCAGGCTCACAAAATGCATTGGAATGCTGATAATGATCACATTTTTTCTAATTAAATGGACAACATTCGTTAATTTTAGAATATTATTTGCCTATATTAAATTTAAATAGGCATCTAAAAGATCATAAACGAAAACATCTGAAAAAAATAAATACCTACTGAGCAAAAATCTAGTCCAGTCTCACAAAATGCATAAACCCTTGATGTTAGTATGAAAACATTTCAAGCTTTCACTTATCGATAAACAGTCGATACTTGACTCACACAGACGCGTTACCACAAACTTATTCATAGAATAATATACCATACATGTTCGGGGCGGAAGAATTTCAATATGTATAATATTATGCAGGTTGATTCTTTGAGCACGGGTCGGACACGGCGAATTTGAATAAACCGATAGCGTCGAGCAAAATATTGTTCGCCAGAGGTCGCTGGTTAGCCGCACTCCGGAAAATATGTATATCGTTTCGCCTCACAGGGGCAACGATATTAGATTCGAGTAGTAGCAAAATCTGAGCCCATAAAAATTCTATCCGGAACATATATATATATTATAAGAGCAGTAGAACTCTCGCCAAGTTCGTCCGGGGAAGTACTGCCACCATGCCCTTTTCTGCCGCCAAGCAGTAACGCATTTGCGTTACTGTGTTCCGGTTTGAAAGGTGTGGTTTGTAACGATCCCAACTCTGTTGTACCACCAAAATTTCTAATCAATAATCAATTCGAGTATTTTATTTGGAATCAATGTATTTTATTAAAACCTTTTCCATTACTTTGCATTAAATACTTTTTACTCCACATAGAAAGATGACAGAAGGCTACAGGAAAAAGAAAAAGGTTTTGACAGGGGATTCGGATTGGAATAGCGAGCTTAGATGTGTTAATCGAACGGATTTTATTAAAATATTATTGATTTTGCAAGTAATTATAATAGAAATTTGCATCAATGTGCATAGTTTTGTGATACACATTTAATAGTGTAATTGTTTCCACCCATAAACCAGTTTCCGTGATATTTCGTGAATACGGGATTTTGTAATGCGTAGTTGCTGTGATGACGTATTAGAACGTAATATGTTAAGTGCGTAATTAGTGTGGATTTTATGAAAATGTTGAAGATTCTCTTTCCTAAAAAAGGAAATAAAAGAGAATTATTATGGCTTAACCATTATATTATTTTGTTGTGAATATTATCAATATCTGTTCGATGAATACCAAAACCCATAACATGGTTTATGGTCTGCTGGCCTGATCCTCACGGTGTCAACGAAAGCCAGGAGTCAGGGATTCCCTTGTTAGTTAGGCCCAGGCAATTTGAGCGAACTGGGTGTTGAGTTTTCCCTTTGTTGGGCTCAGCAAAGCTCCCACATTGGTTGTTTCCTGAACTTGGATAATGGGGACTTGTCGAAGTGGGTCATGCCTTCAGCACCCATACTAAATCTATTTTCAGGATCCATTTGATGTGGTCCCTCACACATCTCGCGGTACACGTCTTAATTCTGCTGTCTTTGGCTACGGCCTGCAGGAGATAGACCTTAGGGCTGGCACTAGGAATACAAAGTCGAGAAAGCCAACCTCGCATACATTAGTCAGAATAGTTAGAAAGGTGCACATTTACAATCTCTTGTGTTTTGTACCTTCATGCACAATTAGAATTAAATACGGAGTAAGGACACAACTCCTTGTTTTGCTCTCACACATATTTGTAGCTAGTTTAGGTATCTAGGTACACAACTGATAATTTCAGAGTTTATACGGATGTTCCTTTTATTTATTGATACTGATTCTACTGGTTTAAATCAATGATTCCAAGAATAGTTGTGTTAGTTTTATGTTTTATGTTATAAATAAATATTTTATAAATAATTTTACACTTATCTAATACATTAGAGTATCTCATAGATCAGACGTAAATAAAGTATTTATTTAATAGACGATTCAAATAATGGCTAGATCCACTATTATCTGTAAAGGAGCTCCCTTGTATAGATTAATACCTTCTGACGATACATTCACAGATGTTAGTTGGAAATGTTTTATAATTATTATATTGAAACAACTTGGTCCACGTTACCAATCTGATGTGCACAACAGATCATTTAACCTATCATAGTTTATATTTTAGTATAAGTTAGAGTGAAGATGTAATATCCACTTTGTATTAATTTAATGAATTGATTTATATTTGAATGATGGAAATTGGTTCACAGATGTTGATACATTAACACTTACTATGCTATTTATTTTTAATTTGCTTTTGCCAGCTTGTTGAGCACAAAGGTTTATGAATAAGTATTTCTATCAAATTACAATGTTATGATATTACTAAGCTGTGTCTAGTTTTCGTAATAGCTTTCCAAAGTGAGACTGGTAATCATCCATTATTATCACTGTTGCCGAACCTACCACCTACTCTTACTTTATTTTACCGGTGCTGATATATTGGTTTGAGGAACCCAGATATCTCACGGAATTGCTAGTTAGGCTATGCGGTCTGGTCAAAAAGGGGTACGACTCCACCTAGCTGTAATACCTAAATGGTTAGCATATTGGTTTGTGAGATCTGTAACCACCTCAATTGATCAGTTCTGAATTATTGTTAGGGTTGAGACACATTGCTAAGTACTGTCATTTATTATAATCTTATAAATATTGATAATGTGCTCTGCTTGTTTTGCATTATGGCACTATACCTCAGTTACAATCTCAGTACGAGTTTAGGAACTTACTGAATGTGAAATACATTCATTAGCATAAGTGAGCCAAGCTCTTATTTATAATTTAATTTAAATTACTGTTACAGTACAGTAAATCATTGTGGATATAGGAGAGTTTTATACTCTTTTCATCATTAACTCTTGCTCGTATGCTATACGAGTTAACTAAATCTCTTCGGAGAATAATAGGACCTTTCCTCTTCTTTTGATTAAGGAGGGTTAAGTTCCGCAGGTTCGATGGGATAATACTTTATTATGCCACGAATAGAGGATTTCCTAGACGACAAATCCTAGAGTTGTCAGGAGTCGAAATTCATAGCATGGCGCGGGGAGGGGCGTCGAGCCATAGTTTGTGAAGATGCCGTTGGCTCACAAACTATGTTCGTGGTATAAAATAAATAACTGCTATTTTTACAGCAGTATTAAATAAATTCTTGTTATTCACTTTTCATTATTAAATTAGAGTATGTACTATTCCATTAGTTCAAACTTTTAATTAATTATAACAATCTACTTTTGTAATAGTACATTTATAATTCTCCAGATCTAATATTTATTTTTAGGGACTTTCTTCACTACGCTACCTAATACCATGTCTTATGTCTACTACCAGCATACCTCTTAAAGAACCTTCTACTTAACGGGTTACTATGAAACACAACGTACAGTCCTACCACTAATTCGATCACACTATTGGCCATTATAAATATTAAAATTTAGAATATATTTTCAGGAAAAATTTTCGATCTGAGTGTCTTATTACGGATGGAAGGGGGAGGTCCGTTACAGGTTGCCGGTGAAATTACAGGCGCATGAGACATTCCACCTTCACGTCTCACATTTACGGGCGCATACGATGCGACTTGGGTCTTGTCATACCTAGTATGGGAGGACCCAAGTCGCATCGGCTGTTATGGGCCGAGGTTACCACTTAACACCAGATGGGCCGTCGGCTCGTTCCGTAAATGATTTACATAAAAAAAAATATGTATATATGGAGCGCATCGCCTGTAGAGAAAACGTAAAAGTTCCATTATCGATTTAATTATAAAAAATCATAATAATAATTCATTAGTAAACTTGACTTCATACAGATTATCGGCGCGTTCCATTGGAGGAACCGAAGCTCTTCCAAGGCAAAGAGGTCGGCCACCATGAAAAAAAATGAAAATTAGATTTCAAATCGAGGTCGAATGGCTTTACCCTGAATAACTTGCCATAAAAAATTACATACATATAAAAGATGCGACTTTGCTGAATATCTGTGTCACTTTTACTTTCTGGAGAACATTTATCTCCAGAGGAAACAGCAAAACGAAGGTATACAAGGCATCCTACATACGAGTAGGTATATTAACGTATGCTATATTTTGTGTTACAGGATGTGACCGCCATTCCAAACCTCGATCCCCAATGCTAATAAGTACTTATCTTGACGAAATGTGCGTTTTCCTCGGCAAACTGTCGTAGCCACCTCATTGGGGCTGGTTAATGACATCATTTGCACTCAGCAGTTCTACTGGCTGGTGCCTCCTGCTACAGTCACTGTCACAAGTTGATTCCTAACTTATCAGACAAGTGTTTTTTTTTTGTAAACAGGTACGCAAGAACGCTTATTCCATCTGAAAAACTACGGTCTCACCCGACCATAACAAATGGTTCCACTGTTACTAAATTCAATAAGTATCTTCTGTAGCTACAATTATTTATAAAGGCTTATAAAGATGATATAATTAACTTTTTCGGAATAATAGGCTGTTCATAATTTCTCAGACAAAACATTCAGTTACTCATAGAGGTCATCGGAACGTATCTAGATTACCGATTCGGGCTGATCTAAATCAAGCTCCAAATCCGAAAGCTCCTTGGTAGAAACATTGAATAAATTAAACGAACGCAAGCAATCATTTCCTGAATCGTTCGCTAAATACTTTTAGTTTTTAAAAAGTACTTACATATAACTTCAATGAAAGTTCAAAATGAGACCAAAATGTAATGAACCAAATACTATTGTCGTTTTTATATCTAAGAATGTACGAAAAAAATGCTTAAAAACACTTTAGGAGTACAATAAGGTAGCTCCAATTTTTTAATTTTTTTATTTATCGTAAATTTTTTGGGCTGGTCGCTCAGGCAATCCTTACACAGTGACTTATTTTGAGTGTTTGTATTTGGAAATTGAGTTGTCCAGCTTCTTTTAAATGAGTGTAGATATGTTTCGCATTTTCGCACTTACATTACCGCCGTGCTAGATGAAAGATAAACATTTGACGAGAGGAGCGAATCCCTATTCCAGTCACACGGGCTGGGTTAATTCAATAGCTGATTGGATTTGGGCTATGCTGATCTATCGGCTGCTTTACATGTTACGATATACGGTTCTAAGTTATGATTGAACTTGGGTTGTGGTTTTAGTTTGGCCGATTTTTGCTGGGTCGAGGATACTGTAATGGTACAGATTATTTGAAATGAAGTTTTTTTTCTATAAATAAGATTTCTTTTTATCATTTTCAGAACAGGTTTTGTTGCTGGCAAATAATTACGGTTTCTTTCTGATCAGTCTGAATTTAATTTAAGTTTATTCAGAAAAGTATTCAAACTTCGATGGGACTGAAAAATATATATCCTGACAGCCGGTAATTAGACGTCAAGAAAATTATATTAATAATGCTGATCTCGGTATTACTCATTATTATTTAAATAAAAATCGGACCGTGTAAACGACTTTCTAATACGGGGTGTCATTTCGCGGGCGCTTTTATATTCCATCTTGTGTTGACAATGCATTGTTCTGCGGGACCCTATTTATGTAGGTGATTTATTTGCACCACGACGCCTTCAATCCATCGCAGGGGTCCGCAATAATTGAGACTGGAGATGCGTGACTGGTGAACTGTGTATGTTATGCAATAAGTTCCCAGACTGAGGACAGTTTAGATAGGCCCAAGCTGTCACTGTCTCATGAATTAAGTTAACTGTTTTCAGTACTCAAAAAGTAAGTTCAACTTAGTGGGCGACTCTCTGTTGTTCGAAGTGGTATGTAATGCTTAAAACGTATTTTCCAAAGTCTGAAATATTAATATTAAACGCAGCTACATTTAGCTTGTGGATTATGTTAAGCTTATGTTAAAATACTAATAGATTTCGATGTTATGGGATCACATGGTTGGTTACTGTTTATATTTTTATTGATATTATTTATATTACGATATTATATGATTATTTTACATAATCTAATTATTTACTATCTCTTTTTCTCCTGCCTGCAAGAGTATCTTTTTCCATATAACTTTTGTCAAAATAGTTTTAACTGTCTGGGTTTGTTTAATGATACGAGCCCACTATTCCATTAATATTATAAATCAGAGTAAGTGCCGTGGGCTTCAGTCTAAGGTGGGATATACTTTTTGACGCCCAAACTACACAATCGATTAGGCTGAAAATTTGTAAATAAGTAGGTAGGTACTTGAAATAACTCAGTGGTTACTTTTTTAACCTAGCGGGTGAAGACCTTAGCAAGAGACAGTTATTTAGATATACAGGGTGTCCGGTAATGAATGGATAACCTTGAAATGGGTCTTAGTAGAACTATTGGGCATTCGGAAAAAAATATTTATATTATTATTTATATACGAAATTGATCTATAATAATATGGGCTACCGCGATGGACTTAATGTTGCTTATCCAAAGTAAATTTTATTAGTAAATTGCAGGCAAAACAATTCATTTTATTCTACACAAAATTTTTCTTCACTAAAATTGAATTTGATCTCCGAAAACAAAATAAAACAAGTATATACAGTTTTTCAATTCCAGACAAAATTGTGACCTTGCGTGGGGAGTTTTTACGATCTCAGGCACTCGTTTGTTGGGGAAAGGTAAATTCAGGGAGAATCTATTGGACATTCTGACTTATTGCACCATTGAAGGGTTGATCGTGACTCTTCTCGTATATTTTCATGACGTGCGTATAATTTTTTTTTATAAACGTTCAGGGAACTTCTTACAGTTTTATTTTGGCGATAAAATCAAATGTAATTGTCTGAAAAGAAACAGAGGCGTCTAGAAATAAAAAAACTACTTGAAATAAACAGAATAAATAAATCTGGATACATTGATGGAATATGTTTGGTTGATTAGTAGGTAAATATGTTTACTATTCAACCAAATTTGCGCGTTTTATTTTATATTATTTCATCCCCGCTGATTTTCGTTATTTGACAGCACCTATAATAGTTTTAAGTTTCTGACTTGAACCCACATATAACCTGACCTTTCACTGACAATTTACTATCCGTAAGAGTCACTTACAGTTCGCCATTTACGTTTAAAATTTTCAGACTCTTAATTTGATACCAGCGATTTAAAGAACTTGATATCAAGAGCACCAACCATAGTAAAAATATATATCACAAACTCTTCCTACAAAATATTACAACATAAACAAACAATAAGGTAATGTCGTAAGGAAATAATTGGAATAAGACAGGGAACCAGTATCAAAATCTCATATACCGCAAAATCTCGCCTATCAATAAACAAAGGGTATAAAATCTCACCTATGACACATCCACCCTGTCTGGGGTAAAGCTGTGTGGTGTAAAAAAAATCCCCTAATCTAGTAAACAGGGTTAAATGACTCACTTCGCTGTGGGGACCACGTACCTAAAGCTTCGACACACAGCAGGGAGATGCGACCGACGCGGTAGGAACGACACCACGTAGGCATTTCTTATTAGTAGCCTTAATAGCACAGCTAGCTTTACACTTGCGGGTCGTGGGTTCGATTCTTCCCCATGGAGGGTCGGATAGGGTTTGAACAGGCATCAAACTTATCAATAAGTACGCGTGACCTTATGTTTTGAATAATATTGACGTTTCCAAGCCATTTCTTTATGAATTCTATGGAAATAAAAGTTTTGACTTTGATTTTGACTTTGATTCCTTCCCAGGACAAACATTTGTGTGACAGTCATAGATGATTGTGTCTGTTATAATATTGCATGTATTTAAAAAAAGGATTTAAGTACTAAATCAGTTATATGCTTCCCATAATATGCTTTGCTTAGTTTGGGGCTAGATGGCGCTGTGTGAAATATCCAGAAATATAATTCAGCTACATTCAGTGTACCGCAACCTTCAAAGGAATTTCTGGGAACTTAATCTTTACGGGATAAAGTAAAAGAAGACATGACCCAGGTGGCACTTGCCACCACGCGTAAATTCCACAGCCCTCTGTCTTTTTATACGCCACGAGGGGTCTCTGTAATTACGAAATTGGGACTAATTTTAACAATACGTTAATTCTTAGTGCAGCTGCTTTTAATTTGGTTTCTGTTTTGGTTACAGTTTCTGCACAGATTTAGATAAAACACAACATTTAAATAAACACTTTTTCAGCTACCGATATAATAAAAGGACCAGATTGAGAATTGAGACTGTAGATGATTTAGAGAAGATCTTATCTCCTAAGCATCGAGATATTTCATAGAGGGCTCACGTAGAAATGCACTTAATTATACCAACCTCGAGTCGTCGACACTGTAAACAGTCGTGAGACAAGAAGCCGTTAAAATACAAAAGGGGATAAATCTCGGAGTTAACATTTACAGCATTAACGGAACGGTTTTTCATGTTTAAAACACAGCATTAGGTGCGGGCCCGGTCCGGCCCGGTCCGTCCCGGTCGCTACGTGCGCCATAATCGCCAACGCGACGTCTGCGTTACACGGAAAACCGTTCAGATACCAACCCCCAACCCCCTACCCCCCAACCAACCAGCCTCCCCCCAGACCCACCACTTTTACGATGAATCTTCGTTTCTCCACATCAAGAAGTAATTTTAGTGTTCCTTTGCCGATTCAATGATAGCACTCGCCCTGATTGGCTAAGCCCTCTTTGATTTAATTTCGGGTTAAGTTGCTCTGTGGTCGGACCCTGTGGGATTTGGATACGATCAGATATTTGTATCTGATACGTTAGTGTTACGGCTTTGGGTGGCAATCTGTTTAACAAGTCAGTGAAACGAAGCATTCTGGGAAATCGGTAGTTCTAACATTAGGGGATGTTTTTTCGTTTTTTTTTAATTTAATTTTATGTATAGTTAATATGCCAAACCAACAAATTATGTATTGAAAAGAAGTCGCAATTAAATGACATGATGATAATTAGTAATTAGCCATCATTAACACAGCCATTATATGAAAAAAAAATTGTATGTCTCGATTGTAGCGCAGGCAAACCAAGAAAACTATAATCGAATGAGTTCAACTTTGATATTAGCATACTTCAACGATTATTTATTCATCTAAAATATCGCATTTGCCTTTTTACCTAACCAGCTAGCGTTTCATTACTGAAAAGTTAATCATATCTTTTCACCGTCTACAAAATGCCACTAAAATGACACTAGGCAACCTTAAAATGGTAGACTATTCACACAGAGTGTCCTCAGCGAGCTTTGGAGCAAGCTAAGCTCGGTGTCAGTCTGAAGGATAAAACCCGTACTAAGGTACAACACAGGAACAATTCAATCGAAATATATGTTCAAAATATCCATAGGATTAGCAAACTGAAGTGGCATTGGGATTGTCAGGTAGTCAAATACGCCGAAGAAGAGTAAAGAAGAGTCTCGAGTAGAGACCGCTAGTTGGCAAACGTCACTTACTAGAGAGGAAAATGTCCAGCAGTGGATAAATGTGGCTGATGACGATGATAATAATACACCGATCCTATTTTACCATTCCCGAAACTTTAAATTACGCATCTACTTACTAAATAAATTATTTTTTATGGAATAAGATATAATATATAATTTTAAATAATAATATACATAAAAAAAATAAAGCACAATATTAAAATTATATCTTACATTTATTAAAACTTATAAAATTCTAACCACAATAAAAACTTGTAAGTGGTAAATTTTGCTGATAGATAAACTTCATTAGTCAAAGAGAATTATTCATGGTGCTCTAATAGTCGAGGTCTAGAATTCTAGATTAATAATACATTCTAAATAAATGAATAGTGAACTTAAACGATGAAGGTTCGACGGGTCGCTGACTGTCAAAGATGTCAAAATTAACAAAATAGTTTTGATACACGAAATTATATCTGCATTTCTAAGTTCGAAAGCTTAATAGTAGCCGGTTAAATTATATCCATATATTTTATGCTTGGTCTTATTGATGCATTGTATTGGCAATGTTCTCATCCTTCATAATGTTTATGTGGGTTGGAAATTGTACTAAGACTTAAACAATATTTTAGCTTCGGTTGAGTTTAATTAGTGCACAAGAATTTGTGATAAATGAATAGACTGACGGCTCCAGACAAACGAAGATTAATATTTGGACGGAAGAATGTGTCTAATTTATAAAATATTTGACATTAAACATGTTATTGTGGCCATGAATGATACATTAATTCCCGTGTTAATAGTTGTCATGTACTAATATATCCTGGCTTCGTAAAAAGAACTGTAATTATTTGCAGAAAACAATATCAACATCTTCTTCTTCGAGTCACCGGTTCTGTGGAACCAGTGTGGTGAAAGGATTGTAAGTGCGCCTCAAAGAGGCTCCTTTCGTGCACTCGACACATGTCTTCGAATTTTTAGTTCAAGGACATGTCGGTTTCCTCACGATGTTTTCCTTCACCGTTTTGAGAACGTGGTATTGCGCACATAAATCTTTTAATCGAAAAACTCATAGGTGCACGTCGGGATGTGAACCGGCGACCTTCGGATTGAAACTCATGGGTCAGTACCGCTAGACCACCACGCTCGCGTCAATATCAATATAATGGGTATTTATACATACCTTTTTTACTACTTACGGGTTTGCCATTTTACCTGATGAATGTTTAGCCGATGGTGGAGCCACGCCACGCCTGGGTTGGTAAGCTTTAAGTGAGGCTGCCGGGACACACCGTTAGGTTTCAATCTTCAGTTTGACAGTGATCAAGTAGTCATCGAAGTATATGCAATGGTTTCCTCACTATGTTTTCCTTCAGCTCGAACTCATTGGACCTTTCTTCTATTCTCAAAACAAGTATTGAAACATAAATTTTGTCAGTTGCTGTAACTCTTTGACCTTTTTTGTTTGAATGTAATTATTATTTGTTATTTTTATTTTTATTTTTTCATTGTGCAGGAAATTTTTGCATGCCTCTGTGGTGAAAATAAGTTGGAACCATTTTAGTAGTAAGACCTGAAGACCTTTGTTACCCTTATTTTAAGCAAATAAAATGTTTGATTGATTGATCAGTTTATATCTAAAAATAGGGTACAAGTCGCGTCCAGGCCAAACGAATGAGTGCAAGGACTGTGGACTGTGGTCCCCGTCGCTCGCTCCGCATCGTCCAGCCGTCATGAATACGTAACACAAGGGCAGGACGCGAATTCTTTCGTTTATTATTCAATCATTCGTTCGGCGCGAGTCGGCTTTAATTTCATGGCGGGTGGGCACGGGCCCCGGGCGAAGGCGACCCGCTTAGTATGGAACCCGACCAGATACTATTGTCAGAATTATGCTATTAATTAAAACATCGCGACAGATTGTACAAATTTACAGTGCTGCCTCGGAATTGCCCCGAAACTTGTTTTAACTTGCTAAGACTAATTTTGAAGGTACTTTTATGTGCTTAGTTTCGTATCTACTGGGGTTTGAGCGCTTGGGGAGTTATAATAACAAGACAGATTACGATAATTTAGAGACTTCAATACGTGTTAGATAAGTAATTTAGTTACTAAAGTATTTTTTTTTTATGTATACCTATAGGCTATAAGCATGGCACCATAGTCTAGGCTCACCGTAAGTTTCCACGGGTCGTCAAAGTCGGTCAAGATGATGCCGCTGTTGTGTTCTGTGTGTAATGTTCTGTTCCATTAGGACTGTGTCATTCACATATCTTATTGCTGGCTATTTCAGTTTTATTCAGACGTCCATATTACTCGAAAGAGACATATCACTAATTATTATTATTGTCACAAAAAATTCTTTTCGGTAAGTAAATTAAAATTAAATCAAATAGTTAAATGATTAGTATGCGTTATTGCGAAGATTTTCCTTCTTAAAATAAGTTTCAAGAATACTCGGAAACCTTATTATTTCTGCAAAATATATAATCCATCTCCATATTTGTTAGCGTAACCGCAGAGTGCTGTGAAAAGACAATTCTTATTCTAAAAGGCAGCGCTGGTAAGGATGTGAAGCGAGTGCGTGCCGGTTTTGATTGAAACCGCCCTCAGACATCGAATTGAAAACGCAAATTTAGTGACACATCTATTAAAGGAACGTGGCGCAACCGGAAAATAAAATGCTGAGTGGCACTGCGGCATTATTTTTATTCAGTTCTTTTTTCTATATTCGGATACTGAATCGGAAGGTAACATTTAGAAACATGTACTAACTAATGTAATGTGGAACTAATATTTGAGGCCTTATTCATAAAAGTATATAAGCGATATATTACATAATATGCGTTTTGTGTTTTCGACTTAATTCAAATAGTCACAGTGATAGAGAAAAAAAATCAAGGATAATAAATAAATAAATAAATAATGGTGGACATTTCACACAGCGCCATCTAGCCCCAAAGTAAGCTAAGCATAGCTTGTATCATGGGAACCAGACAACTGATATAATACATATATACTTTTCTTTTGTAAATACATACATATAATACATATTAACACCCAGACACAGAACAAACATCAATGTTACAAATGTCACATAAATGTTTGTCCTGAGTGGGGATCGAACCCACGACCTACAGCGCAGAAGGTAGGGTTACTAACCAACTGAGCTATAAGGCCAGTCAAGTTAGTTAATAATGTTTCCCCGTTAAATATTATTTTTCAAATATGAATGACTTGCTTTTCAAGTACAGCATTTATTTGCAATAAAAAATTGATAGCGTAGTCCAGTGGGACAGATCCCAAATTTCAATCTGTAGATCACTGTGTCAGATACGCATAATATCTGTCTATTATTGGCGATAGATAGATATAAATACGATGAAAAATGTTGATGATGAAAAGATGGTTGAAACATTTGAGAGCAAACAATCTCAAAACGCGATAGGAAAACATCGTAAGGAAACATCGCATGTCGAGCATGAGAGCGTGATGGTCTAGCGGTACTGACCCCCGAGTTTCAATCCGGAGGTCGCCGGTTTAAATCCCGACGTGCACCTATGAGTTTTTCGATTGAAAGATTTATGTGCGCAATACCACGTTCTCAAAACGGTGAAGGAAAACATCGCGAGGAAACCGACATGTCCTAGAACTAAAAATTCGAATACATGTGTCGAAAGGAGCCTCTTTGAGGCGCACTTTCAATCCTTTCACCACACTTGTTCGACAGAACCGGTGACTCGAAGAAGAAGATCGCATGTCGTAGAACCAACAATTCGAAGGCCCTCTTTAATCCATGAAGAAGTCTCTTTAATCCTTTTATCACATCTCTTCTCTTCCTTGAATCAGTGACACGACTAGTAATAGATAAAATTCTACATACCCATTTGATACAATATCCCATGAATATGAATATGCCATTTTTCACTAGTCTTATCAGATCTGTTAATCTGATTTAGCAAATGTAATTTTTTTGGCACTTAAACGCAAAAACAAAATAACAAAAAACGGCAATCTCCAGGAATCATTTTTATGAGTACCAAAGGAATGTCTACATTAACATTCAGGAGACGGTCACGCGACCTTGTACTGTCATGTTCCTGCCCCCTCAATGCTAGGGTCTGAACGCGTATCTAAATAAAACATGCATGAAGACATAAAAACACGCAATCCCCTCATGTGCAAACATTCTGCGGAACATGGCCTAGGAAGAGTTCTTTACATCTACATACCCACTGTATTTATACATGCAGGATTCGACTTACAATCTTAAACACGCTGGAAAAGTTTATCGACAGTGTCGACGGTCATAAAGAACGAAAAATGTAATTAACTAAAGTTTAAGTTAAAGCATACAGTGTTTTTCATCATGTTTTTCTTCTCAATTATACAGGTGGAGTTATTTTGCGAACTTGAATAGGTTTCTTTATAGGACATACATAAATGATCATTAATTTCGCTCGTGGGTTGAATTACAAGACAAACATTTATCGGGTCCCGAGACGAACACGTCAATGTAATTAATGTGTCTCGGCTCTGGCCGATGGGCGTTCGCATTCACACACGATTCAAATAAAAAAGTCCGCTATCACTCAACTATGCGTCGCCATTCATTCGCTTGCCTAGAAAATTTTCTCCCCGTATCCGCTGTCTTTAACATGGACATTCCATAATTTTTTGTCTTTTTCAATCTACATAACATAAAGATTCATTAAGCAACACTCAAATATCAGGTTGTTATTTATCTTCACTCATGAAATGGTGTGGATGTTTCCTGAAATCTTATCCACAGAAATCCAACGGTGGGATGTGACCTGGGGTTCTACACGGTCCTTGCAAATGGACAGGAAAGAGACGCGAACGGAATGCGTGGGTGCTTTTAATTTAATATCGTCTGACACCGAATTGGAATCGAAAGTTTTCCAAAAACGTGCCCTGCTACCTAATCCGACCCTGTTTGTCGTTTTAATATTTATAACCATCCTATTCGGGATACTTATTTATAAATATGAGCTATTAAATTCTTCTGAAAGAACACGGGTAACCGCTGAATACAAATGCTTTCTAGAACGTTGGAATGGGCTAAGTTATACATATTTCTCGCATATGAAGGGATCCGCTTACACACGCGTGGGTTTTCTATATGGGATTTATTTGATAGATGATCATTTATTAATCATACTTACATATTTCTGAGGCTCTGGCTATGTTTATATAGAGTTATATAGCCAAGTTCTGAATTATATTTTAGTGCACGAAAAGAGCCTCTTTAGCACATAAATCGTTTCACCACACTGGTTCGATAGATGCAGAGACCCGATTAGCAGTAGTTCTGAAGATGATCCGGGATGCTTAGATGTTAAGAATCTTAATAATTAGTGTGCATTCAAACGGTATTTGTTGTGGTGGGGTTGGTTATTGCGAATAAAAATTGAAATGTGATTTTATCTCTAAAACAACTTACTAATCGTGTCACTGGCTCTTTCTAATCAGTGTGGTGAACGGCTTAAAGAGTACCTTGAAGAGTCTCCTTTTGTACACCTGACACAAGTTTTTGATGTGAAACATCTATAGCCGCAAGTAAAACCGATTTCTGCGGCGACGCGTCGCCACGGCATGCGTTGCATATTACTTTTACAAAATAATGTCGATGTTTCACATCTGCCAGGCGTTCCATGACGGCTCACATTATTTTTTTATTCAGTAACATTTGTTTTCACGGAATTGAGAAAGTGCACCGATTTATTTTTCAATTGAAAAAAATATAATGGGTCACATAAGGATCCGAACTAATGACCTCTAGATTTGTCAAACTTGGGGTCTTTACCACTGGGTCATTACTCTCATCTCTAATAATAATGAGTTCTTGATTTATAGTAACAGCCAAAGTAATCAGTTTTTGTAAAATAAAGCAGGAACCTAGAGTAAACACGTAGCAACAAATACTTCTATTCCTTGCCGTAATTGGACCACGTACCAACATAACTTGGTACGAAATTCTCTCAAGACACGGCTGCGAAAAATAACGTACGCATTTAAAACAATAAAAACACATGTGAGTCTGACGGAGGCGCCTTGAGTGAATTTTCGCTGGAGGCGGGCGCATGGGTGTTGGGAAAACGCGTGTATACAACGCGGTACGCGGAACTAAAATCATTTTAGATGCGGCATTTTTTTTAATGTTATATAGTTACCGAACGAGTCGACGGCCCACCTAGTGGTAAGTGATAACCTCGGCCCATAACAACCGATGCGACTTGGGTCCTCCCCTACTCGGTACGACAAGACCCAAGTCACATCGTATGCGCCCGTAACTGAGACGTGTAGGTGGAATGTCTCATGTGCCTGTAATTTCACCGGCAACCATACCTTTCAAACCGGAACACAGTAACGCGAATGCGTTACTGCTTGGCGGCAGAAATGGGCATGGTGGCAGTACTTCCCCGGACGAACTTGGCGAGTTCTACTACTCTTAGATTAAATCACAAATATAATTACATTAAATCAACAAATCACATCTTATAGTTCTAAGTCTGTTATGGCTAAGAACATATTAACATATATTTTGAGACAGATACCATGACTAATGGAAAACTGAACTCACGGGACGCGCATGTTACAGGCTAACATAACTGATGCAATGCCTCTACTACACTAATGGTATCTTTTTATGAGGGTGATAGAACGAGCTGACGGCCCACCTGATGTTAACTGGTAACCACCGCCCATGGACAATAGCAATACGACTCAAGTCCTCTCCACCAAAGTAAGAGATGACTCAAGTCGCATTGCGTTGCGTCCATCACCCCTAGACGGAGATGTTACGTCTCACGCGCCTGCAATTTTTTGCCTATTGTGTAATACGATCGGTCATTACAATCTTATTATTCTCTCTATGTTAGCCGCAGTAGTCAGTAATCCCGGGCAGCCGAATCAATTAAAATTGCATATAAAAATAACCTTGGAATGGTAAACAAGAAAAGTTTACATGTTGTGTTCAAAATTAAAGCAATCTTTGCACGTAAAGCATTCTTAATCCTTGCGTGTTATAGTATTTTTATTTATATGGCAAGAGAAACTAAGGTCAAGGTTTATTTGACCAAGTAATTTCAATGAACGGATTTCAGTCCAATTAAAGCTGTAAATAAAAGCATTGCGTGTGAGCAAGCACCGAGGAAATATTTTGAGTAATAACTATAATAATTTATTGATAAACTATAGTTACTGATCCTCACAGGAGGTTGAAACGAAATAGTCCGTTGAAACTAAATTATTACTCTAATTAAGGCCTATCTCATAATTACTATGGGCATAGATATTTTCCGCCTCGGCGAAATGGTAAGGCCCTTTAGAAAACTTGGCTGTGGACTGATTGTATCAGTATCATAAATTAGACTGGCCCATGCTCAATTGGTTAGTAACCTTACCTTCTGCGCTTTAGGTCGTGGGTTCGATCCCCACTCAGGTCAAACATTTATGTGACATTTGTAACATTGATGTTTGTTCTGTGTCTGGGTGTTAATATGTATTATATGTATGTATTTATAAAAGAATAGTACTTATAAGTATTATATTAGTTGTCTGCTTCCCATGATACAAGCTATGCTTAGCTTACTTTGGGGCTAGATGGCGCTGTGTGAAATGTCCACCATTATTAATTTATTTATTTCTACTACGAAGTAACTTTGACTGCATTAAAATTATTTGTCTTCAAACAAAATGATATATTTGCGGTATCTTTTTGATGAGATCTTGATGTAAAGAACTAATATACCCTGAGTGATGGAATTGAAAGAAAAATATAGCACATCTTTTCATCCTCGCTTCGTACATCCGAGCCGTGTCAGTAGGGCAAATTTCATTTGGGGCGGTAGTCCGAGACTCCGTGAACTTACCAACTCGGGAACATGACTGTGTTAACATGACTCGTTCTTGAAAACTGGATAAGCACCCTATTTATATGGGGCCAGCGTACTGTGCGACACAAAAGAACATGATGATATTACAGTTAGCCGAGAGCCGCTAATGTGATGTATATTATGTTATTTACTTCGCGAGATAACTCCCATTTTATGCCTAAAATGTGGGAAGAATGTGATAAAAATTACGGGCCTTTAGCAGTGAAAAGATACGTTGGGCGTGATATTAGAGGAAATTGGTGGTAATAAGCAATGTCGCTGTGACGAGACTTTATTTTCATGACTTATCAAGAGTAATGCTCTGGCTCTAATGTAAGTTAAAGTTGATAATAGAGGTGGCAGAATGTACCAATCGATTTGAGACTTCAATTTGATGTTGTTTATACCACAAACATAAATAAAGTTGTTGTTTTTTTTTTATGTTATGTAGTTACGGCACGAGCCGACGGCCCACCTGGTGGTAAGTGGTAACCTCGGCCCATAACAACCGATGCGACTTGGGCATGGTGGCAGTACTTCCCCGGACGAACTTGGCGAGTTCTACTGCTCTTACGTTGGTAAACTAAGACAGAGAAATAAAAGAATGAACAAACAAAATGTTAGATTATTGTCTCAAAAAAAATCACATACTAAAGTTAATTTTATAATAAATATTTCTGTAACATGTTTCTCAAAATAAACTAGTCCTTTGGGAATTACTTCGGAACTGTTACTTTTATATTTGATTTATTTTATTTACCCAGCTAGTGGATTTTCTTCTCTCACGTACTAAACGATATTTGGCGATCCCTAAGACGAACCGTTTGTCACGTACGTGACGCCAGAACACAAAATGGAAACTTCACTATGTTGTCGAAACGTACAAATAAATACGTTACTGTTTTGTGAAAACTATTACTGGTAACTGCTGCTACTTGTATACTTTAACTTTAACTTTCCCGATATGTTACAGCCGTTATTTTTAACAAGAATTTCACTTTTCTTTTAATGTGATGTGACATTGGCTGCTTATATTAAGGTTTGTTTAAGATTAAGATAATAAGGCATTTAAAGGAATTTGTCTTAAATATTTCTGTTCCCCATCGCTTAACTAATTGTTTTTTCTTTTGTTTCCACTGAATTATAAACTGTACATGGATCAAAATTAGATTTTCCATCACATAGAAAAATGTGCCCTCACATTGGCAGTAATTCCTCAGAAGAACTCAACACATACAATTCTACTCACTCGCAATATAATATCAATAAAGTATTATCAAAAGATTATTTTTTAATAGCTATGGCTATTTGTCAAAAGCACCGAAACAGTCAAGTCATGATAGAAAAAATGTGTGGTGAAATAATGTTAATTGCAAAGTACGTAAAATGTGTGTAGTTTGAAGTTTCAAAATAACTGCCGATACATAGCTCTACCGCATTCTGTTTAGGTCGAAAGGATGAAAAATGATTGAAATTGAACACGCAGATACGATTCTGATGATAAGTATATTGGTAACTATCAAGCCAGCTACAGAAGGTATTTAACAAAGCAAATGACAGAAAAAAAAACCCTGCAAGCTAGCACAAGAGTTGCCAACATCTAGAAATGTATCAAGCTGTCTCCACAGTAGCATACACTGACTTGTGAAGTGTGCAAGGTGTCAACCGGTACAATTACAACCCTTCGATGATGATACTTCTAACACTAATATATTGCTACCTACTAGATAATATTTGAAGATATTAATGGTATATTTTATTACCAAATAATACGTGAGCAACTATTCAAATTTTATTTTCGACACAGAATCCTACTGTGATAAAGGGATACCAGATAAATGAGTCAGGGGCGCGGGACAGAAACAGTGGCACGCACATGTAAAAGAATCTATTAAATTTATTTAAATTATTTATTTATTTAAGATACATAAATATTTTCCAGCACAAAGAACACTAAACGCACGCTAAGTAACAAACTCTCATTCCCTATAAAGCTCCTAAAAGCTTATGAATCGATGGAATCGTTTTTTTCTATAATATCCATTGCGACTGCAGTCAGGAGCCGGGCAGAAAAGTGTTTGCCAAAAGATTAATGATGCGGCACCGAGCGCACTATACTCGGAGGTACTCAACAAAAGAGCCTCTTACTTACTCTTTGATGCCTAGTGAAAAGTCTCACGAAAACAGGGGGAAAATGGTTTAAATATTTTGCGTGACCTTGTATTTTTCTTGTTGATATTAACTGCGTCGTGCTTGTACTGAAACTTAACTAGCTCAGGAATGTTATTCCAAAATTAAGGTTCATGTTTTTGTTATTATATTTGCGTCCATGTTTATGTTTAGGGTATGAGACTGAAATATACACAAATATTTATTTGGTGATGGAGCATGCTACACCCACAATGCATGTTAAGTTTTACACGTTAATTCGAGCCAAAGTTGACTTTAAATACGTTTCAATAACAAACAACATTAAAGGCACATTCATCCACCTTTCGGTGTAGTTTGTCATCATTTGGGAGTGCCGTTTCAGTTGGAAATACAATAGGGGAACGGTATAATGTCTCATTTACCAATGATTTATTTTTCCAATACAGTTTTCCATGCCCCCTTTATAAACAAGGTAGGATTATTTCAGTGATACGAGTTTATACCATAATGAATTTTTATACCTGGATGGTTTTGTGTTTTGCTGAACTTGTCTAATGTAAAGTGAAGACGATGAATCGGGGTCATATTTACCTAGAACATGCCTCCAAAGACTCATATGGATTTGGCTATGAAAGGAAAAAAGAAGCAGCAGCATGCCATGATGGCTGGGTATTTCCATATGTTTGGCGCTCGTGCTGCAATTTACCTCTAGAGTTACGATTATTTTGCACGTATCTGTCGACGCTAGGAAGAGGTAAAAATTCTAAGTTTGGATTTATAAGGTAATCCCGAAACTAGTGATCCGATTATGAAAATTCATACACTAATAGCTACATTATCCTTGCTATAGACTATTTTTTAAGTTATGTTCTATTCAGAAACACTTAACGCTACTAGAGCGTTGCCGGGACGAGACGCTATTTTTAAATAAAAGTTGTAACTTGGAAAGTTATGTGCTGAAAATAAAGGTTCATTTAGTGTGTCCTCCTGTTACACGGGTTATCCTAATGCTGTGGAAGTTTGTAGGCGTTTATATGTTTGTTTTACTCTTAAATATCCGTTACAAATATCAATCAACACGGGCACCATGAAGTTGAATCAGCGCTATTAGGTACTGTTTATTTTATTTTCCAACGCTATTACGATAAACTTTTGTAAACTCTGTTATATTGTTATAATTTAGACAGGTTACTGTAATACCTTAATACTAATACTTCTATTTCGAATATATAAGCTTATATAAGCTAAAACAGGGTTTCCACATCCGCAATTTGCGGCACATGTGTGGATAGCAATCCAATACCGACCCCCAGCAAAAGTATTGCATTCTTCCTGATAATTTGACTACGTATATATTGCATCTTATTTCTAGTCTAGTTATTTTTTATTCAAAGGGCAATTTCATAACGCAATTCATAAATATCTGTAGGTAACATAATTTGTGTTTTGAATTCGTTCCAGAAAGACGACAAAATTAGCTAATCCATTGATAATATCCTAGTATCCCTAATAGCTTTTTTAATTACATATACCCTTGCCCCCCCAATGGATAAGCGTGATTTTGTACTTTGGTTATACTATCATGAGGTTACATACAGGACAAGTTATGAGCTAATCGTCGCCATAACTTTTCCAAAAATAACTCATCTAACGCTTTCGGAAGTCTCAGGTGCATCTCACCATCCTACAGTCTCCAAGTGACAGGCACAATGCTGTGGGACTTGGGTCGTCACATAATTTAGTACGAGACACAAGTTGTAGGTACTGCTGTTGTCATTTTATGACATAAGGTTGGTCATCTGCTTCTTATACTTTTTACATCCGCCAACCCAAATCCGCTTATTGGAAATATCTTTTGTTTACACAGTCTTTGGATCCACTCTAATGTATTCTAAGCAACGTAGGTACCAAAACTGGATAAAAAATCTTTCGATATTATATAAGCTGAAATTGCTCGTCAGAGTCTATATTCGCTTATAGATTGCTTCATAAATCTGGAAAAAACTGCATTCCCGTCCGGCTTGAAATTTAATGAAATTTACTACAAAGTTTTCTTTCCGTAAGGAAACCTTCAATTTTATCTTTTCTAGTGCATTAATATGAAATGGTTTTTTTCTGCAAGCGTGGCTTTGCCCACATGGCCTTTGTAAGTGAATGCAGCAGGCTTAACGTAATTACTTTTACAGGTTCAGTCGCGGGAAGACCCCAAATCAACCACAAATATAGAAACTTCCCGCAGTGGTTGACCTTAATATCGGAACTTACGAAAGACCTCTGGACCGTGACACTTTGAATACATCATGATTAACGTCGTTGTCAAATTCACATTTTCATCCCCCACTTCAGTTTCAAAACTTTTAGTTACTGCCGACATACAAATCTAATAAAATTGAAGTTTTTTTGAATTGTTATTTTATGCAAATAACTCCATTTTTGTGCTGTTTTACAGGGCATTGCGACGGTCTGTTCTGTTTTGGTATTCAGGAGATCAAAATATTTAGTGTCCCATATCTGTACCATAATACACAAAAGCACATAAAATATACATAAAAGCACAAGAAAACTTCAAAACTGATGAAAAACGTCACGGGAATCTCACTCTCCACGGTTTCCATATTGCAGTGACACTAAAATTCAATTTGGGACTTGCGACCTCATCAGCCGAATTACCAAAATTCTATTCTTCGTTTGCGCTTTCACTGCATAAGGAGCAATGTTTTTAGAATAAAATACACGTGTTTATGAATTTGTAACCAACTTTTTTTAATGTTTGTTACCCCAGATCTCTGTCTTTTATAAACCGATTTGGAAAATATTTTTTTTATTTGACAAGATATACTTACATATTAGTTCCATAGAAATTTCATAGACAAAGAATTATTCTCGTTTAATGGCGGTGGTCAGTTTTTCGTTTTGCTGCGCAAATAAATTATTTATAGATATCATTTATATTTGTGATTTGCTTCAAACATATGAGCGAATAACCTGGATTAATTAATAAAGCAGTTGCACTTCTGCAAGAAGGTACATACCTTGAGATATCATTTCCAACGTCCGTAGTTACACTGTTATGGCGCTAATAATATGATAGTAACATTTCCACTAGAAAAATACTTTCATCAAGCGAGAGTAAAATTTCACAGACGCCTGCCCTAGGATGTAACAGAGCCTTGGGATGTAAATCCAATTCAGACTGCGGATATTATTGCTATCATTAAAGCTTTCTAATCATTTTCTACACAGTCTTTTAACCGTAGTATGACTCGCAAATCACACACTGCCGAGTATTTGAACTAAAGACCCTAGGAACTTTGAGACCACTTCGCTCTAAACGTTGTTGTATGAGTTTATTTATAATGCATCCAGTGGTTTCTAGTGTTCTAGATTTTCAATATTCGCCTGTTGGTCGCATCATAAATCTTGGGCCAGACGCGACAACCTGCATTCCCGCCCGCCTTAATATTTAATGAAAATTGTTGGTTTAACTTAATTTCCTCTACAGCTATGAACGTGAGATTTTAGTACGATATTTTTGTGGTGGGGGGTGCAGCTTTAGAATGTACTGCACGACAAGCTAACATACTTATTGGAGACGATGCACTGGTTGAATTTACAGTACTAGATTACTCAAGACGAAGTCTCGAAAACCGACAAAAAGCCGGACTATCCAATAGCTTAGAATAGCTTTAAGAGCAGTAGAACTCTCGCCAAGTTCGTCCGGGGAAGTACTGCCACCATGCCCATTTCTGCCGCCAAGCAGTAACGCATTCACGTTTTTGAAGAAAACTGCCTTCTCCTTATCCTTAATCATTTTATTTTACAATGTTTCTCGGTATACTACTACGGAACTATCGGTACACGCTAGTACTGCGCTTCCCTTGACTTCGCTGCTCGACCGTTCCACCAGAACTGAGCCTCCGTATTGCCACCTCCTTAAGTCGTCGACAACAACGGCCATGACAGGCTACGCCTTTCCGGTACTCAATAAATTGAGAGACAAAAAGTATTAAAAATGACAGCAGGAAGTCAAGTGAAGTACCTTTGGAACATTTTTCATTACAAATCATAAAATTATACAAGGAAACGGAACATAAAATACTTAAAATCAATAAATAAATTTAGAAATCATGACACGTTACTGTGTTCCGGTTTGAAGGTGTGGTTGCCGGTGAAATTACAGGCACATGAGACATTCCACCTACCCGTTTCAGAGTTACGGGCGCATACGATGCGACTTGGGTCTTGTCGTACCTTGTAGGGGAGGACCCAAGTCGCATCGGTTGTAATGGGCCGAGGTTACCACTTAACACCAGGTGGGCCGTCGGCTCGTTCCGTAACTGTATTACATGAAAAAAAAAAAAGCTTTGTTTATTATTTCATATTCTCACCGGCCCATATAATCTTCACAAATGTTACTCATACTTCTAATGACATAAATAAGTAGTAGTTCTTCTCGAGACGAACTCCGTACAAAAATACTCTGTGACTATGAACTGAACTTTATGCACAAAGTTCAGTTATAGGACTATAACGTGAATGTTAATTGTCGCCGCAACAGATGGGCCCGACGCGACGCGATGTGGAGTCGGACAATTGTCGCGCCAAACATTCGTAATTATAAAAAGCAAAACGAAATAGTCCCGTTCGGTCGCAGTACATAAATTTCACGTTTGCCTCGGCCGTACTGGCAGCGGATATTAATCAGAGAATATTGAAATATGTTGTTTTTTCGGCCGATTGATAAACGGCCAACTCTTGCCGGATTAAACATTGACGCCGCTTGCTCAATTATAAGTACGTTGGCAGTTGGACTTGACTACTTATGCAGTCATCACAGTAGTGCAGGGAAAAATAGTTTGACTTCTGGTTGAATTACGCGTTGCACTATTGATTATATTAGTATTGCGTTATTTAATAAAACCCAAGCGGTATCTTTTTTAATAAAAACTTACTTTGATTAACGTGCTTCGTTGAAGATTTTGTTGTTATGTCATTGAATTTAGTTTCCAAATGCAATATGAATTTATATTTGCGATTATAATTTGTTCATAAAAAAAAAAAAACATTTTACATCCAGGACAAATATTTATGTGATGAAATGTTTGTTCTGTGTCTAGGTGTTGATATGTATTATATGTATTATTTACATATAAGTATAAGAGTATTAAATCAGTGGTCTGGTTCCCGTGATACAAACTATGCTTAGCTTTCATAC
Source organism: Chesias legatella (assembly GCA_947359385.1). Taxonomy (NCBI): domain Eukaryota; kingdom Metazoa; phylum Arthropoda; class Insecta; order Lepidoptera; family Geometridae; genus Chesias; species Chesias legatella. The sequence goes on from OX375783.1 coordinate 8,588,335, forward strand.
TTCGGGGCTAGATGGCGCTGAGTGAAATGCCCCTATTGTTATTATTATTATTAAAATAGGCATCCGTATTCCTAATAAGACATAAGTAATAAACATGTGTGCAAATTAAGATTTACTCCCCAATATACAACACTTTATCACAGATTTTCCACCCGCATTATTAGCGTAAACACAAAATTGATGGGTAAACTAATTGAATGTTACAGCAATTATGTTAAGGCGCTCATGGTTTACAACGCCATAAAATGTACTTCCGGTCCCCGAAACTGCACCGGAAGTAATAAGCAGTGCAATGCTCGACGTCCATAAATTAAAATAAGCAGTTTTATGAGAAAGGGGAACAGCCTGCGTCTCCCGAATGTACCTTATAATGCTAAAATTCCGTACAATAAACTTATATTTCTAGAAGCTGACTTGTTTGGAGCGTAGGGAAATCCTTATGATCTTCCTAAACAGATCTTCTAAACTTAGTAACTGAATCCTATTAGTTTGTTTTCAGTATAAAACCATCGCCACAGTTTTGAACACTATTCCATGACGTTTTGGTCTGTTGAGTTATCTATATTGGAATCTATCTTTAGATAACTATAGACATACGTTTTTAAAGCCATAAGGTTGCTTCTGAAACAAAAAAAGATAAATTAAATGAAAAAAATAAGGTTTAAGGTAGACAGCTGTTCCGTTTTTTATTACTTTTTGGTAAGGATTTTGTACTGAAGGCCCGCAAACGTATATTATGTGACAACGTACAAGGATTGGAAACCGCTTATTTTCCTGGCGCAAAAACGTGGACCACAATATTAAACATTGCAAAATTCCAGTGAATGCCAATTGCAACTAAATACGGTGGATTACTATCTTTTTCCCACTTATATTTAGGTTTTTCATAGCGTATTAATATTTCATTTTTTTGTTGTTTTTTATTAAGGTGACTATATAGCATGTAACATCCAGTTAGCAATCTAAGTAATATATTGAAATAACGTCTTCGCTTATGTTAGGTTAGTTACCTACTTGCGGAACGGGGGTGCTGAGTTATTTTTGAATTTTTTCAAGGTTTTTTTTATATTAATACCATCAATTGCAACCTTGTAGTTCGACTCAACGTTTCGTGTAACTTTATTCACCCCCTAACTGTCTAATAAATTCACAATAAACTCTAATTATATCCTAAGAGGGTTAAGACAAAACGCATACTAGGAAGATAAACAAATCCCGTAGCGGCGATATGGCGAGGCTCGTTAAATTGAAACTCTTGTAACTGAACAACGAACTTTTATTAAAATAACAAAATTATGCCGTTAATTTGTTTGTAAAACTGCGCAGACGGTAAAAATTACTTATTCAGAGTGTCGGGACCACGGAGTGGGTTGACTTCGGCGAATGTCGCGCGGCTGCTCTATAATTCAGCTGAGAGACGTGCGTCTACGAACTCTACTTCCTCTTGTCTCATTTCAACTGGATATTTATATCGCGTGATCGTAATCGTAGCGTGGATAATGTAAAAATAATGCATTTATGTAAATCACCGACACTTCTTCTTCTTCTTCGAGTCACCGGTTCTATCGAAACAGTGTGGTGAAAGGATTGTAAGTGCGCCTCAACAAGGCTCCTTTCGTGCACTCGACACATGTCTTCGAATTGTTAGTTCTAGGACATGTCGGTTTCCTCACGATGTTTTCCGTCACCGTTTTGAGAACGTGGTATTGCGCACATAAATCTTTCAATCGAATAATTCATAGGTGTACGTCGGGATTTGAACCGGCGACCTCCGGATTGAAACTCGGGGGGTCAGTACCGCTAGACCACCACGCTCTCAAAACCGACACTAGGATAGTGTCAATATCTCAACAATAGTCTTTTGTAAGCTATATTCTCTTCTGGAATGTTAAATCAAAATAATCATTCATCCTTGTTTATAATTTCGTAGTAAAGCGACTATTTCAGTAGTAACCTCATAACTAGGAACGTCTTATGAGGACTGAAATCTACTGAATCTCGTCTACTGAAATGGAGTTTTAGTATTTTTTTTATGTGATTGAGATACGTAACGAGCCGACGGCCCACCTGGTGTTAAGTGGTAACCTCGGCCCATAACAATCGATACGACTTGGGTCCTCCCCTACTTGGTATGACAAGACTAAAGTCGCATGGTATGCGCCCGAAACTCTGAGACGTCTAGGTGGAATGTCTCATGTGCCTGTAATTTCACCGGAAACCACACCTTTCAAACCGGAACACAGTAACGTGAATGCGTTACTGCTTGGGTAGCTGAAATGGGCATGGTGGCAGTACTTCCCCGGACGAACATGGCGTGAGTTCTACTGCTCTTAAATTGCTCATAGTATTTGAGTATATAATTAAGTTTCATTTGCACATAAAAAATGGCTGGCCAAGCTGGGTTACATGACATTTACAACCTCTTCGTATGTGACAAAGGTTTGCGAGTTAGAAAAATATTCGTACATCTACATAACAAAAATATGAACATCTTAACTTTCTTAACTAGGCAACCAGATATTATTAACTGAGATGAGCCTATTACTAAAAGCCGTTAAAACAGAAAAGGCCGTGTGTTGATCCAATATTCATTTGACGCGTTACGCACATCCCGATCATCTATTCCCCGGATTTGTTACCGGAAGATCAACAACAAAACATAGTGAGCCAAAATTACAAAACTCACTTGAAAATCAGAGCAACTGAGAAAATTTAAACAGAAGATTTCAATACAAATCGTAAGCACACGGTGTATGATGATTTATGGCTATTGTGAAAACGACAATAATGCATCGAAGGGGTTGCAATAACTCAATCGCAAAATAATTGCTTTTCTCATATAAGTAAATTTACTTAGTAGTAAAGCCGGCGTCGATGGGCGAACAAATGAAATTAATGCATTTCTCCGGAGAAATAAAATGTCATTAGTTTCGCCCGATGAGCCCGCCCGCGCCGTCCGCCCGCGCCCCGGGCAGGGCGAACCTTCTTGAAGACGTACTTTATTGTCTTGGTTAGTTGTTCTACGATAGTTTCTATTGAGGTAATATATCCGGGTGGGTTTATTACCACATTGTTGCTAAATGCGACTTTTAACTTACACTTATCTGGGAAAGAAAGAGATAACTTTATAGCTATTCTCATTTGACTCACCCAGTCTAGTAGGTTTGGTTTTGACATGACAATGTCTTATAATTCGATAGAGCCGGCTGCACGCACGAAAAAACATGACTCATGCGGCGTTACCTCGCTCTGAGGCGTTCCATGTAAGGCTTGTGCAAGTGCAAGCGAGAGCGCGGAACGAGCGACAAAGAAGCACAATCGGCCTTTGCGTTCGGCAGCGTTCGACATCCGTCTCTCTCCTACTTGAGTGAGCGATGCGTCTGCGTGGACAGCTGCTAATACTTACATTTACATGTTTTGATCGAGTATCAAGTGCAGTGTAAAACTATTAAATTGTAAAAAAAAAATTGACATAATTGTATTTATGCGTACAAATAAATCTAACTTGATCAATTTCATTGTGATTTCCAATTACCTCCTTCTCTATATACATACAAATCTATTAAACAAATGAAATTAAAATTTTCTTTTGAAAAATGCTACCATTCCATCAGTATTTTCTTAAGACGTTGTCATGTTCAACTATCGTCAGTAAACCGACTTTACAGACAACCATTTTTTTTTTTATTCGTAATGTACCAAATAAATTATTTACCTTAATTATTATGAGATGAAATGATTCCAAAAAGATCTAGAAAAGAATCCTTATTTATTTATTTGTAAATTTGTAAATAAAGTACCTATTATTCCATTATAGATACTAGAAAATAATGACGGTAGGCCATACCAAGCAATACCAAGGACCGTAGAGCACAACGGCTGAATTTCATTGGATAATATCATAGTGCCTTGTAAATTACGGGTTCGAGGCAAACACGAGTAGGGGTTATTGTGAGGCCTAGTAACGTCTTACCAAAGTATAGATAAAAAACTTAGCAGTGATGCAACTTTAATTATATAATTAAAAGTTTTTTGATTATTAAGATAACACAAACGTAAGAGAATTAGAAATAATATACTAAAAAAAGTCATATCAGATAACAAAAATCATGATTCCGAAACTCTTTTTATCCCTAATTAGTTTTTTCCATTGTAAAATTAATTCATCAGTTTCACTATCAATTACTTAAACGACCTAAGCAATCTAATATGTAATAAGTGTGAGTAGTATATTTTGTTTTTATTATTGATTACTCCTTTTTATAGATTTTAGATTTTGTTTTAGATTTTTTTTCTCTCTTTTTTTTTTCTTTTTTTAGATTGGGTTAGACCCCAATCTTGCCTGGTGTGATGAGGATGAAACCCATGATAGAATTTGAAACTAGAAGATGTATTCACTCTTGACTCGAAGAAACGTGGCACTGAATAGGAAGGACTGTGACCAAGCAGTGATTTCTCGGTCACATAATATCGTCGATGTTTGACAATGAGAGTTATTGGGGCTTTTTAATAACTTATTCTATTAAGAAATATTATTGTTTGAATAGTTTATTAATTCTGTAAAATGTAAAAAATTGCAAAGCGAAATATAGACTATTACATGCATAAAAATCATTCAAGATTTTAGCCACGTATATTTTATCAAAACCGGATAGTATAAGCCAAATAATCAGTTAATTTTAGGGGGAAAGAGTTCAAATTATGACGCCTCAAAAAACCAGAAGGGATTTTCCAACAATGAAACAGTACCCTTGACCGTTTTCCATTTGTAGTTTTAAGTAAATACAGTGAATCTGACTGATTTTGACAATTTAACAAGCTTTTTTTTATTTTATTAAACGGACGAGCTTACGGGCCACTTCGAAAGTGGTCCCCGTCGCCCATGGACATCTGCAACACCAGAGGCATTGCTAATGCGCTGCCGGCCTTTAAGAAGGGCATTATCTCGTCACTTTTATTTCACTTTCCACATAAGTACGAGACTGTGGTCAAACCTTGCAACTGATCCTTTGACATCAATAACGTAAGGTACGTGATGCTGTGGATAATCTGCTTTCTTCACAGAAACGTAACGTCACAACTGCTTGCAAAGCTATCTTTACTAGGGTCTTATTTTATCTAAATCCTATTTTGTGTCCCGAGCATAAATCGCGCTAAAGCGTGTACATTGCGTGAACATTTTCTTATTTCGGAGCAGACGTGCCAAGAACTGTAAGCACAAGAATGCCCTTCCCCCTTCCTTTATGAAAATATGATCGCACGAGCCAATCTGAGATGATTAAGAAGATAATTCAGTCTGTCACAGATAGTGGTAAATAGACGGAGGACGGATGTGAGCAGAGTGGTCTGTCATGTACTTTAATTTATTAGCTAACTGTTCTAAAGCCAATTAGGGTTGTTTAGGTGAAATTATGTGCCACATACTTTTAGTATACATACATCGAATGGGGAAATTAGGGGTTTCTTGGCTGTTCTCCCCATGGAGGGTCGGATAGGGTTTGAACAGGCATCAAACTTATCGATAAGTACGCGTGACCTTATGTTTTGAATATTGACGTTTCCAAGCCATTTCTTTATGAATTCTATGGAAATAAAGTTTTTGACTTTGACTTTGACTTTTGAATGCTCTATCTGCATGTGTCCCATATGGCTACGCTCGACCCACCATTTGCTATCTATCAAATGGGTGGTCACGTCAGCTCAATAGCAGGAATGGTATTTTATATCACAAGCCTTCACGTTTTTGATTGTAGGGTATTCCATTCTAGTTTTATATGTTCAACTGTAAAACTCAAAATTTGTGTAGCAAACTTGTTCTGTTATTTCTGAAAGAAGTTAAAAAACTGTACAAAAATTCTCTGATATGTGTGATTTACAACGGTTTGATGGTATCTTGAGAGCATACATTTATCTTGAAATTAAATTACAGAGTAAAAAGCCAACCACTCTCTGTTCTAAAAAAATCATAGTGCTTTAGAGAAGTTGTTTCATTTGTACAACATGGTGGTACACTGTAAAATTGGACCGCTGCCATTGCAGTAAAACTGGCTATAAATTTAACTGAAAATGACTCAAATCAGTAGCTTGATTTGTACATACACATTTAGTGGAGGCTAAAAATGTATGATAACACACTTATTATTATTATGATATAATGTAATTTAAGTATAATGGACGCATTCGCGTTACTGTGTTCCGGTTTGAAAGGTATGGTTGCCGGTGAAATTACAGGCACATGAGACATTCCACCTTCACGTCTCACATTTACGGGCGCATACGATGTGACTTGGGTCTTGTCATAACTAGTATGGGAGGTCCCAAGTCGCATCGGCTGTTATGGGCCGAGGTTACCACTTAACACCAGGTGGGCCGTCGGCTCGTTCCGTAAAAGTATTACATAAAAAAAAAAATTCAACGCTTCTATATAATTTAATTCTAAATATAAAATACTTTTAATACTCTATCCCACCCATCATATCGAAAATCCGCAAAAGGAAATTTCTCGTCGTGAATGTGGCATTGCTTAGACTGGCCTAGCTCTTCATTATGTGGGCGTGGGTTCAATTCCCCCCCTATGATAGTCAATGTCTTGATTTAATAATGTATTATATGTATGGGTTTACAAAAATCTATTAATATTAATAACTTTATGGTTATAAGCAGACGTTACTGAAGTAACGTGTGAGTCAGCTGATGCAGTCTTAACCAATGAAATGTGTATACAAGAATTGAAAGAATGAATTTAATTATATTTTTACGTTTATTAAAGCAATGGTTGACTGGCCTTATAGCTCAGTTGTTTGGTAACCCTACCTTCTGCGCTGTAGGTCGTGGGTTCGATCCCCACTCAGGACAAACATTTATGTGACATTTGTAACATTGATGTTTGTTCTGTGTCTGGGTGTTAATATATATTATATGTATGTATTTACAAAAGAAAAGTATGTAAGTATTATATCAGTTGTCTGGTTCCCACGGTACAAGCTATGCTTAGCTTACTTTGGGGCTAGATGGCGCTGTGTGAAATGTCCACCATTATTTATTTATTTATTTATGGTTGAAGTCGATTAAAACTTTAATGAGTGTTATCCTGTAATCCCAATTTGTAAATAAGCGGTTTCATATCCAGCAATATTGGCACGACACGAACACTAAATAATTTGGTTTCGAAATAGAGCGACCATATTCAAATATTACAAGCTCGCCGACGAGACAACAACAGATCGCAGTGTATGCTGTTACACGAGGCATCCACCAATGCTTAGGGCGGGGTTTACGATTCGAGGCAATTCTTCTAATCCATTAGGCTGTCTGATGTTCAACTTTTATGCGGGTCCTACCGCCGAATGTCTCGAAAAACGAGTAACATTGCTCAAATTATTTTCAGTGGGGTTTTTACGATAGTCGTATCTTTTTACACTCACATCATGCGTAGATATGTGCACATAATGTTAAGGTGTGCTATCATGTACGAGTGAAGTATTCATAAATCGAATTCGTGTTTTGAATTGCACTGTTGCGTTTAAGCCTTTCCTGTAAATGAAGTATTTAAAGTCCTGGGATATACACATCAGGAAGTCTCAAAGGGTGTGTACTCAACCATAGTTAGTTCCCTACTCGAGAATGATAATTTCCTCAATTTTTCAATCCATTGTAGGTAATAGGTTACATGCGTTTAAAGTGATGGTAACAAGAAAGTACGGTAAACGACTATACTGCAAGGTCACAAAATTAGTTTTGCATAAGGATTATAGTGCGTCTCAAAGAGCCCACATTTCCTTCTACAACATAAAGTTAATAAAGTTTTCCTAGTAAGAAGAATGATGATTATTGTTATCTGGAGTTGAGTTATTAATGAGATCGAGACATCGGACAAGTTCCATAAATGATAAATAACTATTTATTATGTTATATCTAGGCTACTAGCGTCAGGCAGCGCCACAATGTCTAGAGCTATTAGGCACATTGACTTCCATAGACACAGTTTATTCAGCTTTTCCTTTCCTTCGTAGAAATAATTACTGAAAGAAATATTTTGGGAACGCCGCCACCGCTAGCGTTAAGGACTATTAGAAAATATTGAAAATAATGAAAGATTTTAAATGTCTAACAATTTTTGACATTATAAATATAAAGTTAAATTTAACACGAAGGAACACTGCGACGCAATTTCTTGAAGGAAAAGCTTATTGCGTAATTTCCCATTAGATTTTGAGTGGTATTATGCAGCCGTTGCGTCGCCTATTATCCGGAGTATCTTAGCTCCACAATAAACCGTAGTCTTGCTGCGCTTGGCTTGCGTTGCGACCGTATTTTACACACTTAAAGCTGTTTGTCGTGTCATACCATTATACGGCATGTAAGGCCCGGACTTATTGCCAGCGTTGCGTCGCTACGAGGAATAACTCAGTTTAAATTGTTTTCGGAGTATGAGCCGCTTTATTGCATTACATCGAAACGCTCTCTGTGACTGTACTACTGTCTGCAACTTTGTTCGAAGCTATTATCAAGTAACACTATATCAACAAACGAGAGCGTGGTGGTCTAGCGGTACTGACCCCCGAGTTTCAATCCGGAGGTCGCCGGTTCAAATCCCGACGTGCACCAATGAGTTTTTCGATTGAAAGATTTATGTGCGCAATACCACGTTCTCAAAACGGTGAAGGAAAATATCGTGAGGAAACCGACATGTCCTAGAACTAAAAATTCGAAGACATGTGTCGAGTGCACGAAAGGAGCCTCTTTGAGGCGCACTTACGATCCTTTCACCACACTGGTTCGACAGAACCGGTGACTCGAATAAGAAGAAGAAGACTATATCAACTGCTTCTACGATTCAGCTACGAAATAGCTACGGTATGGATGCGAATACTGACTTTTCGTGGTCTCTATGTCATATTCGTCAATACCTTTCATTTACGCAGCATTACGTGACAACTACGATTACTTGAAAAATTTTCTTGTTGTAAACATTACTTTTGCACATAAATAAATACCACAATTTTAATAAGTATCGTTCAAAAACTATGAAAGTACATGTATATAATTTGTTTGCGAGGGGCTAAGTACGCAATAATAATTTGTCCGTATTACTTTGAATAGCTTTATGATCAATACTTAAATGAATATACGTTTTTCGCAGAATTCTGTTTGATATGGTTTTGTTTGTGAATACAGGAATTACGAAAGTTAACATAAATTCTTTGCCGTCGGGTCTGCAATTTCATTTTAATGGCCCTTTAGACTTTGCCAATAATTATAAGTATGCTGTTTATATATTTTATGACTCCTTTTATTAGTTGCTGTCTAGTTTCTCACATCGCCAGACGACTTTATGATAGCTTTGGAAAAATTAACCCCATAAAAATATAAGGTTACACAGTAAGTTGTTTAGAATTCTTTTCATCGCGTTTTCACAAAATTGAATACGTGAGTTGCAAAAATTCTCTGTCATTTATGTTCATTAAGTAGTTTAATGCCTCAATTTGCAATTTGCCAAATTTTCGTAGTTTTATTAGCAATTATATTGAAAATATTTCTCAATTTGTAAAAAAAAATATGTGTAGTAATGCAGTGAACCATAGCTGAATAACCAATTTTGTAGAATAACTATTTCTCGTCACTTTTATAAATATATATTATAATTCATCTTATATAATAGCATGCTTAGTTTACGTAGGGGCCCAAGTTGCTCGCGTCCGTAAGTGATTACCCTTTGAATCCCTTCACGTGTCCCACGGGTGGTGCGAAAGGAGCAACCCAAAGTAGCAGTAGAACTTGTGCTAAGTTCGCCCAGAGAAGTACTGCCATCAAACCTGGTAATCCGCCGCCAAGTAGTGATGCACTCGTATTGCTGTGTTCCCGTGGAAGGGAGTGGGTGCCGGTGAAATTGCAGGCGCATGAGACGTAACATCCCCGTCTCGGGGTGATGGACGCAACGCAATGCGACTTAGGTCATCTCATACTTTGGTGGAGGACAAGAGTCGTATTGTTGTTGTCTGGGTAGCTGTTACCACTTAACAGAAGGTGGGCCGTCGGCTCGTTCCGTAACAGTATCACATAAAAAAAAAACTATAAGCATAAGCAGACATGAAAAGTATCAATCTGGACCCTGTGATTGTGAACTTAAAGGCATATTTAGACTGGTTCAGTGATTGTTACTTCACTTTTCGGCTTAATATTACCAAATTTAATAAACTGAAAATGTAATTTGTTTGGCGTGTTGTGATTACACGGGTTTCAGCGTAACTGATCTGGTATTTCGTTTGATAATTTATTTTAAGAAAATTGGGAAGATTAAGATTCGATTCCAGCCATAATATATATATAAAAAAATACTTTACAACATTAAAAAATAGTATTAAACAGTCTTCTTTCTTCTTTTCTTCAGTTAACAAACTAAAAATTACAACTGAATTGAGAACCTCCTTTTTTGTGAGTCGGTTAAAAATAAAATAAAACATCTATGCGTGTATATGATAATAAATACTTTTCCAAAGTTAATCCAGTCGTAAGGCAAGGTAGAGAATAAAAAAACTTGGGTGTTGAAACTAAAAGGCATTTCCAAGTAATTTAAGCATGCGGGTACTACATTATCCCGCTAAGTAACATTTGCAAACTCCGAAACTCGTCTGTTTTACTGCTTCTTCATTTTATGTTATGAACACAAACGTGTTAGAAGTATTTACGAATAATAAAAACAGAAAAGTAATGAATCTCGACCACTTCATCTCGCTTTTAATATTTTACGTGACCTCTTAAATTTTAGGTGTTGGTCTGAGGCGGCACTGTTCATTAAGTTCTGATTACCCGAGAACTCAGACGGCATGGATCTGGTTTCTGGCGAACTGCGAAAGTTTTATGATATTATGATTACTTGCATGAGACGCGGTCGTGACGTTGCCAGAAGAATAAGTCAGAGACGAGACATCCTTTTGTTCCATGATTTGTTGGTTTTATCATAAATCGTAGTCATAAATGTAACAGACCTAAGTAGTCAATTGTTACATAATCGTGCTCGCGAAAAAAAAGGAATCCCTCCATTAGGGGTTTCTTGTTTGTTTATTTATTTATTTATTTATTATCACCAACAAAGTACACACCGATTACAATAAACAATATTACCATCTAAACATATCCTTCTTAATGTTACTCTAATTACAGGCGATAGACTTCAAGCAAAAATGAGATTAGCAGTTGAGCGAGAAATACATAATATATATACATTGAATACTTACAAAATGAAATAGAAATACATTACAGAATATTTACAATTACATAATTACACAGTACATAATAGCAGAAATTAATTGAAAATTTAAAATTAAAAAAAAAAAAAAAAAAACAAACCATTTCAATTTACCTATGCGTATATGTTCGTACAAAGAGGTTAAACAGTGAGATAAAAAATTATAATAATAATAATATTTAAACCAAGTACTTTAAAAACTTTGACCTTGGATGATTAGATTAGGGTGATAGACCAACATTATTAGAGTAAAATTACAGATTCAAATGTAGAAAATGTATTTAAAATAAAAATAAATATAAACCATAATTGTACTAATTAAGTCAGATTAAAAATCCTTTTGACTAGAACGGGACACTAAGCTTTTTCTGAACTTACTAAGGAAAACAAGTCAACATTATATTTTTTTGCGTCAGCGTTATAATTTCGGACTAACCTATTTAGAGGTGCACTAAGGCCAAGATTTGTTTTAAACCTATCCATCTGAAAAATGTTAAATCTGGTTGAGCGAGGTAGTCTTGACGGAGCTGAAAAATTAAGACAAGCAAGTAGTTCAGGAGCATCCAGGCAACCGTTCACCAGCTTATAGAGAAATATACTGTCAAGTGTATCCCTGCGATCTTCTAACGTAGTCATATTAAAAAATCGAAGCCGCTCTTTATAACTCAAAAGAACTTTGCCTTTATTACAAGAATATGTAAGGTGCCACATGAACCTTTTTTGTACACTTTCGAGTCTATTCTTGTAAACGTCATAAAATGGGTTCCACGCGACGAAACAATATTCCAAATTACTCCTGACTAAGGAATTAAATAGCAAAATTTTTATTTTAGGGGATTTAAAATCCCTAGAGTTTCTGAACACAAAACCAAGGCATTTGAATGCTTTTGCGGCAATTGTGTGGTAGTGCAGGTTAAAACGCAGCTTGCTATCCAGTAATATACCCAGGTCTCTAATATGGTCGACCTGTACCAGAGGTTCATTTTCTGAGATATATTTAGCGTTATATCCAGAGTGGCCTCTAGAGAATCTCATAGAAAAGCATTTGTTTATGTTCAATGTCATGTTGTTGGTTAAACACCAACGGCCTAAGCGATCCAGGTCCTCTTGAAGCATATATGCGTCTTCATGATTATTAACTTCTCTATAAAACTTAAGGTCGTCGGCGTACAGAGAATAATTTGAATTCAAAAAACAACTACAGATGTCATTAATAAAAACATTAAAAAAGAGTGGGCCTAAGTGTGACCCTTGGGGTTCACCAGAATTTCCCTGAAATTGGACAGAAGAATACCCATTAGCCACAACTTTGGACTTTCTATCGGTTAAATATGATCCACACCAAGACAGCAAGGAACCACTGATACCATATGCGGCAAGTTTGCGAAGGAGGACCTCATGGTGTACACGATCAAATGCCTTGCTGAAATCAGCGTAGATCACATCAACAGATGAGCGTTTATCAAGTGTGAGTGATATATTATTAACGAACGTTACAAGATTTGTAGCAGTAGATTTTTGTTTTGTAAAGCCGTGCTGTTGGGGAGTTAAAATCTGTTTAAAGTGCCACGACAGAATGGGATGTAGCAGTTTTTCAAAGACTTTCGCAAATGTGGACAGTAAGGAGATGGGCCTATAATTTTGAACAAGCTGGTTGTCGCCAGTTTTTAATAACGGGACTACTAAAGCATCTTTCCATAAAGAAGGAAAGGTGCCTGTGTCAATAGATTTATTGTAGATTAAGCAAAGTGGGTGCGCCAGACCAATAGCGCATCGAACTACGAAAACCGAAGGTATCCCATCAGACCCTGCACCCTTGAAATGATTGAGTCTTTTTAAAATCTTTAAAACCTGATCATCCTTAAACTTGATAGAAGTTATGTAATTGTTCGTCAAATTTTGAATACTGGGTCCAGATCTAGTGAGGTTATCGGACACATATACCGAAGAGAAATATTTAGCAAAGAGATTGCAGATGTCAGTTCCATTGGAGGCGGTATCTTGCTGATAAGTCATCTGACCCGGGTAACTACTGCAACTCTTTTTTTTATTTTTTATGAAGGACCAGAAAAGCCTAGGATTCGAGTGCATACTACATTCAAGACGTGAGATATAAGCGTTGTAACACTCTGTAATAAGGTGATTAGTACGTTTTCTAGCCAGTTCAAAGGAGATAAGGTCACGTGGATTATAGTTGAATTTTTTGAGTTTTTGTCGGTATTTATATTTTTCATGCAACCTATTAATGAGTTCAAAAGAGAACCAAACTGGATATTTTTGATTGCGCGGTTTTCTCTTTGGAACATGTTTCATTATAGCATTGTGAATATGGCCGTAAAAAAGATCAAGCATATCATTAACAGACTCGCAGTTATCGAATTCATCTTCCCAGCAAATTCCGTTTAGTTCATGAATGATCTCATTATAGTCACCTTTTTGGAAGCAGAATTTAATTTTTGTTCTTCCCCATGGAGGGTCGGATAGGGTTTGAACAGGCATCAAACTTATCGATAAGTACTCGTGACCTTATGTTTTGAATATTGACGTTTCCAAGCCATTTATTTATGAATTCTATGGAAATAAAGTTTTTGACTTTGACTTTGACTTTATGGATATGGTTTCATTTTTATCCATGGCAAAAATACATGACATTGATTTATTATATTCTCTAGTTGGGAACTCATTCCGGTTTTTATCTTAAGCTATGTGTTTAAATTTTTTTTATTTACTTTGGTATTCGTTGTTTACAAATGAATAATGCTAATCTTTAAATACCTGATAATACTGTTATTTAGTTGCCATGCTAGGTTTACCTGGGTTTACATCTACTAATAAATTGCTTAAGTATAGATATTTAATCTTTTAAGCAGATAGGTCTTTGCCCCTATAAGTATTAGTAAAATATTTTTCCCTACTCAGTATATTATTCTGCAAACGGAATATTTATTGCATCAATATATTTTCAGCTAAACAGTTACTTCAACTATATAAATACATTTTTATTCGAAAATCAAGCATCAAACATCGTAATATAAACTATCTCGGTTTTGTACACTTCAAAAATAGGAATCAAGAATATTTCATTTTAATAATATTAAGTTTTTAAACCGATAGCTTTTTGCATTTAATATATAGCGGAGTATTTTGAGTGTTAAACAACTTTTGATTGACAAAATTGGGGATCAAATCATCGATCAGGGTTTAATAGGGCGAAGCCTTTCCCAGCAGTATTACTACTGCTGGGAAAGGCAATGGCTAGGATAGTGGATCTATAAATTAACAAGTACTTTTTAAAGTTTGTGCATTTGTTATTTTTCAGTTTACAAGTAAGTAATGCACATTGGCTGCTTTCTTAGAAAGGAAAAATGAAATCCATAAGGTCGATGTAGGTGGCATATATTCATCTCACCCTTATCTATGACAGGCTTGCGAGGAAACCAAGCATGATACAGTTCATTCTTTCCTTATGGCAGTACGTGTTAATGACACAGTACCTCCAGGTTTTATCAACACATGCTGTCTCGAATCTTATTAACTTTATGATAGAGTAGTCATTCATGTAGTCATATGTACCTAGTATCATTTCATGTATACTTGAGAGCGTGGTGGTCTAGCCGTACTGACCCTCGAGTTTCAATCCGGAGGTCGCTGGTTTAAATCCCGACGTGCACCTATGAGTTTTTCGATTGAAAGATTTATGTGTAATACCACGTTCTCAAAACGGTGAAGGAAAACATCGTGAGGAAACCGACATGTCCTAGAACTAACAATTCGAAGACATGTGTCGAGTGCACGAAAGGAGCCTCTTTGAGGCGTACTTACAATCCTTTCACCACACTGGTTCGACAGAACCGGTGACTCGAAGAAGAAGAATGTATATTTGACTATTTCTTTTTATACCACTTTTAAAGTCCGGTAGATTTTCATGTTAAGGTTCTATGTAATATTAAAAGCAAATTAATATAATTCCTGTTTCCCATAGGGGTAGGCAGGGAGCATGATATTCCACCTGCTACGATCGTGACGTACTTTATTTTCTTTATCCAGTCCTAATACGTAAATTACTTTGGTCTTTTATCTATTACCAACCTACATACAATATATATATCTGATGCATTGGAAAAGCTGCAACCTATCGCCACATCAAGAAGACAAAAGTTGCAAAGATAAAAATATTGTCTGTCGACGACAATTTCGATGCATTATTAATATTTACCTTTGCATAGTCCAAATAAAGACTGCATTCATATTCACCCCACGAAAACAAGTAGATAAAAATGCAAACATGCGCAATTGTGTCTCAAACGAAGGAGGGCCGCGTTCACATACCAACGCGAAAATACTATTTTTGTTTGTTGATTTTATTAGTTTTATTAAAAGAAATAATTGGTCTAGTCGATGCTTCTATCTACGGGCTATTTATTTTTTATCTAAACAAATAAATAAAATTGGAGTGTCTATTTGTAATATTAAAATAACCGCTTTTTACTAAGTGCATATGGATGTATACACGGTGCATATACCAAAATATCATTTTTTAGAATTTCTGTCTGTCCGTCTGTTTGTTCAGGATAATCTCTGAAATGGCTGGACCGATTTTGACGGGACTTTCACTGGCAGATAGCTGATGTAACAAGGAGTAACTTAGGCTACTTTTCCGAGTGGTAAAATAGGGGTGCGTGATAAAACCGAATTCCACGCGGACGAAGTCGCGGGCAATAGCTAGTAGTATAATAAAGCCGCTTGCGTACTCTCCGGAAAATTTCCAGCAGAGTATTTATTAAGGTAATACCCATGTTTGAAGATTCAACTCCCAAAACAGGTTTTATATTTGAAGCAGACATGGCACAATCATCACTTGACACTAAGATAGCGAATTGGCTTCCTAAAAGTGGACGTGGAGACTAGCTTCATCAATTCACTCACATTTATATCAAATATATAAAGAGTATACAATGGAATTAAGAGCAGTAGAACTCACGCCAAGTTCGTCCGGGGAAGTACTGCCACCATGCCCATTTCTGCCGCCAAGCAGTAACGCATTCACGTTACTGTGTTCCGGTTTGAAAGGTGTGGTTTCCGGTGAAATTACAGGCACATGAGACATTCCACCTACACGTCTCAGAGTTACGGGCGCATACGATGCGACTTGAGTCTTGTCATACCAAGGGGGAGGACCCAAGTCGCATCGATTGTTATGGGCCGAGGTTACCACTTAACACCAGGTGGGCCGTCGGCTCGTTCCGTATCTCAATCACATAAAAAAAAAATGGAATCGGTTTCGGTGTGAACACAGTCGCAGCTGGTCGCTCAGGCCGCTTCCGAGGCGAAAGTATTCCGGACGCAAATGTTCCTGCTCATATGAATTTAGATCGGCCGCCGTATTACAGGGAAGTAAAACTATTGGGAGACAGGTAAATCGAACTTTGTACAAAGGGTGGAGGCATGGCAGGTCCGGAATGCGGCCAGTTCGGAACACAAGGCGCACTCATGCGGATATAAGAACATCCGATATCATAATAGAATTTGGAAAAAGAGTAAGCGATCAATGGCGAGTTTGAGAGATACTGTGGTAGGGAGGGTAGGTTTCTGCACTGTATTTCTTTTTGGGGAGCGCCCCGAACTAAGAGCTTGCGATCTGTCTAACATTATTATTATATTTGCACTGATAAACACAAATTAATATTAATTATAAATTACTAAAATTGTGTTTGAAAGAAGCATCTATTTATTAATTTGGGTACCATTACAGCAATATTCATCTATTTTAAATTTATTTTTTGATCAGTATCTGACTCATCAAAACCACGATAAAATAAGTCTAATTACCAATACTTACATATAAATACATACTAACACCCAGACAGAAAAAACATCAATGCTTGTCACAAAAATGTTTGTCCTGGGTGGGAATCTAACCCACGACCCACACCGCAGAAGGCAGAGTTACTACCAACTGAGCTGGTGATATTAAGTCAAATGAAATACTGTTAGTTGCAACAAAAACTTTTGCAAATCTTATTATGTGACCAGATCTAATCAACAATTTTTAAGAAAAATAATGGAACTTTGTCACTAGTCTCAGGCTAGTTCGTTCCTTAGAGGAATACCATGATAATGTTGCATTTAATAGTTTCTAAAATAAATAATATTACTTTGATAACTTGACTTGTATATATCGTGGCGGGAATTTTGTACCGGGATATAAATTTTCATAGCAGGAGGGCATTGAGCGGCCGCGGCGGCGGCTGATACGATTTCCGGCCCACTTTTATCGGCGCTTCCTGAAAGATAAATCCAAGTTAGAGCGATGCAGCCTCATGTGTGGACATGGTTTCTTAATGTACAAATTGAACAGTAATATAATATTAACAACGCATTCACAATTTTGGTCTAAGCGGTTCATGTTAAGAGCATTGATCATTTCAAAATAAATTTAAGTTTAAAAATTTAAGTTTTCTCTGACGAACTGAAACTGTCTCTTAAAAAGACAAAACACTAATCCACTGCTTAAGTACGTTTATAAGGCCCGTTATATCTTGTATAGTGAATCCATTCTAAATTATAATAACTGAAAAAACAATCAACCTAATTTCCACATTCGGGTGAACAGAGACGAATATAAAATGAAATTTTCATTACATAAAGCGGAAGAGACTGATCACAGGTAAATGAAATAAAGCCTGTCCACTCCATTTATTAAGACATGCATCGCAATTATACGATGCATAGAATGTCGTCTGAATTTCAATTTGAGATTTCATAACTATTATGACTAGTATCATTACTGATTTAGGTATGATGATCATAGGTACCTAAATAAAAAAAAACTATAAATATGACAAATATGTTTAGATATTTCTTACTCCTTGACATGTCAAAATACTGAACAGATTTATCTGAAATCTTAAACCCTATCTAGTAGGGGACTAGGTACGACAAGACCCAATTCGCATCGTATGCGCCCGTAACTCTGAGTCGTGTCAGTGGTATGTCTCATGTGCATGTAATTTCACCGGCAACCACACCTTTCAAACCGGAACACAGTAACGCGAACGCGTCACTGCTTGGCGGCAAAAATGGGCATGGTGATTTTATAGGCACGAAGTTAGGGATAATTTTCCGAGGGGTAAAATAGAGTTGCGTGATAAAACCAAATTCCACGCGGACCTAATCGCGGGCACCGGCTAGTGTGAAATTTAATTAAACGTATACACAATGCACAACTTTACAAATGAAAAATATTTAATTCTCCACTGGGAATACGTCTGAAGATGATAAGTACTGAAGTGATCCAGCTGTTGTCTTGGCTGAGCTGTGGCCGACGACGCTGGTTCTAAACAACAGGTCTGCCCTCATGTTTATAAATAAATTATGAATGTTTACCGCCACGTTACGCTTTACTTAGACATAATTATTTTAATCTGACTCCGAGAAGGCAATTTAGTGGAATTGATGCTAAAGGCCAAAAGAGTGGCCCCTATAATCTCCACAAAGATTAACATTATGTTAAAAGTTCTTAGTTGAGGGCTGTGTAATGCAACCTATATGTTTAAGGTTTTTAACAGAGCTAATGATATGTACCTACTTGATGCAATGCCAGCCCCTACCTTAGCCGCTTTCTATAAGTGGTCGTATGCTTGACTCTTTACTTAGCATGAAAAAAAAACACACATGTAAGACACATTTAGGGGTTCAAAGGGTTATCACCTACGGACGCGAGCAACGTGGCCCCCCAAGCTGTTGTCGGATGTGTGAAATTCTAGTTATTGAAGTATTTTTCATTCATTCTACCATTGGGCTCTGTACTAATTACAAGAGATTTTCTTATCCATATATGGTTCGTTTTAACTATATAAATGTCTCATATAGCACAAATATGCAAGCGAGTCACTTACAATACATTATATTTATTATGTCATCGGTCTTAATTGAACAGTTAAATGGTCAGAAAGAAGGAAAGAGAGACCATAATTCGCCTAAATTGTATTATTTGAACCCGCAGATACCTAATTCATCTCAATTTAACAAATAAACTTCAATTTTGTGCTTTTATTTCTACTAGAGTTTTATAATAAGCGGACTCGAAAACCCAAAAGATTGAGCCGCATCAAATATGCAGCAGGCCAAAATCCTTTTTGCGGGTGGAGATTCACTTCAAGTGGCCATGCATACATTGCTTTTAAAATATAGAGGTTCTAGAAAATACTTAAAAGGAAAATTTATAGGTACATACATTATGTTTCCACTACTTACACTATGTTTTGAATATTGACGTTTCCAAGCCATTTCTTTATGAATTCTATGGAAATAAAGTTTTTGACTTTGACTTTGACTTATAGTAGGTGCAGCATATAGCTTATATCAATATAATCATAAATTTAATTTCAATCAATATTGCGTATCACCTTTGCGTGTGGTGTTGCGGGTAGACAGAGAGAAAACTCTAATGGTCTACCCGGTAGACTCTACCGGAAGAAAAGTGTAAGCTGTGCTCTTTACTGCGAGGAAACCGTGGTGTACACACCACTAGTGACGTCTGATTTCCCACGACAGTGTAACCAAAAAGGTCAAAATTGGCCCATTGAAAAAAATTGAATGACTGGCCTCATAGCTCAGTTGGTTATTAACCCTAGGTACCTTCTGCGCTGTAGGTCGTGGGTTCGATCCCCACTCAGGACCAACATTTATGTGACATTTGTAACATTGATGTTTGTGCTGTGTCTGGGTGTTAATATGTATTATATGTATGTATTTACAAAAGAAAAGTATATAAGTATTATATTAGTTGTCTGGTTCCCATGAAACAAGCTATGCTTAGCTTACTTTGGGGCTAGATGGCGCTGTGTGAAATGTCCACCATTATTATTATTATTATTATTATTGCGCATCTGCCTACTCATTTAGGAGGAATTGTGTAAATCTATAAATAAATAATGGTGGACATTTCACACAGCGCTATCTAGCCCTAAAGTAAGCTAAACATAGTCATGTTCCAATGTCATGGGAACCAGACAACTGATACATAACGTTTATGTTTTTTTTTTTGTAATTACATACATATAATTCATATTAACACCCAGACACAGAACAAACATCTATGTTTCTCACACAAATGTTTGTCCTGAGTGGGGATCGAATCCACGACCTACAGCGCAGAAGATAGCAGAGCTGTGAGGGCAGTCAGCCTGTTTGTATGTATCTATATTTTTAAGAAGCGATGTAAAATAATTTAACAGAATGAAATATTCTTAATTACAAACTCATGGACAAAGCATTACGAGAAAGCTTTACGGTCTTAAAAATTAGTGAAACTCTATTAGCGAGATGTTCGGGCAAACGAATTTGCGTTATCGCCTTCGCCGAGCGGGACATGCGTGGAATACTAACTACGTACCTAAAGGTTAGTTCACACTGGAGTTACTAGTGGCTCGCCCCCTACTGCGACCTCGTTATGTAGTCTGTATTATATTATCACAGATGCTATGAAAAATACTTACTGAAGATCTGACAGTGACATCTATATAGTTAGATTTTGAGGTAGAATCACTATTTTACACTTTAAATTAAACAGTGGTAGGTACCAGAAGATATAAGTAACGACCTCAAATCTAATTGAATTATTAGTATTAGGAGGATTAATTAGTTTAGTATTTGTAAGTCGCGTGATTTGGAGGCTAAATACCATAAATAAATAATAATAATAAATAAATAATGGTGGACATTTCACACAGCGCCATCTAGCCCCAAAGTAAGCTATGCATAGCTTGTATCATGGGAACCAGACAACTGTTATAATACTTATATACTTTTCTTTTATTAAATACATACATATAATACATTATAACACCCAGACACAGAACAAACATCAATGTTACAAATGTCATATAAATGTTTGTCCTGAGTGGGGATCGAACCCGCGACCTACAGCGCAGAAGGTAGGGTTACTAACCAACTGAGCTATGAGGCCAGTCAAGTGAGACCATGTTCAAAAAGATGAAATCTTGAGGTACATTTTTTATCTGAGAAACAGAAATTCCAAGATATGTGAGATCTATTTCCATTCGGATCGAAATCCCATGATTTTGAGCCCATTAATTTTCAATTCATTTTCATAGGTCCTTTCATTACAAGCAAGGTTGGTCTTAACTAGACAGGTTATACAGGGTGTCCGGTAATGAATGCATAACCTTGAAATGGGTCTTAGTAGAACTATTGGGGATTCGGACAAAATATCAAATAAAAAAAAACAAGTAGTATCAAAAAAAAAAAAAACAAAACAAATAAAACAAAAATCAAAACATCGATATTATTTAAAAAATACATATCTTTGATACTACTTGCTTTTTTTTTATTTGATATTTTTTTCGAATCCCAATAATATATAAATCTACTAAGACCCATTTCAAGGTTATCCATTCATTACCGGACAGCCTGTATAAGTCTTTAGAATGCGATTGGTTCTGTTAGGTTGTGGGCTGCAGTGTGAACGCGCCTTTACACTAAGGCCGAACTTGCTTCTCATGTAATTACTTCTTTAAACGAAACCGCCATCGGGGGAGGATACGGCCACTTTTGTCCGGGGCACGGTTCCGATAATCTAGTTATGCGTTGCTTCCCCGAGGTCTTGAACGTTTTTATAACCGGATGCGTACGTGTTACTGGCGTATAGTTTGGATGGGTTGCTAGGTTAACTTACACAGGATTTTCATCTAGGATAATGCATGTGGGAATACGGTTGCTTTAAACATTTACAGTTTCTTAAGATATGAAACGTATGATCATATGGGAGAGTACAAGTGGCGTGGATACACTCGAACCCCAAATTTTTAAGGACACCCTCAGTGAATGTATATTTATATAAATTTTCTTATGAGACATTAAATAAAGGAAAACAGGAAAACTACAAACCTATTATACCTATATATTATTGTAACGAGAAATAAATCTTGTTTTTAGAGTTTGTACCAAACACTAAAGAAGAAAAGCTAACATTCTCTAAAATAACTCAATCACAATGCTATTTACCCGCAATATATTGGCAGATGTAACATTTTAAACTCAGCAATGTTTCAATACACTGGTCAATACACTGTACACAAAAGTATACATCTTTGAGACATGTTGTTTAGCCATTATAAACTGAATAGACCTGACTCAGCCTTTACGTCCCTAAGATGTTATGATTGTACTACAAGAAGAGACACATTTTCCCGTGTTTGATAGTATTAAAAAATAAGTGATTATTTTTACTAATAGGGTAATTTCACGTTTAATATCAGTTTAAAGTTTTAAAACGTCCTACTTTGGTATTGGTATAGTAGACATAAAGATAGACATACATTTATTTACTCAAGTAGCACACAATACATTATATAACAATTTAGCAGAAGGGAAACATAAAAAAAACAATGTACACAAAGAAATTATAAAAAAAACACCAAAAATAACTTCAAAATAACATCGAAATAGTAAAAGAAGTACAAAACAAGACCTAATATAATGTGTGCTACGCCAGCAAATAGGTTTCAGCTCAGCATTATGCCCACTGTTTTGGCAGTGGACGCTGTTATTCTGCCGAAACCACTTCAAGTGGCCACAAGACCCTGTCAGACAAGCGCTACAATATATATATATATATATATATATTGTAATATGGGAACCAGACTACTGATAGACTACATATTTTTTTTTGTAAATACATACACATAATAAATATTAACACCCAGACACAGAACAAACACCTATCTTCGTCACACAAATGTTGGTCCTGGGTGGGAATTGAACCCACGATGTACAGCGCAGAAGGCGTATTCACTATCAAGCGAGGTGTGAGGCCTGTCACTTGAAATAAATGGAACGTCCCTCTTTTATATTATCTTTAACTTCAACGAAAGTCAATAGTGATAGATAAATCATATGTTAAAATAAATTATAAAAGATAACTTTTAATTTTATTTATTTCGTTAATCCAACAGGTTATACAGTGTCCTTACAAACTTTAAAAAGAAATAGCTAGCCACATACACACATTTTTTTCAATAATGGTGGACATTTCACACATCGCCATCTAGCCCCAAAGTAAACTAAGCACAGCTTGTATCATGGGAACTAGACAACTTATATACTTTTGTTTTGTAAATACATACATATAATACATATTAACACCCAGACACAGAACAAACATCAATGTTACAAATGTATTATGTATTATATATATAGGTATATGATGCAAACGAAGTTTCTTTTATACTTCCAGCTAAACTTATATCCTCGTGGAAGGCAGTCGCTGTCGTCATAAAGGCAAGATACGCGTGCATCGTAAACTCAAACAAGGCTTAGTGTGTATGTGGCCTGCTGCCATACATATGACCCGAGAGATCCGATGGATTACAATGCCCACGATATTGCTTGCACCAGCTTACACCTTACTAATGAAATATGTATCGAAGAGGGTCAATGTTTAGTCTTCTAAGCTCCTACTCCTACTTAGTCCTTGGATGGGATCAACGGCTGTAAGAAATATTTATTTATTAAAGTACCAACAGCTACAAATTTATGATTTAAAAATAAAACGAAATAAAAAGTATATACAGCCAATTAAAGGTATCTCTAGCTTAAACATAAGCATAAAGCTAAAAAAAGACGTGTGGCACTCGGAGACTGCCGCGGTAAAGCTATTGCGCGTGATATTTCAAAAAGTCATTAAAAGTTCTGGTATTTATCGATAGATGGAAAAACTAAAAAGTATCACCGCTGTGCCGGTCGAAGTGGGGGGTGTTAGGTTTTTTACGTTACGGAATTTCTGGATTCGGTCTCCACGCTCAAGGCCCGCGATAGAAGCTATGCAATAGCTTAAAAATAAAAATATTGATTAATATTTTTTGTATTTTTATGTATTTCCAACTTTATAAAACATTATTTTGGATGTCCCTTTGTTTGTATACCTGAGACTTTTGTTTATTCACTCATATTAGTAAATTAAACGTGCTCAAATTATTTATAATGATATTATAGGAACTGTACTTGTATGTAAATCACGTTACAAATTAAAATATTTAGCGTGATTCATAGTCGCTGAAAACCAGCGCGGCAGAGCTGCGAAGCTCTTGCATTATGCTGAGTGACGACCAATTTAACATCGAGATAGTGATATAAGAGCCAAATTGCCATAAATTACAGTTTTGTATTAAAATGTGAGGCTGTTTTAAGTCATGCGTTTAAAAAAAAATGTGTTGGCAACCTATTCCAGATAACTTCAACCATAAAATAATATCAGTAGTTTTACATACTAAAGCACAGAAATAGTTACTAGTAGACATTAAATTACCTGTACACACAAAGCAGTTGAGTGGGCCAAAAGGGTCTCAGCAAAGTGCCGAACACACTGAAAAAGATTGCAAAGCTGGTATTGAAGCATGGCCCAGAGGTAGACAAGGTCCATACTTGCTTCAGAACTAAAGGTATCATATTTTGTAAGAAAGTAATTAAAATAAAACCAAATACATGTTATGTACGTATACAAATGTACGTTAAACAAATATTTTGACATACAAGCTACTCAAATATCGAAGAAAGCTTTAAGAATTATTAATTTATCAATATATTATACCAGACTTATCGGCAAGCCATCTTTCACAAAGCAATAATGCACTGTTTCGGTTCGTAAGGTATGGGTGCGGGTAAAATCACAGCAGGTACCGTCTATATGTCTAAGAGTGACCCATAAGATCGAGTGGGATATAAAAATATTTTATTTTATATAAGTCTTCAATAGTGTTTTTTAATTAAGACAAGGCTATATATATGGCTATATAGGCTATACGTAATGTCATTAATAAATAACTAAATTCAGTAATGTAAAGTTTTATCAGAAAAAACAACAGTTGGGTAAATAAACACCAATAAGATGGAAACATTACTGAGAAAAGCGTAGCGTTAATGGCTTCATTAAAAGGATTTCAAATGGATAATTTGAAGCTTAAACATATCCAGAGCTAATAAAAATAAAGCTTGTTAACTTAATACACCCTGGTAGTATTTATGAATTTTAAGCTCAAATGAAGCAAGTAGCTTTGGATTCAATTTTGATTTCATTTTTGGCTGGACTTTTTTTACGAGCATCAAAATCGTACGCTATTGAAAATAAAATATTTTTTGTGATATTTGTAATAATTGTTTTCTATTGCTCATTTGTAGAAATTCAAATTATTTCTTCTAATTTTTGTGCCAAAATATTGGTTTACATTTTTTTATATAATCGTCAAAAATAATACTGATTTGATAGAAATATCACAAAAGATGGTACCGTAAACTCGGTTAAGTAGCATTCGATACATTTTTATAATTTTCAATTTAATTTGTATGATTAAATTATCTCTGTATACAAATAAATAGATATTTTTAAAACGAGTATTAACATAAATTTGATGTCACAAAACGACCTGTTGTTAAATAATTTTACCAAACTTTGCTCAATTTTAACCAGGCTTTGATGGTAATAACTATGGGTAAATCACTTATTATTACGTAAAGTTGTGTATAAAACTTAACCAAGAGCACGCCGTAATTCAGTCACATTAATTGAGTAAAACCAAATGCATTAGTGGTATATTTGAGTAACAGCATTAGACAATTTCCTGTGACGGTCCCCTGCGGCGACAAGATGACCTCCTGCGGTCCTTTGTAATCACACTTTACTTTTATTGCCAATATTATCAGTAAATAGAATCGGCAAAGTGGTAAAAGGGAACATTTTTTTCCTAAAATGCTCTCCTTATAAAGATATCAACTTTTGTTTTAGATGATAATTTGCAAAGTTCGCGAGAGATGGCGTTAGTGTAAGAAGAAATTTGGAACTACTACAGTGTCATAGTCTCGAAGAGTATACCTTGTACGTGAATCCTTGGATTCATTATTAATTTATGGAAATATGTAATAATAAAACTTATCCGACTTATATTTACAAAATCTACTTACTAATTAGTCTGTGTTAGTTCTTTGTATCTAATATCAGCTTATTAGTTATTTAAGCAGAAAAGTTCCTACAATCTTATTTGATAAGACAACAATACTATTGTTGATTCAACAGAATAGGAATTACGAAAGCAAACTCCTTGACTTAAACAATACCCAAGTAAGCATGTTACTTGAAGGCCCAACTTATCTGCTCGGTGGAAGCTCTAAAGTGTCTAAGTTACAAGCTTCCTGAGACGAAGCCGGCGTTGAATAGAGTACACTTCTGTCACCGTAAAAAGAAAATATTTTGTTCCCAGAATGTCGGCCATCACCATTACCGTGCGTAATTTTTTTCGTATGCGCCATTCTGATGGCTGTACTTTTATGCCTTCCCGCCGTAAAGACAAAAGGGACTTAGGAGTAAAATCACGTACATTTTTTGCAACTTACTTAGGAGAGATTCAGCCCCTTTCCTTCATGTTAATATTTTCTGGGAAAACATTGTGGGGACAACCTATGGAAATTACATTTAGATATTTGCTCAAAACGCGAGTGTGGGTAGGGATATTATATTTTACGTGCATGGAATGTAATAAAATGTTTAGGACACAACGCGAATTCCGTGGTGCTGCTGTACCCTAAACAAGTTTAAACCGCTGGTTTAATTAATTGCAGTCTTACGGTACAGAAAGAGTACTGATCCTAATCTTTGTCTATTTTTCCAAAACAGACGTGGATTTTAGCAGTTTGAATTTCAGCCAATATTTAACTATCTTGCTGTATCAATATATAATGTTAATTATGACATGGAGTTACTGCGTACGATATGCAACGGCTGCTTCACGTATCTTCCAGCAAGGAGCCCTCAGTCGGAGAGTAATAGAAAAGTGATGAAAATATAAGTAGTGTACCAGTTATTCGCACCTAACATGTGGCCAACCAGAAATATAGGTGAATGCCGATTGAAATGTAAATGAGCGCCTCGATTTCAAACTTTCTTTTCCGACCGAAATCTCATTTACTTTTAATAAAGGTTTTTTTGTGTAAGTTCCTTATCGCATTTGCGTGTTGGTTATTTGTCTCATAAGGTACTTCAAGAAGGCACTCAGGATATCAAGAATAATGTTATTTTGTTGTTATTTAGATCTTGTAGGTAATACTTAGACAAAAATTGTGGCATGTATTATGTTAATCCATAATACCTGCTATATACATATATTACTGTGATCCAATTTGAAACTTGCGGTTGCCGGTGAACTTAAACCTATGCCATTCCACCTTAAGGTCTCAAAGTTACGGGAACAATAAAAAGACTTGGGTCTTCCCACACCTAAGTAGTGGAGGACATACTATACCCACTATATAGGGAATTCTATTGACCTAAAGACACAAAAAAAAAAGTATTTCTTTACGAAATGCTCGAATTAGTCAAAAATATAAATGTGTAGGTCACGCGAACTTACAACTAAATTAGGAAGCTATTTAAACCAATGGAAGTGCCAACTGAAAACTTCATAGGCAAAATAGAAATTGGATATCAAATTATTGTTTTTAATATTTAAATATTTAGTTAAACTCTCGGGCTAAAGACAAAAAAAAAACATTTATTTTTACCATTAAAATTATTTTTTTGTGAAGACATAAGATAGACACATTGCCAATCTCAACTAAAAATATAAATAAATATCTGAACAGTAATCCAAAGCAATAAAAATGGTCAATATAAAGAATTCAAACACTCAACCAGGATATTGCTTTTAAGCTTCGATTGAGCAGACGAGTGGTCAATAACTGGAATGGGCGCGTGAGATGATTTCATATCTCTATCCTTGCGTTACTATTGCCCCCACTTACAAAGAGGATCCTGTAAAACTTGAACACAGTAAGTTAGTACGAGTATAGTTATTGCAGAGTTAGTACGAGCTTAGTAACGAATGCTGAGAATTTGCCACTTACAATTACTACAATATACACCCGAGCAACTGAATCGACTCAAGCCGTACTTTAAGCCCATTAAGAGCAGTAGAACTCTCGCCAAGTTCGTCTGGGGAAGTACTGCCATCATGCCCTTTTCTGCCGCCAAGCAGTAACGCATTCGCGTTACTGTGTTCCGGTTTGAAAGGTGTGGTTGCCGGTGAAATTACAGGCACATGAGACATTCCACCTTCACGTCTCACATTTACGGGCGCATACGGTGCGACTTGGGTCTTGTCATACCTAGTATGGGAGTACCCAAGTCGCATCGGCTGTTATGGGCCGAGGTTACTTAACACCAGGTGGGCCGTCGGCTCGTTCTGTAACTATATTACATAAAAAAAAAAAATGATGAACTTAAAGTTTAATCTTAGATCTTGGATGTTTATTGTTTTCATTCTAACTTTAAAGGATATCTTAGTGCAGAGGCGTGAGTATGTAAGCGCTCTACTTTCTATCGTAAGAAATGATAGATATAGTTCAACCGTATCTAAATACAGACGGCTTTCATCAACGTCAGATTATCTGGAATAACGGGATTTCGACCGTGAGTCATAGCTCTCTAGGGCAGCTGTGACTCATACTTTCAAGGTTCATGACTGTTAGGATTCCCGACTTCCTCGATCGAAACTTGCCTTGATAAATAATCCGGTTTAGCGAGTTATTCTACAACCCTTCCGTCCAAATTTTTGACTACAAATCATGGCTCAGCAGTCCTGAAATACAGGTTATAAACTCAAAAGATTTTCGTGGCTTCTTGTTATGTATAAATTTTAAATCTTAACGGATAAAATTGTTTATTATGAGATGTTCTTTTTCCATTATTTGAGTCACTGGTCCTCTCAAACCAGTGTGGTGAAAGAATTTTAAGTGCGCCTCAAAGAGGCTCCATTCGTGCACTTTACACTTTTCTTCCCCATGGAGGGTCGGATAGGGTTTGAACAGGCATCAAACTTATCGATAAGTACGCGTGACCTTATGTTTTGAATATTGACGTTTCCAAGCCATTTCTTTATGAATTCTATGGAAATAAAGTTTTTGACTTTGACTTACACAATGTCTTCGAATTTTTTGTTCCAGGACATGTCGGTTTCTTCATAATGTTTTCCTTCACCGTTTTGAGAACGTGGTTTTGCGCATATTATGAGATTAATTGACTTGCTATATATGACGAATACTCTGGCATACACCACGCTTACTACATGATATTAAAAAATGTTAAAATTACTATATACAAGAGCAATAATCATTGTTAAATTGCGTAGTGTAAATTGAATTATTAAAATAATCACTATTGTTACTAGCAAACTATCTATTACACAGATATAATTAAAGTTTTCAGAGTGATATCGATAGTTTCGTACAAATATTATCAATTGACTGGCCTCACAGCTCAGATGGTAGTAACCCTGCCTTCTGCGCTGTAGGTTGTGGGTTCTATTCTCACCCAGGACAAACATTTGTGTGACATTTGTAACATTGATGTTTGTTCTGTGTCTGGGTGTTAATATGTATTATATGTATGTATTTACGAAAGAAAAGTATATAAGTATTATATCAGTTGTCTGGTTCCCATAGTACAAGCTATGCTTAGCTTACTTTGGGGCTAGATGGCGCTGTGTGAAATGTCCACCATTATTTATTTATTTTATTTAAACGTTGTTTCTTTTTTATGGTTTTGGTATTTTTACGTTGTGAAGTGTTCGGGGAGGTACTAAAGCGCACTAAACTTGTGAACGACATGCTGATATTGATTTTTATCGCTATGGTAATAGAGGATGGTTTCGCCTGATCGCATCCTACAAATGTGTAGTTTGAGGATAGTTCGTTTTCGTGTTATAAAACAAAAGCACGAGGAAATTATTCACATATTCTCTCGACTGACTGGTTTCTTGATTATCAGAAAAACGTGGTCCCGTAACGGTTCCGTTACGTAGAAGAACCTCGAATTATATATCAAAACCTATTACTACTACTAAAAATATTACTTTAAAAATAAGAATATTTTATAAGTTTTAAAACATATTCCACTTAATTTACATGCTATTTAGTTTCTGAAAGATCAGAAGGAACACAGCAATATGAGTGCATCACTGCTTGGCAGTGGATACCATATGTGGTGAAAGCACTTCTCCAGGAGAACTTGGCACAAGTTCTACTGCTACTCTGGGTTGATGCTTTCGCACCACCCGGGGGACACGTGAAGGGACTCAAAGGGTAATCGGGAGCGACGTGGGCATATTGTTGTAAGTCCGAGGTGTTTTTGATGTAAGTATATTTATATTTTGACAGCTCACACGAATGTGAATAACTCAAAACATGGAGGTTTTAAAACATAAAATTAATAACTATATATTTTATTGTGTTTGTAACGAAAAAAAAGATACAACTTAGTCTCTCGTAGAAAACATGGAAAGACCTAGGTGGTCTTTGCCACTCTGAGTCATAGGTCTAGTCTCATAGGAATATAATTTCACCAGCATTCACACCACTGAAACTAGGAAACAGCAACGCAAGCCACTTGCCAGCAGAAAAGGTGACGGCTGCGGGTAGTCCGTACACTGACAGCAGTGCTAACACCTACCTACATTTCGTCAAAGCTAACAACATTTATTTACTTTGCTCGACTTTGTTTGATATTAATCCTAATAGAAACATACGAAAGTAAGATTTATTATTCTCTTCGAGTGCCGGAGCGAGGTGACGTTTTTCGGGGAATATTTTAGTGTTTCGGGAAGTTCGGGGAGTTTGTAATTAGTTTGTACCGTGGCAGGTGTGACTGTGTTTGCAGTATCATCACGTTTCATAACTTTTTCATTTGACGCGTACGGGGAACTTTTCCATTTCTTTTTATTAACATCGTAAGGAAAATGAGAGTTGGCTTTATGAGAAACAGATACCTGATGGTTTTGCTAAGTACCAACAATATCATTTTGGGGTGGCGTAGTTTCTGAGCGTTTTCGGTCGACATCTTCTTGTAGATATTTTCCTTCTCTGTAATGGATGACCGAAGGAATGTCTTCAGTAATAGTCTCATCAACATCACAGAAGATGACTTCTTGAATCGATATTGACTGCGGCGTGTAAAATGAAATGAAGTGATTTTTTTTAAAGAGGTGAATGTATATTTTTCGCTAGCTAATTCAATAAAGTTTAGAATAGGTCTACATAACTACTAATTCGTAAAGCCGCTCAAAAAAACACGCAGAAACTAGTTAGACAAACCCGTTCAGAATATATGTATACATTGATTTATTCCTTTCCCCACCAGTTTATTCAATAAGCCCCTTTTCACCGAATTAATCTACTATTGTTTTCCCACAAATAACTTAGTATTAGTCCTGTTAATCGTAAATAATCCGGGTTCATTTTGAGCAACTAATTATATAACTCTAATTTTACATAGTTAAAAATGAAATAAAACACAAAAAAGGTTGGATTGACTTACTCAAGCAAAAGTAATTTCCACTCGTAATTCTTTACAAATCCTTTTGTTTCCAAGTGTTTTAATAAAACACAATTGGTGCTTTATTATCTAATTTTATACAATTGTTCGGGCTATGAGCAAATGTTTTGAGTTCTAAACAACAAAAACATGTTATGAAACGAATTGTTTTCTATATTTGAATCTCATTCGGGGAATATAATAAAAAGTACTTTGAAGTGAAATCACGTACCGCGGTAAAGTTACTTAGCTTAGGATACAGTCCTTGTATCTTTTTTGTACATTAATAATTTCTTAGGGTCGCACACGACACGGGGTGCACGGTTACGTATGTTATTGTCTCATACAAAGCTGTCACACTTGTGAGATTTTATTTTTTACGTGCAAAGAATATAATGCCACTTCCAGGCGAATTGAGACGCATGTTGGAAATATCTCCGCACGGAACATATGTTTTGAACTATCTCACTTATAATTAAAATGAAAAATCATGGTCAAAATTACAAAGAAAGATTTCTATATAAATACATATAGAAAAGATATAATATAAAGCGTTAGGAGCAAAAATATCGGCAATAACGTAAAAACTTACGCTACTGAAAGTCACTTGAATTGTCCAAAATGCAAGATTTATCGTAGTATAATTATCAATCAATCAATCAATTCGTTTATTTCAGACAACAATAAATTATGTTACAAAAATATTTAAAGTGTCCATATTTAAGTGTTACATGAAAATGAAAATGAAAATGAATGAAAATGAATGAATGAATGATGAAAATGAAATACAATATTAAAATTAACATTAAAATCACTATTTCAATAAAAATCACAATTATAATAAAAATAACAACACAAAAAATACATTAAAATCAAAATACTAAGTTATTTTGATTTCAATGTATTCCAGTGTGATATCTATCTAACAAACACTTGTCAAGAGAGCACAATATACGCTCTTGTCCAGTGTTCCATAAAGAGACAGTCAGTGTCCAGCCTCTGAGCAATGAGCTGTAGGTAGCTGTTAGAGCTGTCGCGCACCCGGCGCATCAGGGACGCAGATCTTTTGCGCATTATCGCCGCGAATCCGTCTACTCGTGCGTCAGCAAACATTCCTGACGCACTGCAGAAGCGCGGCAGCCCCATCAGTACCCTGAAAGAGTTGTTGTACTGTATCCGCAGGGCATCCCAAGACTTTTTGGTGTGCTTGACCCATAGGCTGCACGTATAAAACGACTGGCAATAAGCTCTAAAAAGCGTCGTTTTTACCTGCCTAGTGCAACGTGCAAACCTACGGGCCAGCATGTTCGCTCTAATGGATAATGCCCTGCATTCCCTTTCCATGTCCTGACCATCTGTAAGAGACTCGGTGATCCAATGGCCCAGATACTTAAAGCACGTTACTCGCTTCAGCTCGCTACCGTTCAAGAAAACTGGCGGAATAGTGTTATAAGTCTTAGTACCTGATTTGAAGACCATGAGTTCGCTTTTGCTTGCATTGTATCTGAGCCCGTGGGCCCCCGCGTATCTCTCACAGATCCCGATCAGTTTTCTGAGAGCATGGATCGATGGGCTCAGCAGCACCATATCATCGGCATAGCTAATGTTATTGACCAAAACACCATCAATAGAGCAGCCGACCTCAGTGCTGCTGAGCTCACGAATCAGACGGTCCGTGTACAGGTTGAAAAGTCGGGGCGAGCTCACCCCGCCCTGTCGCACCCCACATTCCAACCTGTACTCGTCCGATAATGATCCCGACCACTTGACATAGTTGCTCTGCTTGCCATACCAGTGCTTGAGGAGTGATATGAGCTCACGGGGAAGGTCAGTGTCCTTTGTCAGCTTCTGCCACAACCTATCATACGCCACTAGATCAAAAGCTTTCGATAAGTCGAGAAAGCAGGCGTAGATAGGTGTGCTTCTGCTGGTGTAGTACTGGACGGTGTGTTTGAGGCATAGTACTGCAGTTTCAGTTGACAGCCCAGCTCTAAATCCGAACTGGGCGTCATGCAAGTTTACATGTTTAGTTAGATGCACATCAATCACACCGTCCAATACCTTTGCCATCACAGTAGCCAGGGATATAGGTCTGTAGTTGCCTATACTGGAAGCGTCTCCAGTCTTGTTTTTAATAATAGGTACAACTATAGTTCTTAACATATCCTCTGGTAAATGCGAATGACTGACACAGAGGGTGAAGAACATGGCGAGCACCCCTGGCAGATGTACTCCTGCATTTTGCAGGTGTTCAATGCTCAGTGAGTCGTGGCCTGGGGATTTTCCTCGCTTCATGTCTTTCACCACCCGCGCCACCTCCTTCGCTGTAATAAGCACGGTCCTCTCTCCCCCGCGCACCCCCTCCCCACCCAACCCTGCAGTTGCAGGCCCCAATGGGGATTGTACCCTAAAGTGGTCCCTAAACATATTGGCAATTTGGACTGGATCACTAATGCCCTGTACGCTCACCGGGACACTCGGTTTTGGGTTCAGTTTGTTGGTCTCTTTCCAGAACTTCGCAAAATTTTTAGCCTTATGTTGCGTCGCAATAATGTCCATTTTTATTTGGGTCTCATTATTTTGACACCATTTTAGTTTGGCTTTAAAATTACTCCGCGTCTCTCGCATTTTGTGGTACGTTGACCCACACAGAGGCTTTCCAACTAATCTCCACTCCTGAAACCAAAACCGAGCCTCCCTATGAGCATCAGCTACATACTTATTCCAACCAGTAACATGAGTCTTTCTTTTACTTTTCCTGTTACTAGCAACTAGCCCACAACACTTACTGGCTGCCTCACAAAGAATAGTAACAATTTCACCATACAGGTTGTTTAAGATAAGTTTGTGTTCCATTTTATCACAGTGAGAGTCTGCACAACTTCTAAATTCGGAGGGGAAGTTCACATTTCGAAGCTTAGATGTACATAATTCTCTATATTTATTCTTATGTAAGTGGTCCCTTTCACCCCAAATAACATAATTCGGTACCGATTTAACCTCTTCAACTTTTAACCGTATAATACTTAGGTCACAGATAATTTCTAAGGCAAAGTGATCCGACCATGAAAAACTATAATTAATTTTAATGTCCTTGATCGAGTTTTTGGCAGCCTCAGTAGTTACAACATGGTCTAACCACGACGAGGTACCGTGCGCATCACTAATAAAAGTGTACGTACCCGACGACAACCCTAAAATGTCAATGTCCGCACATATCCAGTTCATTTCATTACAAAAATGTTTAAGTTCCTTACCAAAAGGTGCCTTTGGATCCGCATTAAAATCACCTAATATGTACACCGAGTCTACATTACTGTTTTCCACAATGGCACCAATTTCACTCAAACAGCCTATAAATTCCGCTTTGTTCTCAGGCTTCTCTGAACTGTCAGTAGGCATATACACTAATTATATCCCCAATGTGTTAACTAAATGTTGGATTTTGTTTACTTGCAGATGAGAGACTTTTGAATTTTTGTCCCCCAGGTGGTGCGAAAGGAGTAACCCAAAGTAGCAGTAGAACTAGTGCTAAGTTCAAAGTCAAAGTCAAAGTCAAAAACTTTATTTCCATAGAATTCATAAAGAAATGGCTTGGAAACGTCAATATTCAAAACATAAGGTCACGCGTATTTATCGATAAGTTTGACGCCTGTTCAAACCCTATCCGATCCTCCATGGGGAAGAACAGACAAGAAACCCCCTAATGGAGGGATTCCTTTTTTTTCGCGAGCACGATCCTTGTTCGCCCTGAGAAGTACTGCCACCACACCTTGTAATCTGCCGCCGAGCAGTTATGCACACGTATTGCTGTATTCCGTTGGAAGGGAGTGGATGCCGTTAAAATTGCGGGCGCATGAGACGTTACATCCCCGTCTCGGGGTGATGGACGCAATGCGATTTGAGTCATCTGTTACTTTGGTGGAGAAGATTGAGTCCTATTGCTTGATGTTGTCTCATAACGTCAGGTGGGCCATCATAGATTATAGTTAATATCTTGTACTTGTATCGTTGACTGGCCTCATAGCTCAGTTGGTTAGTAACCCTACCTTCTGCGCTGTAGGTCGTGGGTTCGATCCCCACTCAGGACAAACATTTATGTGTAATTTGTAACATTGATGTTTGTTCTGTATCTGGGTGTTAATATGTATTATATGTATGTATCAACAAAAGAAAAGTATACATATAAGTATTATATCAGTTGTATGGTTACCATGATACAAGCTATGCTTAGCTTACTTTGGGGTTAGATGGCGCTGTGTGAAATGTCCACCATTATTATTATTTGTGGTTATTAGAAAATGGGAGTAACACGATACCGAAAAGCAGATAAAACGGATTGGAAAAGTTATATATTTGTGTGAACTTTGTTGAACTGAATCCGAGGCATTGTATCAAGGCCTTATAACACGCTACATTATAATACGTCACAGAGTGAGGAGTTTCGCCGCCCAAATTGATAGGCTCATGTCAACAATCTCCTTTGTTGGTTTATGTGTGGCACGTGGTATATGAGTCTCGTTTATTATATTATCCTATTACTTGTACGTGAAAGTTAAGATGATAATATTATAATGTAAAATGTTGCTGAATATTCAATTTTACTGTTTTATTTTTGCATTGCAGTGGCCAGTGGCCTGCCTGAGGTAAATATGTAAGCAATAATTGAATTTCGTATGTACTTAAATATTTGTATCATTGTAGTAACAAAATCTTTTTTTTTTAATGTTATTTAGTTACGGAACAAGCCGACGGCCCACCTGGTGGTAAGTGGTAACCTCAGCCCATAACAACCGATGCGACTTCGGTCCTCCCCTACTAGGTACGACAATACCCAAGTCGCAACGTATGCGCCCGTAACTGTGAGACGTGTAGGTGGAATGTCTCGTGTGCCTGTAATTTCACCGGAAACCACACCTTTCAAGCCGGAACACAGTAACGCGAACGCGTTACTGCTTGGCGACAGAAATGGGTATGGTGGCAGTACTTCCCCGGACGAACTTGGCGAGTTCTAATGCTCTTAAAGTCTTATTGTGTCGCAGGTTGCATATTTTCCGACAAGTAGTAATTCACTTTTAGTTACATTAATAGAAATTGCATTCTTTATTGTTTATAATTTGAAGCAAATGATTATTATATTGACGGTTATACCTTAAGATTTATTTATAAATATATATTAATTTTAATTATGTTATCTTTTATATAAAATTAATAATAAGTTAAATCATAAATATGGTATTATTGCGACACCATAAGACTTAAATCTTCTCAACTCCCATGCGATATGGCTTCCCTTAGTATGAGAATACCCAACTCGTATTGCTATTATAAGGGACAGAGGATAGAGAGAGGCCATCTGCCCATTCTCAGAGTAACTATAATTTAATTACAAATTGAATCAGCATTCAGATCCCAACGATATATCGTAGTCTTCTTATTTTTTTTCCTTAAACAAGAGCTCTGAGAACTCTCACATATGGTGGATTTAACTGAGAGTTAGTCAAGTATTTTTCAATAAATTACAATTATGTAATGATTATTAATTTGTTAAACTTATCATTAAAATTATTCTTTGATAAAAATTACAAAGGAGGGTACTTAGAAATGCTACTCTCAAACAAAATCAAGCTCCAGTGACAGAATTATGATATAGAGGTTTATACAAATTAATGTGATGTTTAAAAGTTAATTAGGAAGCACAGTTTCTCTTTCCCATTGTTCAGTCCAAGCAGACCAGGTCGGATTGAAGAGGGCATTTCTCAGTAGGTCTCTATTGGTAGTGCCGCAGTGCGCTGTGCGGCATGCGGTCGAGTTGACATCGGCGCCACGAGGCCGCACGCGACCCCTCATTTAAACATACAACTATTCACTATAAGCTACACGACTACGCTAAATAAGTTTATTCGCACAATTCTCTAACTGTAATGTTCATTACGAGGTACTCAAACCACGATTAAAGTTAATAAATTTTCCAGTAGTAATAATAGAAAAAAGTAAATAAATATTGGTGGACATTTCACACAGCGCCGTCTAGCCCCAAAGTATGCTTAGCTTACTTTGGGGCTAGACGGCGCTGTGACTTGATATTAACTTGAGACTTAATAAAGCTTGTGTCATCGGAACCAGACAACTGATATAATACTTATATATTTTTTGTAAATATATATTAGACAAGAAATAAGATAAAGTTCTAGATCATGAAAGATTACACAATAAATACTGTCAAAAGATGTGGTTGTTACCGTATGGATCTAAACATATCTAAAGATGGCTTCACACCTATTCCACGAAGCAGTGTTACAAGAGATAATGATGGGACCTCTTATAGCGAACGAATATGAGGAAAGAAGAATATTTTGGTTGCCGTCTCTCAGTGCATATTTGTAACTTAGAAACCAGACATATATTTGTGAAATACTGTAATATATTTTACAACTATTACGTTTATATGAGTAGAATTAATAAGTACTCGTGAATATTTGAACTAATGTTTGCAAGAATGCTTATTTTCTTGAAAGTATGTTTATCCGCACCATTTACGATATATGATTTTTATAACTTCAGTTAGCAATAAAATAACTAAAAATTTTGTTTCGCACAATAGGAGCTTTACACGATCTTCTTTTCGGGCTTATCCTGTTGAAAAATATGTACATAAATTTAACATAGACAAAGTAATTCATTGGTGTTCAGTTTTAAGCAATTGAAGATTTCAACAAGAAAGAACGTTAGTGGATGCCCCCCCTAATGAATGCCACCAGCCCCCCAAGAACTAAAACATGCAAAAATTGTTCGTTTTCGTTCCAGTAATTAGTGCGCTTCTTAAGATGGGAGGTTAAAAAGTATCGAAAAAAGATAACATTTAAATAATATCACCCCAGCGATCACTTTCTCGAGCGCGTGAAAGGCAATCGACTACATGAAATCTGGCCTCCCGGGTGCTTAGTAATCAACCCGAGAATGTTCAATTCCAGAAAGATACCTACCTTTTTGCTCAGGATATAAAGATTCTTATCATAGTAAATTGATGTTATAAGGGTCGAGGAAAATTACAATATGCCATTGGCGGAACAGGTTCGTGGTTAGTTTTTAATTCGATTGTTGCTACTTACCAAACTAAGTAATCTTGAGCATTTGTACAGAATGATTGCTATGCTATTAGTAGTAAAGCAAAGATATTCGCATAAGAGCCACAATAGCATTTTCACTGTTAAGAAATTGACTATTTGGTAGTTTTAAAATTCTTCATCTGAAAATCAGTTCAAAGATATTTTAATTGCACCGTATTTTCTCTATTGATGTGTACCAAAATATGAAAAGACGTAAACCCAGATATCGGTCTAGAATTTGTGAAGCTATCTTTTAAATAGTAAGACATGTTCTCTGACCCGTATAATTATTACTTTCGGTTATTAACAGAGTGGACCCAAACTCCACACAGCTTAATTTAACGACTAGCTGGCATTTACAACCGAATCTCGGTTAGTGGACTGCTTCATAATTTCATAATCATAATGGCTACATTGTCACGTAAAGTGCGTCAGATTTAGTGAGGTTCTCCCCGGAGGCTGAGCACTTTCCTGACCATATCTTATATATGTGTAATAAAAATGGGATAATAGACGGTGGAATTTTGATTCTTGTTCGCTTCTCACTATAATGGATTAGCTATAAACTGAGTAGGTTGTATGGGAGTGGTCACATACTTTCTGGAAGATTATTTATTGATGATTGCTTGATGTAAAAGTGACAGGCGTAGGTTTTGCATTTATTATTCTTTTATATAACACATTTGAGTTTTTTATTTATTTATTTTTATATGAAATACTAGGAGACGAGCTTACTGGCCACCTGATGGAAAGTGGTCACCGTCGATATCTGCTACTCCAAAGGCATTGCTAATGCACTGGCCTTTAAGATATTTATTCTCAGTCTTATCTCAAGTAGTTTTTGTTAGTTTTTCAGGCAGTGGAACATGTGCCAAGTGTAGGGAAGTACTGTAGCCACATTATATTTGTAGCGACAAGCTGTAACGCATACTTTTATGTTTCGGTATATAAGTGTCGTTGCAAACAAGCACATTGGACATTCTATCTTCACGTATCAGAAGTTCGGGTGTCATGCAATGCGACTTAGATATATATAAGATATATAATTGCTTTATATATAACATATAATTCCTACGTATGTTCACCGCCGATGTGACCGATGTGACTTCTTTGTATCCTATCCATCCAAAGGTTGTATGGAAGAGATCACTTTTAGTGATAATGCCGCCCATTGTGCGTCTAATATTTTAATTAATTTTTATTAATTTTTTGGAAAAAAAAACTGCTGTGTACAATAAAGAGTTAATCTAAGATAATTTATCTTGAAAAAACTCACACGTACAGTAATACGCATTAGAAATATTCTCTATTATACATTCTTAATTTTTTCTTAATACGATAAAGCAAGGAGCATTATAGAACAGTATTAGGAATGAGGAAGGATATCGACAAACCTCGCAGATTTTTACCTTAAATAAAAGCAGATGATCCCGTTTTTCGTTAGAAAAAACACGTAAACAATAACATTATGAAAAGCATACAGAACCCTCGAATATAGATATTACAACGAACATACAGAATTGCTTCCAGGTAATTTGAAACGCCGTTTTGTTTTAGCATCCTTTTTACAGTTAGAATAAAGCCAGAAAATAATAAAGGAAATGACTTTCACATTCACGTACCTATCTCGTAACGTACTGAATGTACCTGTCACATAACATCACATTATAGTTTGGATGGATGGATTTAAATTTGTAACATTTTCACGGCAAAACTATTGCACTCATCTGATCATAAACAGATGTATTGGAATAACAGACAGGCTATTTGTTATCTCGTTTCCAAGTGGGTGAAGAAGCGGGCATAAGCCTGTATCTTAGAACAAAATTTTTGATTAATTGATTATTAATCCGTGTGCTATTAATCGATATCCTCTGCTAATAAAAACATAAATACGTCTTAATTCCCTCTAGCGGTCTGTACATCTTTCAAACTGAAGTAATCGAAACTACCCCTTTGGTAAAAAGTGTCTATATTTATCATAACCAATGAACGGACTGCAGCTCAGTTGGCAGTAATTCTGCTTACTGCACTGAAGGTTATGGGTTCGATTTCCACTCAGGACAAAAAAACATTCTGTAAGGGATATAGGTGTTTGCTCTGGGTCTGGGTGTTATGTATTATGGGTATGTATTTACAAAAAAGTGTACAAGTATTCTATCAGTTGTCTGGTTTCCGTAGTAGCTACGCTTAGTTTGGGCTAGATGGTATGGTGTAATCTAATAATGTCCACCAATATTAAAAAGCAAAGTAAAATAACAGTAGATACGAGTTGTTAATAAATGCGGTAGCAAATATTATTATAGTTTTACATACACGAAGTCAAGCATGCGAGAGCGTGGTGGTCTAGCGGTACTGACCCCCGAGTTACAATCCGGAGGTCGCCGGTTCAAATCCCGACGTGCACCTATGAGTTTTTCGAATGAAAGATTTATGTGCGCAATACCACGTTCTCAAAACGGTGAAGGAAAACATCGTGAGGGAACCGACATGTCCTAGAACTAAAAATTGGAAGACATGTGTCGAGTGCACGAAAGGAGCCTCTTTGAGGCACAGTTACAATCCTTTCACCACACTGGTTCGACAGAACCGGTGACTCGAAGAAGAAGACGAAGTCAAGCTAATAACAGCAGTGTTCTAACAAACCCTGGTAATTGCAATCCACAATTATGAGATTGTTCAGGATGCACGACACTTTATTCAATTATTAACGTACAGTGCTGATGCGCTCTGCGAGACAGAAAATGACACAAATTACTTTTCGAACGCGACACTGGTTCTGATGGCTTTAATCCCGACAGAACCAGGTTTTAAATAGTGTTTCAGGTTTTATATTTAAGTAGTTTATCAACACAATCTCAATTTATAATCATGGTTTATTTATTTATTTGTAGAACTTATTTATTTATTCATTAAAATTACATAATGAGCTAACAGATGTCATCCATTTATACAGTCAATGCCGGGCAATTTATTTCATTTTCAAAAATTTCACTCATATTTTTAAGCTTTTAAATAACAGGAAGTAAAAAGTACAAGAAGTACTACTTTGGTACTAAAAGTAAAGTCATAGCGATTTTCACGACTTTCGATTTCAGAAACAGACGAAAAAGTATATAGCGGGTAACACTTCTCGGAAAGGAAATGAATTAGCAGTTTCACACTGTCACTGTCAATGTTTCATTACTGTTATTGTGGGCTGTGTCAAAACGACACCATTAGGCTGTTTTTAAACAAAGACAGAGGACGCACCTAACCTAATTTTTATCCTGATATCCTGCAAAGCTGCATGAAAAAGCTAATTAACCTAATAAATTGTTATTAATAATATGTAGAATCACTTGATAGTACGAGGTAATAGGGAGTGATCTCACAAAACAGCAAATTAAAACTTTAATGTGAATGCAACCCATAAATGATTCCAGGCGTGATTGCTCCATTGTACTGCGAGTGGAAATTGGAATAGAATATTCAGTTGTAGCAATCGCACATAAAAAAGCAACGTCAGAATGAACGTCATTTTAGGCATTGTAAAACACTTTGCATATGACCATCCGTAGCCATAGCGAGTAATAGAAACTGTAAATGGAATGAAAACATTTGAGTTTCATTTTCATTCATTTAATTAGCTGGAGTTTTAAGCGAGGCGCCTCCGTGTCGCTCGCCGGGTAATCGCCCATCCTTTTAGTATTTTTGCTTACTTTTTCTTTTGGCCATAAATAGTAGGACGTATAGGTGTTTGCTGCACGATCTTAATGCGCTGTTGGATTAAACGCTCCGATGTTTGACATTTTTATCGTCTTCGCAGTTATTTATTTCACCCTTGTTCTCGAATGTGCTACTCATTATTATTCTCTGGTATTGGTAGATCAATTAAAAATGCATTTGGTGCATATTGTAGAGTTCGTAGTTAGAGGTTATGAAACATCTCCGCTTCTAAGCCAGTGGTTTTTGGATGAATTCCGTTACCCGGCTACATATTATTGTAGGTGTAAATTGTACTGCATATGCGTATTATAAAATGAAAATAATTCTCAAAGTAAAACTATGCAATAAAAGTTATTTTCACTTCGTACTAAAGTCGGAAAATTGCAGTTGATGCAAAGAAGTTACTTTTGTTTGCCGCTTTCCCGAATTTATGACGCGAGTCCCACATGGGTTCACGTGAGAGTTTCCACCTGGTTATTCAATTTTAGCCCGTAACACGGAACCATTTCACGTATTTTTAATTAAATTGCCATGGTTACAACTTGGCTTATAACTTACACAATTCACTTGTCCGGAGTAATGAAATGTTCACCGGGACTCTTTTCCTTTTCATTAATGATAACTTCATCCAATGAATATAATTTGTGTTGTGGCATTAACCATATCTATATGTATTCAAGTGTTTCATTCCAGAATGCTGGATTGATCCGGGATAATAAGTTATTTTACGTCTTGGTGCTACCACGGCACTCGTAGATTATGATAACTACTGAATAACTCTGAAATATTTTGTTATGTTCAGGACTTATTTATATGTCTGTAGGTATTGTCCATCGCTACTACTAGAATTACCAGTGGTTCGCTCCGAAATTAAAACTCGCATTAGATTAACAGCTTCACTGAGTTATCATTTTTGGTACAAACTTAAACTGGACTCTCTATTTTCAGAGAAATATATTTGGTATAAACATCTAGAAAAAGTTTAAGTTAATTCTGTTGTGTTTTTGTGAATCAGATTCATCAGTTTATTCGGTAAACTTTAATAAAGGGAAAAAGTAAAAAAGAAATAGTAAAAAACATAAATGTGTTTTCAGACTTTCTTTAAATTTAAAAGCATGCCAAATTTCAGCATCCTATGATTACTGGAATTTAGGAGTACAAAACTTCATTGAAAAGGTTTTACTTAAGAAAAAAAAAAAAAATTATAAATAAATCAGTGTGAAAGGTTTAAATAAATACTTTCAACAGAGAGACGACTACATAACTTTGATCAATTTACCCCAACCTCCCCACCTCAACAACCACCCGACTAATGAATCTCAAAAACAACCATCCAATTTTGCCAGCAGAAAAGTAACTTTTTAAGTTCAAGAAAGATTTGATGAACGGTGTAGGAGTTTTTGGCGGATATACATACCTGCATTTATTCATCATTCATGTTCACCATGCCAATTCGTCCAAGCTGATTTGGAAGACTTCGCTTGGTTGTTCACTAGTTCAGATATTACCTTATTTACATACATACATACATACATGATTCACATTCTCGTTTCTGAAGAGGTAATCCTCAATGGACCTCTTGCCGCTTTAAACTGTATACAATTTAAAATGAAATCATGTTAACAAAAGCAATGTAGAAGATTTAGGTCTGCCAATAAAACTTGTATAATATCTCTTTTATCTTGAACAAAATGACGTCACTATTTTTAAATTAAGCCGGCCTTTACGAGCGGCAATTAATTACCAAGTCAAATGTAAGTAATAATGTAAGTGATACGATGTAA
Source organism: Chesias legatella (assembly GCA_947359385.1). Classification (NCBI taxonomy): domain Eukaryota; kingdom Metazoa; phylum Arthropoda; class Insecta; order Lepidoptera; family Geometridae; genus Chesias; species Chesias legatella. Next base: position 8,632,561 of record OX375783.1, read on the forward strand.
AGCAGTTCAATATCTGGGGTGGTGGAGCCAATTGGCCTTCAATTAGTGGCAACGCCGGCTCTCTTTATTTATTCAGAGGGACCGGAACAAAGTTAAGGAAAAAATATCCGGGATAAACATTCATATGCGGATAGAAAACTCTGGTGAATTCTAGAGCAGATGACGTAAGATTCCCGCTTAACTTTGATATATGAAGGCCAATTTCATTTAGGAACATAACCCCGGGAGGTGTTTTACTTTCAAGCGACGTATAGCAGGGAATTTGTGGAAATTGGTGCTGTTTTCTAAAAGGAACTGAATAAATTCATTCAGAAAAACAGGTAAGGTGCTTTCTCTTTCTAGGTTTACCGTTTTATGAATAAACTTGCTCACAAATCTATTGGTTTGGGTCATGTCATCGCTACAACATAATTTCAAACTTGTATTTAATGTTCTATAATAAAAGAGGTTGGCGACCCGGAAGGATTTTACTGAAAAGGTGCTGAAAAAAAAGAGAATACAGTAAAAACTTTCTGTTTTAAGAAAAGCTTTCAAACCATTTAACGTTTCCCTGTACCGAAAGTAGCGTCAGCACGGAGATACACAACAAAACATCGAAGACCCGAGAATAAACTTTATGCATACCGCGAGGTCATTCACGCTTCTGCTAAATTCGAAGCAGCGATTTTCAAACTGATAGTTGACGAATCTACTGTCTGTCTGTCTAACACAGGGACAGCTTATATAAACTTTACAGCGGCTATGCCCGTTTATAAGTTGAGTCGAGTTCTCAAGGTCCTTTCTAGTGTGAGAAGGTACGCTTATCAGCGCTTTGAATATCTGTTTTACAGTATCCTTCAGTGATGCGTAGATACGTAGAACCTTTTCTCCAGGATGGTACTTCCTTACCCAGATTAACATAATAGGATATTTTTTTATCCTGTAAGTTGTAAGGTACCCGTGGGGAAACTAAAGTTCCGCTGAAATTCAGTAGGGTGGAGACTTGCGTTAAAAAATCCATTGGTTTACATCATCGTGGAAGCGTAAAGAAGTATCTTTGGGATTGAAATATATTTACTTTTTCTATTGGCTTTATATTTGTAGCTGTCTCGTAATTTAAATCAATTTTATCGTGGTACCTTGCTAGTCGGCCATTAAAAAGTGATTGATCTGTGTATATTTTAACATAACGCAATATCGTAACTTTTAATCAACCAATACGAGTTGAGACTCCATTGTAATTTTATATATTTACCCCTCTGACTAGTCTGGACTGAAAATGCAATAAACAAAAAGTTTATGTAGTGTTTATTGGTTTTTCAGTAAACAAATTAATATTTCTATAGTTTGTTTAGGCTTTATCCTAATTATTAGAAAGCTGGCACAAACAATAGAAAATGTAGTAGCTTTTTTATATATTATATGGATGTTAGTTTTAAAAAGTCTGCCTGATATAAACGCTTATTATTATTATGTATAGCAATCGAGAATTTTCTATGACTGATGTCATAACCATACTTGTGTGAATGGAACGAAAGGCCACATTTTCATTAGATACTATTTGCCCATTACTAGACAAGACTCGATATAAAGTTCGGGAATAATACAAAAATAGTATAAAGATAGTGGCGGTAGCCTGTTATCGCAAGAGAATAGGAACAAAGTTTTTCTTCAACGTATTGTATCGAAATTATCAAGAAAGTAAATGATTGACATTCATGCTGTTAAGTATTAACACAATGTTACCGACTACATTCGCAAACAAATTAATTATGAAACAAATATCGAATGTTTTTTTTGGTGAATTATGTCATCTATCAAACTATTAAAATCTATTTGACAAGTCTAAAATGAATGCTCTCTCTTTTAGCTCGTGTGAAACAGAAATGAATAGATGCTGTATAGTTTCGTTTTGTTTTAGCTAAGTTTTATATAACTGGCTATTTTTATTTTTCTTAATCAACTATTTTTCAGGTGATATGCCTTGCGGATACCGAAAATAACTGTTTTTGCGCAGAACATTTTCTAATCTCTGTGAGTAAGGTACGCTCGTGGTTGAGTGCCCCAGACAGCACGCTTCTGTCGTAAACCAACGTTTGAGCACTAAATGTCAATGTACGATGTCATGTCTTTTTAAAAATATTACTTTCGCATTGAATTACTATCCATTTGGAATTGAAAATAGGACCGGTTATAGCCGATATGTTAAAGTGTTCTTATTTGCAATCAGTCAGTAAAAAATCATGTTTATTCCGGGTCTGGTTATATTCTTAGGTAAGTTAACAAAATATATAGATAAATAGATAAAAAAAAAATTCAGGACAAAAATAGGAACAAACAAGTAAAACTATTGTTAAATTATTCAATACCGCAAATAGATTCCTACATGTACATATCTACTTAGCAGAATAAAACAAAATAAATAAATATAAACCACGATCAGAACCCTCTAAACATGATTCGGACTCGAACTGGGCAGAATTTTCTACATTGGTTCATTAAAAGTATTGAATATTTCAAATAAGCATATTTATGTGACATGCCAAGCGACCGCGTGCCCTCGCGCAGAACTTAGACACAACGTAGCCACAGCTCCCACCCTAACGACATAAAGTTTTATCACAGCGAATATTTCTTATTCATATTTTTATAGAATTTCCAACCATAGAAAAATATCACACCAACGATAACGAATAGCGGCTGAAATGTTTCCTTTATTCCAGGAAAAACAAAATCGTCTAATTGACAGAATGATAAAAACACAGCCACAAAATCGCAGTTCCAAAGCTATAATTGAAAACATGAAAATGATACCCAGCAAAGGGTTTAACCGTCAGTAGAAATGGTGTTTTAATCCGTTCATCGATGGCGACAGACGGATTACTGTGTCTCTCTGCTCGGAGTCACTTTTAAAATATTTACGCGACTATTTTGACATTTGAATTTTAGATTGCCCTCCGTCGTCCCACTCAATCGTGCTAATGACTCGTTTAACTCTTTGTACTAGTACCGTTTGTTTTGAGCGTTTAATGTGCAACATATCTGTTTAGGTAAACGCTGGAGTGCTGCCAACTACCTGTAGATGTTGTGCTCTTCGGAAAATTTACCAGAAGTGGCAATTTTTTATTGCCATTTATGCGTTATTGGAAACGATAAAACAAGGAAAATTTATTCGTATACGTTTAGTTGGATGACGTAGGAAACTTTCCCGTGTGTGTAGCGCCTTCTGTCGCACGTTTCCCCTTTATTAAATTTATTACAGTAGTATTCGGTAAATAAGTGAAGCGATCGGTACACGGGGCCCTCGGCCGCGTCACCGGGAATCCCGCTCCCCCAGGCGGCTGAATGTTAAGCGGATTCGTGTTGTTGGAGCCATTTTGTGAACTTAAGCGATAATACATAAAGTATTTGTTGGCATGAATTTTATTTTGCGGCAGACACGGATTATCCCGCATGTTATTTATAATACTCTGTTGGTAACATCGCGATCGATAGGTTACAGGTAATGAATAGGCTGATGACTGACGATGCCACGAAGAGGATTGTTCGGTTTACGACCTTGTTCGTATTAAATAATATGTCGGTATTTTCCGACCCCAATTTTACGAGGCCACAATAAAGCATGTCTCGACATAGAAATTTATATGCGTACATAAAGTTTTATATCCGCGACTTGCACTGCCGGAGGTTTCCTAATTGTTGTCGGTCATGGACGAGTCGTCTGCCTTCATCAAAATTCAAAATAGTGACGGTTAAGCGGCAGGGTTCATAAAATTTGATATCGCGAATCCTATTGTGGGAGCGATCGATGGCACTCGGCCGCCTTGGTACCTTTCGTGCGTCGAATTTTTTCATGTTGAAAACACAGACAAAAATGAATGGATTAAACGAAATCGCATCGTGCACTACATAATACTATTAATGTGTGTGTTTATAACAAAGATGCTCATCTTTTACTTTCTAGCACATCTATACTCAAATATAATACATATAATAAATATAATCCTATAGTCAAATCTGGTGATGCGTAAATCTAGTAATAGATAATTACATATGCACGCCAAAGTCCACTACTGTGCCAGAAATAACCAATACAAACAAGAATAAAAGTTGCAGTAGAAACTACAGTAATTTTTCATAAAAATATTCGCCTTGAAAAGTACTGAACCCAAAAAGAACCTTCAATTTTATTACTTCTGATAACTTCACCTACCAACCTCTTGAATTTTATCAATCCAGTAAATGTTCGTGGTTTAGATGGGTGAAAATAAAAATAACGGACATTGAGAGCCATCCGCTTATCAAAATCACTCTCGCTAGTTGAGAATGGTGTCCTTCATTCTTATTATCCAATATTATCATGTTACTAATCTGAAAAAATTAAAGATAAACCAAAGCTCATAAAATTTTAAGGAATATAGGTTCATGTTGATACAATCAATACAAACATGCTCGTTTGAGACAATTGAACTTGTGCTAAGTTCATCCGGCGAAGTACTATACCCATTTCTGCCACTAAACTATAACGCATTCACATTACTGTGTTCCGGACCGAATAGTATAGGTATAGTTGCCGGTAAAATGAGCTTTACATCAGATAAGCCATCTGATAGATAGATAGATAAGACGTTTATTTGTTTCCACAATCACACACGTACATTTAGTTGATTATAAAGAATAAAAGGAAAAAAGAAAAACATTATAAATATACACCTAAATTATACTAACATAACAAAAAAGACCATTAATATACTTGCCTCCAAGAACGTCTGCTCACTCTCTCTCATCTACTCTTTCGGTAAATAAAAAAAAATATAATACATACAGATCTGACTTACCATGCCATCTCATTTAGTCCAGGGTTGATGAATCGCCCTGTACAACGGAAAACCTCATTCGCGGTATGTTTTACTCCTAAATGGTTCAAACGTGATTTTTCCGAATCGTTTAGCAATTTCGCTTTCCAAACGAGCCGATCATAAATTGGTCATCGACAACTGTGAACGATTCAGTGAGTCATGTTTATTGAACGTTTGTTGCTTTAATTAATCATCGGAGTCATAATTCAAGTGTCGCGTCGAGCTCTGATATACCGATCTTTCATTTTCATCTGGTTTTTCAACAGGAAACTAACCCAAAAACCTGGTCTTCTTCTTCGAGTCACCGGTTCTGTCGAACCAGTGTGGTGAAAGGATTGTAAGTGCGCCTCAAAGAGGCTCCATTCGTGCACTCGACACATGTCTTCGAATTTTTAGTTCTAGGAGACAAAAACCTGGTGAAAAGAAAGAATGAACTTAAAAACTGACGCTCCAAAAAAATCTTTATAATTCATTTACGGTGGACAAGCTTTGTTTCTATACCGTTTACAGTATTATGGTGGACAAGCTTTGTTTCCATACCGTTTACAGTATTGGAGCTCTATTTTATTTATTTATTTATTTATTGAACCATCCAAGACATACTTTTCTATTTGAACTCAAAAATCTACATACGTGCGAACAATCTGAACATTTTTTTTTAGAAGCATTCATAAAACGCTTCACATAACTGTGTTATCTGTAATAATACAGAAGTGTTATACATTTTCGAAAGATTCAACCGATATATCCGTATAACTCAGTTTATTATCCCTTCTCTATTCAGCTTCTCTATGAAATGGTTGGGGGAATTTCATTTTCGTAATGGTGTTACTAATTGCATATGCGGTAATTACCCGGACGTGTCCGGTGCGCTATTGTGGAGGCTGACAATTGCCGTCTCAGGTGTCCACAAGCCCTATTCACGTTTGTACTTTGCTTACCTAATTTTGTCATTGCACAGGAACAGCTTACTCTGGGAAAGCGATAATACTGTGACACTGTTTTAGCACGTATACTTTATGCTTATATCAGCGAATTGACTTTTTTTTATGTGATTCAGTTACGGAACGAGCTGACGGCCCACCTGGTGTTAAGTGGTAACCTCTGCCCATAACAACCGATGCGACTTGGGTCCTTCCTTACTAGGTACGACAAGACCCAAGTCGCACCGTATGCGCCCGTAACTCTGAGACGTGCAGGTGGAATGTCTCTTGTGCCTGCAATGTCACCGGCAACCACACCTTTCAAACCGGAACACAGTAACGCGAACGCGTTACTTCTTAGCGGCAGAAATGGTCATGGTGGCAGTACTTCCCCGGACGAACTTGGCGAGAGTTCTACTGCTCTTGACTGCTTTCAAGAAAAGTGTTTGAGTTTTTTTTTATTAATAGGTTAATAGATTAGATTACTATTTAATTGCGCTTAGCGATAAGACAGTCAATTTACGATCAATCTTCAGGTATCTATGTAAAAAATAGATAACATATTTATGTGAAGGTTTGTTTAAGTGTCTATAAACTTTAAAAGAGCTAAAATACAATTCGTTTTCCATACATTTATATATCGCGGTCAATATTTCTTTATACATGAAGCAGTGATTCTTTTGTCACATATTTATGTCCTTTTTATAATAACTACCTATTTATTACTTCTATATAAGCATAACGCATAATTATGTTTTTTTTCTCTAATTAACTGTTAATATATTCAAACGTAGAACCCTTTAAATAGCACAAGCACATAGAATTTTATTTCTTAAAATTTAAACGTATCACTGGAAGGTATATAACGTATCGACGGTTTCTTAAAATTAACAAATACATAATAAAATAAAACCCTATCTTTAGAAAAAACGTATGGGTAATCTTATAATTCCAAATGGTCATTAGTGATCCCACTGACAGATGATACCTCATTGCTACTTACATTTTTTATATCATATTAGTGACAGAACGAGCTGACGGCCCACCTGATGTTAAGTGGTAACCGCCGCCCATAGACAACAGCAATATGACTGTATCATATATTACCTACTCATCTGCTTTTTTCCTTGCGAAGAAACTCATATAGACTTAGTTAAGTATAATAAATAGACAGACGGGATCCTGCTCTAGTCCAATTAGAGGCAATGTCAAAATTATCTTATGCTAATTGCTGTATAAATCAACTCGCATTCGCGCCGTGATCGTTTCAATAAATAGAATTACGTAGCAATTAAGTCTCACGTGCTCGTAGCGGCTCGCAGCCGTAGCTACGGTAGTGTACTCTGTGGCTTCTACGAGCGGGCTACGGTCGCTCCGTAGCACTTTATGTGCCCTGCAACTAATAGAAGATTAAACAAGGTTGTTGATTTAAGAGTCATTTGCGTGGTAGAGATTGAACGGATTAAGACAATTCAGTTATGTTTCAATTATTGTTTCAATTTATTTTCAATCTTTTACTGTTTTTACGAGTAACTACGGTAGTGTACTCTGTGGATTCTACGAGCGAGCTACGGTCGCTCCTACACTCGTAGCACTTTATGTGCCCTGCAAGTAATAGAAGATTAAACAACCTTGTTGATTTAAGAGTCATTTGCATGGCAGAGATTGAACGGATTAAGACAATTCAGTTATGTTTCAATTTATTTTCAATCTTTTACTGTTTTTATCGTCCTTCAATGAATAGAATTATACACCGCAGCAACTTAATCGCAGCATCTCGCACTGGTAGGTAGCATTTGTATTGTATTCTGCGACCAAAAGCTCTCTCTAACTAGATTTAGGAGTCATATAACAAGTTTCATCTATGTATTTAAGTGGTCAAATTACTTTTGATACCTAATAGGAAAAGTAGGAAAAATATAACTGTTATGCATCCAGCCTCAAATGTTCGTATTTATATTAAATTTAAAGATTATCAGCAAATGACGTCAGATGTATCAATACATATAAAAATAGACTAATGCTATGAAACAGAAATAAATACATAAAATCTATAAGTGTGTCACCTACGATGCACGTAAATATATATACATTGCATATATATACAACAGTAGTTTTTGAAAAATATTAATATACTTTTATGAAAATATCCTTTCAAAATAGGTAGAAAACTAGATCAGTATAGAAACATTGAACAATGAGCTTAAAAAATTAAATCAGCTGTAAACAAGCTCCGACCAAAACGATGAACCTGACGCGGCCAAAACAATCTAAAGTATCGTTCATAATTTAACGCAATTGACTGGTTATTTCCACCAATCGACGGCAAACGCTCTTTCCTAGAAAACAGTCTACATGGAGTCACCGACGCGACGCCGGCGCCAGGCACTGACTCATGTAGACTGAAGGCTAACGACTATAATTATGACCGACGGATTTTAACTTTGGATTTTCCACAATGTTTTTCTTGAACAAAAAGTACTTTTAGTTGTGTAGTTCATACGGGCTTCCTAGTAATGTTGTTGGTATGTAAAAGAATTATCCTCTTTGTTGAATTATTAAAGAATGTATTACTGGATGAATGTGGAAGCTTAGTTTATTGAGTGAAAACAAAAGCTCACCACTTTTCACGTCTACGTTCTCTCGACAAAAATTTTCAACAGTGGGAAAATCATACGATTATTTTTTTGATTAATTTATATGCTTTTAAACGATAAAATTGCGTCTTTTCGTCGAAGGAGTAGGCAGAGCCAAAAATGCATCGTTTCACTGTAGTATTGTAGAAAAAAAATGTGAGTTGTGTAATAGCCATTCCTTTTGTATGAATCACTAAGCTTTCTTCTCTGAAACATATACCAACTGCCAGGAAAAAATATTCTATCAGCGAAATTATATACTATTCATGTATATGACTGGCCTCATAGCTCAGTTGGTTAGTAACCCTACCTTCTGCGCTGTAGGTCGTGGGTTCGATCCCCACTCAGGACAAACATTTATGTGACATTTGTAACATTGATGTTTGATCTGTGTCTGGGTGTTAATATGTATGTATTTACAAAAGAAAAGTATATAAGTATTATATCAGTTGTCTGGTTCCCATGATACAAGCTATGCTTAGCTTACTTTGGGGCTAAATGGCGATGTGTGACAGTGTCCACCAATATTTATTTATTATTTTATTTATTTATTTATTTATAATAGCGTCTTTTACACATTAGATATATTTTCGACAAAATCATTGTTATTCACTTGATATCATGACTCTTCTAATAAAAAACTACTATATACTTATACTACATTTATACTATTATAATATTCAACCAATCCTGGGTCCACGCTATTTGATATAGATTGGTCCAAAATGTATGTCATTTTTTTATGCAGTCTGCAGTCTCAGCTTGGAGAAGAAACTTGTAATGACAGCCAAAGGACCGTTTTATATTCACAGTTTTACATGTTATATTTCTAAATATAATATCAAATTTATTGTTTTAATAGCTCTACGAAGCTAAAAATAACATTTTAATATACATATCAGTCCCTTTCCTTAAATTCATATTCAGTTTTCAAGTCATAACGTCAGAGTTTTTCTTCTATTTTGGTTATAAGCTACTTGCCACGTAAGATTCTAAAGTCTGTCACCCTCTAACGTTTATTACGCCAAATCTTTTATTCCCTTATTCTTATCGCGACCGTTTCGCTAAGATTTTTCGTGGATGTCATTTAGTGTTAATGCCTGGTAGTAGGACGAAATGCCTACAAATTGCCGAATTTGCTCATGTACCGTCCTCGGAAACCTTAAATCCCGTGTTTGGAATGAGCCAATGCATCTTAAGCAAGGGAACCCGGCTTCAAATTGTTCCTTGACGTAACTGTGGTAAATTTGTAAGTTGAACGCTTCCTTTTGTCATTGTGAGACTCATTTTGCGTGTCATAAGTTGAGTCTGGATCAAAATTGAATTAGTTGGTAATTTTAGTTTTTTTATTTTTTTTTATTTTAGCAAATGTTGTTCTCACATATTCAGTGCTTGTATTTATGCATAATATTATGAAAATGTGGTCATGTAACACTACAAAGATATTTTTCTTTTCATTTTAGATACATTAAACAATATAAATATTTATTAAGGACATTGACGGCGATATGTCTGACACGTACTAAATCAGACACATGCTACTCGTACGTGAATTTTTGGGCTTACTTTTGGGACGAGAAGTATGTTTCTAATATATCGTACATATAAAGTTTGCTTGATAACTGAATGTAAAGCTTCATCCCGCAATCTCGTAATAACCAGAACTTTATGCTTTCATTAACGACTCGTGTCCCAAACTTGAACAATCATGAATAAGGCGGAGAGTGCCAAATCGGCAAATACTATTAACGCTGCTTCAACCACTCTTCAGCCGAGTCCGTGCTGAAAAAAACTTCACTATTTCTGGACTGTTCGCTATTACGATATATTTGATGTTCTATTTTTAAACTATTATAGAATTTTCAGGAATAGGTTCCGTAAACTCTAAAAGGAAAACACCGAGATATATAACAATAGGTTATGTATATTATTACTCGCAATTGACCTTCTGCCCACAGTTTTAGCTGCATGGTGCCTGGAAAAAGTAACTATTGAGTGTAACTATTCAATTCATTTAAACTCATAATTTCAGTAAAATAGTTTTTGTAGTTCTGGGTTTGCACGGTTAAAGCTCGACTATTTGGATTTATAGCGCTAGTATTTTTCTGGATGTTTCAAGCTATTGTGAAATTATGTTGCATTTGGAAATACCGCCCCAGCATTGTGAAACTAGACAATTTCATTCATAGCTCTGTGGTAATTATTGGTTGCGGTCATTACGTCGACAGTAGCTCGATAAAAGCACACGACTTATGTGTAACATCGATGTCTTACTACTTGTCCATTACTGATGAATCAACTAATCTAGCAATTCGAGCCTGTTGTCATTTTAAATTACCTTTTTAATAAATAAGTATTCGTATCAAAACATGTATAATTAAGATTATAGTATCCTGAATACTATTTTGAATAAAATTGATTGTCCTCTGATGTATAAGTTGACTCAGAGGACTAAATCTTGTCTAGTTATTAAGTACTAACATCCCTAAATTACAAGCTTTTACTAACCCCATGGAATTATGTTTTTTTTTTTTTTTATGTGATGCAGTTACGGAACGAGCCGACGGCCCACCTGGTGTTAAGTGGTAACCTCGGCCCATAACAACCGATGCGACTTGGGTCCTCCCTTACTAGGTGCGACAAGACCCAAGTCGCATCGTATGCGCCCGTAACTGTGAGACGTGTAGGTGGAATGTCTCATGTGCCTGTAATTTCACCGGCAACCACACCTTTCAAACCGGAACACAGTAACGCGAACGCGTTACTGCTTGGCGGCAGAAATGGGCATGGTGGCAGTACTTCCCCGGACGAACTTGGCGAGA